>CM029373.1:21754669-21817427 GCA_017165825.1 Hepsetus odoe | reverse complement strand
CACACACACACACACACACACACACACACACACACACACACACACACATATGGCTGTAAGATAGTAGAACAAAAACACACATACAAGTTTGCAAGACAGAATAATGACGTGATAAGCAGTGGACCACTGAACATGTGGTCACAGATTAACATACAGGACAACATGCTTGGAACATGGTGTTCACACCCACAGCTGAATGGATGTGCTGTGTGTATACAAGTGAGAGGGAGAAAGCGGGAGAGAAACAGAGAGAGAGGTAGTGTGGAAGGATGGGAAGAACAGATGCAGGAGTGTAGGTATAGATTGCTCTATAAAGTGTCCTTGTGACTGAGAAAGATGCTACATAAGCGTTATTGTTGTTGTTGGTGGTGTTATTATTATTATTATTTATTATTATACTAGAACAACCCAGCCACTAGGGATGCACAAGCCAGTGTATTTCTTCGTGCCGGTCCCAAGCCCGGGTAAATGGGGAGGGTTTCGTCAGGAAGGGCATCCGGTGTAAAACTTTGCCAAGTCAATATGCGGACAACGATACAGAATTCCATACCGGATCGGTCGAGGCCCGGGTTAACAACGACCGCCATCAGTGCTGTTAGCCTACAGGGTGCTGGTGGAAATTGGACTACTGTTGGCCAAAGAAGAAGAAGAAGAGGAGGAAGGCATGTCCAGAGGGAGAAGGAGAGAAAGAAGGAGAGGAGAGTGGAAGTGAGGGTAGGGACTTTGAATGTTGGCAGCATGACTGGTAAAGGTAGAGAATTAGCTGATATGATGGAGAGAAGAAAGGTTGATATTTTGTGTGTGAGAGACTAGATGGAAGGGTAGTAAGGCCAGGTGTATTGGAGGGGGGTTTAAACTGTTCTACCATGGTGTGGATAGAAGGAGGAATGGAGTAGGTGTTATCCTGAAGGAAGAGTATGTGGAGAGTGTTTTGGAAGTGAAGAGGGTGTCAGGGAGGGTGATGAGTTTGAAGCTGGAAGTTGAAGGTGTGATAATGAATGTTGTTAGTGCTTATGCTCCACAAGTTGGTTGTAAGATGAAAAAGAAGGAAAAATTCTGGAGTGAGTTAGATGAAGTGATAGAGAGTGTACCCAGGGGAGAGAGAGTGATGATTGGTGCAGATTTTAATGGTCATGTTGGTGAAGGGAACAGAGGTGATGAGGAGGTGATGGGTAGGCATGGTGTCAAGGAGAGGAATGCTGAAGGTCAGATGGTTGTAGATTTTGCAAAAAGGATGGAAATGGCTGTAGTTAATACTTATTTTAAGAAGAGGGAGGAGCACAGGGTGACGTATAAGAGTGGAGGAAGATGCTCACAGGTGGATTATATTCTTTGCAGGAGGGTCAGTTTGAAAGAGATCAGAGACTGCAAAGTAGTGACAGGGGAGAGTGTAGCTAAACAGCATAGGATGGTGGTCTGTAGGATGACCTTGGAGGTCAAGAAGAGGAGGAAAGTGAGGGCAGAGTCGAGGATCAAGTGGTGGAAGCTGAAGGAGGAGGACTGTAAGGTGGAATTCAGGCAGGAGTTAACACGGGCACTGGGAGGTGTTGAAGAGCTACCAGATTGCTGGGAAACTTCTGCAGAAGTGATAAGGCAGACGGCTAGAAATGTACTTGGTGTGACATCTGGAAGGAAGAAAGAGGATAAGGAAACCTGGTGGTGGAACCAAGAAGTCCAGGAGTGTATTCAAAAGAAGAGGGAGGCAAAGAAGACATGGGACAGTCAGAGAGATGAAGAAAGTAGACAGGTGTACAAGGAGGTGAACCGCAGGGCGAAGAAAGCAGTGGTGAAGGCCAAAGATAAGGTGTTTGGTGGATTGTATGAGAGGTTGGACAGTAAAGAGGGAGAAAAGGACCTTTACCGATTGGCTAGACAGAGAGACAGATCTGGGAAAGATGTGCTACAGGTCAGGGCGATTAAAGATAGAAATGGTAACGTTCTCACAGGTGAACAGAGCGTGTTGAGCAGATGGAAGGAATACTTTGAGGAGCTGATGAATGAAGAAAATGAGAGAGAGAGAAGACTGGATGATGTGAGAAGAGTTAACCAGGAAGTGCAGCAAATAAACAAGATGGAAGTAAGGGCAGCGATGAAGAGGATGAAGAATGGAAAGGCGGTTGGACCGGATGACATACCAGTGGAAGCATGGAGATGTTTAGGGGAGATGGCAGTTGAGTTTCTGACCAGATTGTTTAACACAATCTTGGCAAGTGAGAAGATGCCTGAGGAGTGGAGACGAAGTGTACTGGTACTGATCTTCAAGAATAAGGGCGATGCACAGAGCTGTAGTAACTATAGAGGGATAAAGTTGATCAGCCACACCATGAAGTTATGGGAAAGAGTAGTGGAAGCTAGGTTAAGAAAAGAGGTGAGGAAGAGGTGAGAAAGTGCACCACAGATGCAATGTTTGCTCTGAGGGTGTTGATGGAGAAGTACAGAGAAGGTCAGAAGGAGCTGCATTGTGCCTTTGTGGATTTGGAGAAAGCATATGACAGGGTGCCTAGAGAGGAGTTGTGGTTTTGTATGAGGAAGTCTGGTGTTACAGAGAAGTATGTGAGAGTAGTTCAGGATATGTATGATGACAGTGTAACAGTGGTGAGATCTGCAGTGGGAGTGACGGATGCATTTAAGGTAGATGTTGGATTACATCAAGGATCAGCACTGAGCCCATTCTTGTTTGCAGTAGTAATGGACAGGTTGACGGACGAGGTTAGACAGGAGTCTCCATGGACGATGATGTTTGCTGATGATATTGTGATCTGTAGTGAGAGTAGGGAGCAGCTTGAGGAGAACCTGGAGAAATGGAGATATGCTCTTGAGAGGAGAGGAATGAAAGTGAGTAGGGCAAAGACAGAATACATGAGTGTGAATGAAAGGGAGGAAAGTGGAGTGGTTAGGATGCAGGGAGTGGAGGTAACAAAGGTGGAGGAGTTTAAATACTTGGGATCAACAGTTCAGTGTAACGGCGAGTGTGGAAGAGAGGTGAAGAAGAGCGTGCAGGCTGGTTGGAATGGGTGGAGAAGAGTGGCTGGAGTGATTTGTGACAGACGCGTACCAGCTAGAGTAAAAGGGAAGGTTTACAGAACAGTAGTGAGACCAACTATGTTGTATGGGTTGGAGACGGTGGCACTGACGAAAAGGCAGGAGGCGGAGCTGGAGGTGTCAGAGATAAAGATGCTGAGATTTTCGTTGGGTGTGACGAGGATGGACAGGATTAGAAATTAGTATATTAGAGGGACAGCTCAGGTTAGACATCTTGGAGACAAAATTAGAGAAGCAAGGTTGCGTTGGTTTGGACATGTGCAGAGGAGAGACGAGGATTATATTGGAAGGAGGATGTTGAAGATGGAGCTGCCAGGAAAGAGGAGAAGAGGAAGACCAAAGAGGAGGTTTATGGATGTGGTGAGAGAGGACATGCAGGTGGTCGGTTTGAAGCAGGAAGATGCAAAAGACAGGAAGAAATGGAGACAGTTGATCCGCTGTGGCGACCCCTAAACGGGAGCAGCCAAAAGAAAAAGAAGAAGAAGAAGATTATTATACTAGAACACTAGATTGTTACAGAGAACAGAGGCTTGCCAAGGGGGGTCTAGTAATATGCACATATTCCCCCACCCATCCACCCACACACCCACCCACACACACACACACACACACACACACACACACACACACACACACCCACACACCCACACACACACACACACACACCCACCCACACACACACACACACCCACACACACACACACACACACACACACACACACACACACACACACACACACACACACACACAGACTAAATCTGCATAGACTGTAAGAAAGAGTTGAATGTATTTCACTCCACCCAGTTCACACAATGCAGGCATCACACACATGCGTGCAAATTGTTCCACTTCCACGTATACAGTGCTTATACAGTGCATACGACATTTTTTGGGGTTTTTCATTGTGAAGTATCCTGCACAGAATGATAAGAAGAATGTAATGAAACAATTTATAGATAAAATAACATGCAGAAATCAGTTTCAGATAACCCACCAATTCAGCTTGTCCCCACCTGGAGAACTTCATTAAAATGATCCTGTGCGATCTTTAAGATCTTCAAATAATTAAAAGTCTCTAATGAGTGGAGCTACATGAACTTCTGCAGGTTGTCAAATGCAGAAGCTCTAAAGTTTCTAAAAAATGACGGATGTCCGTTAAAGCAGATTATCGGCAGCACAAACAAATATAAAGTGATGTTGTTATATCTCTGTTGTATCTCTGAAATTTTAACATAATTTTAATTCTGAACCTCACTTAGTTTTCTAGCCAGGAGATTAACCAGAACTTCAACCAGTCAAACCACATGGAAACAAGAGCCTACAAGAACTAATATTAACTGGTTGAGAGCAATGAAATCTGACCTTTTTTTACTCTACAGTTTTTTCTTGACATCGTTGTGTTAATAGTTACATTTCATTACAATTAACTAATTAGATCATTCTTACATTAGATAATCTGATGGCTGCAAGAATATTCTGAAAGCTTGACTAGCTTCTTCCTAAAAATTATAAATAGTAAATGTGTAATATGTTTAATAATAATAATAATAAATGCTGCAGTTACTTTATTTAGGAACAAACATAAATACGGGTCTTAAGGAGCTGCCACATGATAAAGCAGTTAATATTCCTTCAGTATTCAGTTCAGTATTACTATATTTATGACATTCCATTGACTTGTGTAATACTATAGCTGAGTAATACTACCCCAACATCTAAACTTAACCCCTAACTTAGCCTTAGTAAAGAAACGTCCATCGTCTTGCTCTTCGTGTGTTTATCAAAATAAAAGAAAATAAATAATAATAATAAGACAATAAAACACTGGTGTTCCACTGGTATTATGACCTCACAGATATAAATACCACACACACACACACACACACACACACACACACACACACACACACACAACCAATTTAACTGCAAATCTGTTTTTCCCAACAGACAGTGACCTCTAGTGGTCATAGGACATAACTACAGAAAATTGTTGACCAGAGACGCACCTACTAAAGTATTCAGCATCTTTATCACACACACCTCACTAATCCTTAAATATAGTTCATAACAAAACTGAACAAAAACAGTCAGTCTTGGAGACTCTGCACAACCGGGACACATCTGGCCCAGCACTTGTTCATTAGTTGAACCATTATGAGTGTGTGGAGATCCTGGGACAGGCCCCTCTCTTGCCCATCTTCTGATGGAAAGCCAGTCCTGAGAATAAAATCTTTTATTCGCAACTATTCAAAAGATGCCATGCATGTTATTGTGCCACATGTGTAGTTTTCAGTACTGTCTGTAGGGTGTCTAAAAAGAACATGACAAATTATATACAACAGATAAATCATAGCTAAATAAAATCCTTTTTTGATCGCGGATGTATTAATGGTAAGTGTATTTTTTTCTTTAAAAAACTGAGCATATACAGAAAGATCACAGCCGTAATGCTGAACATGGCCCTCGTCCTCCATATGCCTTTCTCTCCAACCTGTGATGCTGAAATGTGATCATGTGCTCCTGTGCGCATGCGCGCTGAACACCGTGCGCTCTGCGGCGACAACCTTAAGGGGCTGAAGGGTTTATCGCAGCGGCCCGAGGACTGCAGCCGCCTGAGCCCAGATCCAGCCCAGGAGAGCGGCCACCATCCGCAGACAGAGCCGGTAAGCATGCAGCTCCATAGCCGACCGTCAAGTAGGCCCTCAGATCCACCGCAAGGGTCACCAGAGCACTGTTCCTGCAGCACTGCAGCACCCATCACAGGGGCACCCAATGGTGGCAGGCTGTATATGATCATGTGCGTTTACTCCTTATAGCAAAAGATATACACAAAGACATCGCTTTGTTTTTCTGCACGTGGTCGATTCTGTCCGTCTGGCTGGCCGTGACCTTCCTGACTGTCAGTGATACATGATCCAACCCCAAGAGGACATTTCTCTCTCTGCTGTCAGGCACACATGTTGTGGTACTGCCAGCCCTGCCTTTATTTCGGCCGCAACATGTGTGCCTGAGGGCAGAGACAGAAATGCCCTCTTGGTCTTGGATCATATGTCACTGACAGATTGGGCCAATCCCATGATGCCGTGTACTTGCACACCGACTGCTTTTTATTGATGGATTCAAGGTGCCAACAATAGAGCATGCCCACCCTACCTGACACGCCTCAGGTGTAAAGCACTGACCCAGGGGTTTTTGTAGCATCATGCCGCTGGAAGATGAAAACATCTGCACAGAAGGATGCTGAGATCATAATATGGCATGGCAGGTCATTGGCATGGTAGCGTGGTTGGGTGTGCTGCAGCAAGGAGGTCCCGGGTTCAAATCCCAGCATTCCTGTGTGGACATTGAGTGTCTCCCCATTCCTGCTTGTGTTTCCTCCCACAGTCCAAAGACATGCTTGTCAGGTGAATAGGTGATGCTGAACTGGACCACCCCCTTGGTGTGACAGTGTTAGTCTGTGTGTTTGCCCTGCCATGGACTGGTGACCAGTCCAAGGTGTTTGTCTGTCTTGTGTGCTGGGATAAGCTCCAGCACCACCTGCAAGGCAAGTCTGGGCAGGCAGTTAAGATGATGAGTGAGTGAGGTCATCGATAATAACACCGTTCCCTGAATCAATGGGCCTCGTCAGGGAGATAAACAGCCAGAGTAAGTTCAGATAAAGTGACTCCCTTCAGCACCACTTAGTCAGAAGGCAGGACAGTGCAGTCAGAATCAGAAAAGACCCTTCTTGTCCTGCTCTTGGACAGTGTATGTTTTCTCCAGAAGATTCCACAGTTATAAGATTGCTTTGTTCAGGACTGACCACACTGCTGCCATTGCATATTGCATTTACAGTTGTGGTCGAAATGTTAGAAAATTATATCTTTTTGCATAAACATGACTGAACACATCTCAGCTTCATACAAGCAACAGTAGATAAAGAACAGAAAATAAACAAATGATCAGTAACCTAAATAGCTTTTATTTTCTACATTGAAATGGAAAGCAGTAAATTCTAACGTAATTTGACATTTTGTATAATGCAGTGTGGCTGCTCTGTTTCTGCCTAACATCATATTACTGACCATGATTTCACATTGTTGAGAGAGCTGAGGAAAAACTCTTACGGTCACATTTTCATCAGCACAGAAGAATCTGAGCTTTTAAGTTGTTGTTACTGTATATCCTGTACAGGGCAGCGGTGGCCTAGTGGTTTGGAAGTTGGCCTTAGGAAGGCTGTGGTTTCGAATCCTAGACCCGTAGGATGCATGAGGTACCCTTGAGCAATGTACCGTCCCCATCACTGCTCCCTTGCTCCACGTTGTGTATGGGTGAAAAGCAGAGGGTGAATTTTGGTTGTGGTTCCCTGTGTGCTGTGGCGTGTTTCACAATGACCAAAAAAAAAAAAAGTGCCCTTTCTTAACTCTCTTTTGGAAAGCGTCCAGAAAATAGTGAAAAAGAGAAAGGTATTCTGTGGTGGTGTATGTTTTCTTCTAACTTTCTCTCAAATGGGTTCTGATAATACATTTGTTATTAAGAAAATGCTTCGTTCAGTATTGACCACATGACACATGTCATTTCACATTCCTTTTACAGTTAGAATTTTCTGTGAAATTAGACAAAGAAACCGAATTAAACAAGTGATAAAATATTACAGAAGGTCATTTATGTATTTAGGAACATTATCCAGTATAACAAATCTATGAGTTTAAAACTACCTCTAGCATTGATAGTTCATCTGAAAGTGAAGTAAGTGTCAGGTATTTTTGAATCAGTTGCCCGAGAGAACGGTCTAAGGAAAGGCTTTTTGTGTGGGTGACTGAAACCAAAATAGAACTTTTTTGAAAAATGGAAAGTGTAAAGTTTGGATAAAGTAGAACACTGCCTTCCTGCAGCACTCTATCTGTGAAACATGGTGGTTGTAGTATCGTGGTTTGGGTCGGCTTTGTTCTACCTGGACCAGTATGTCTTGCTTTCGTTGACGGAATGATGAATTCTGAGATATTTCTAAAGTAACCATCAAAATATCTTTTCCATGGCTCGTTCAGATTGTGCTACCAGAGAATGTCAAAACCCAAAAGAAATGTGGTTGAAGGACATGTGGTGAGCAGTTCATGAGGTGAAATCTACCAATAAATAACTGAGTTGAAGCTGTTCTTAATGGAGAAATAGGCTAAAGTTGCATCACACGGATGTGCAGCTCTGAACAACCATAGCTGCAGTTTTTGTAAGATGCTGAAAGAAAAGGTTCACATACTTTTGCCACTCAATGAAATGGAATACTGGATCATTTTCTGAAAGAAATAAATTACCAAGTATAATTCTTCACCTCAGCTGTGGTGTTCCGGGTGTTTAATAAGGACTGATACAAATGGGGGAATGAGAATGAGTTTTACTTAATGATGTACACAGATGATGGTGAACAGCTCTTTGTAAATCAACTGGTTAAAAAAAGCAGCCAGTAATTTACTTTTGTCTCCCAGGCAATTGGAACAGTTTTAAAAAGCAAGACGGTGGTGGAGACTTAAGGCTGAATTGGTGGACGAGAGAGAGGACACGGGGACCGAGATGTGGGATCCTGAGAATGGTAGGTGAATTACATTTGTATTCATTTCATTGCTTTGTCAGTTGGTGACTTTATATATTGGTACAAAATGTTTAGTCTATAGTAGATGTTGGAAGGGCTCCATATTTGTCAGGTTGTATGTTTCACATGTATCACAAGAAAGAAGTACATCCTACGTCACCATGCAATATCAAGCAAAGATCAAGATATTCTAGATATTCTCTTTTATAATTTTCATATATATATACAGTACTGTGCAAATGTTTTAGGCAGGTTTGAAAAAATGCTGTAAACAAAGAATGCTTTCAAAAATGGAAGTGTTCATCATTTATTTTCATCAATCAACAAAATGCAGTGAATGAACAAAAGAGAAATCTAAATCAAATCAGTATTTGGTGTGACCACCCTTTACCTTCAAAACAGCATCAATTCTTCTAGGTACGCTTGCACACAGTTTTTGAAGGAACTCGGCTGGTAGGTCGTTCCAAACATCTTGGAGAACTAACCACAGATCTTCTGTGGATGTAGGCTTCCTCACATCCTTCTGTCTCTTCATGTAATCCAGACACACTGGATGATGTTGAGATCAGGGCTCTGTGGGGGCCAGAAGAACTGATGCTGGTTTGAAGGCAAAAGGTAGTAACACCAAATATTGATTTGATTTCGATTTTTCTTTTGTTCACTCACTTTGCTGATTTATATTTTATATTTTATATTTCTGAAAGCATTCTTTGTTTACAGTATTTTTTCACACCTGCCTAAAACTTTTGCACAGTACTGTGTGTATGTGTGTGTATATATATATATATATTATATAGTAAAAGGTGGTTTTATATATATGTTAAACGTCTAGTGGCAGAATAAAAGAATGGCATCACTACATTTTTTTGTTATTTCTGGAAGGTATTTGCAGGAGGTTTGTATCTCCAGATTTTAGATTAAGAATTAATAGATGCTTTGAATACGTTTCATCTTTTGCAGCAGTGCAAGCTGAAGAGCTGTCTGTTTCATCAGATGGACAACAACAGCAGACTACAATTTTGCAGACCCCCACTGAAGATCTCTCTCTGAGAGCAGAAACTCCCCCTTTTGGCATCTCTAGGCATAGGAGTGTGGGTGAAACAGAAGGAGGCAATGATGTAGGGATGGAACACTCTGTAGAAGACCAGAGCATCAAGCTTGCACAGAGTACCAGTCTCCCTCCTGCTGAACCAATAACCAATGATGTAACCATTCAGAACACATACTGTCAGACAGCTAAGACAGAGAAGTCAGAAATACACAGACAGAACGGTGGATCAGTCTTTTCCCCATGTAAAGTAGATGGTAACATGGACCCGGGGTATGACCCTACTATTAACCCCAGTGGTGGCCTCCAGGCTTTTTCCTGTCAGCGTTGTCAAAAACAGTTCACTAGCAGGCAAGGGCTAGATCGCCACATGCATGCCTCAACATCGTGCCGTATGCAGACGTTTAAATGCCGCCACTGCCGAAAGTGCTTCAATACGCAGTTTGGCCGGCGGCGACATGAAAGAAGACATGATAATTCGAATAGAAGGGGAGGGGGTTTGATAGCCAGTCCATCTGAAGGCCAGAAACAGGCAATAGTCTCTGTACAAGTGGAAGAACACAGCACTCTAACGTTTCAAACAGCCACCCAGTTTCCAGTGCCTGATTCTGAAGGACGAGGTGACTCAGACGAAAGTGGGGAGACTAAGGCCTTGTTTGCTTGTAAATACTGCAAAAAAATTTTTGGAACTCACACCAACTTGCGAAGGCATGAGCGCAGGATACACGAGCGTCATCTCCTACCCAGGGGAGTCTGCCGAAAAGCCTCAGGTCCCCAAGGGGTTAAGGAGCAGCAGTCTTGTGGTGTATCAGAAGACTCACCAGCTGCCAACAAACGGAATGGAGAGGGGGGTGAGCAGCCGGAGGAGGAGTACATGGTTGATATCTCCAGCAACATTTCTGAGAACCTCAGTTTCTACATTGATGGGAAAATCATTTCCACTAGTGCTGTTACTAACTGTGAAATGATGGAAGTGAACTCTGCTGCTGCTGCTGTGATTGGACTGGATGCGTTAATCATCAGTCCTGCTCAAATTACACAAGCTCTTAAAATAGAGACAAATGACTCCAGCATGACCTCTGACCTCTGTGGCCAACCCACTGGCAAGAGAAGGACATCTACTCCACCACTGCTGCCCCAAATAAAAACTGAACTGGAATCTGAATCTATACTGACAACATCTCCCTCTTGCTCTGGAGCTACACTGATTGGCACAGTTCTGCCCCAGCCTTTAGAGACCATTGTTTTACAAAAAGAGAAGACTATTTATTTGTCCCCCAAGCTGAAGCAGCTTCTGCAGAACCAGGATAGCAGTAAGTCATTTGCACTGTTAACAGAAGGGCAAAAACTCTGCCCACCTTTACCACTAACACTTTTACCTGCAGGAGCCAGCAGGTTTAAGAGGAGGACAGCGTCCCCTCCCAGCTCTCCACAGCAAAGCAATGGGTCAGAGGTGAAAAAGCCAGTGATACAGGAAAGGGTTTCTCCTGCCGCTCAGGTGCCAGAGAATGAGACCCACTGTAGTCCTCCTGTGTTAAGCTTGTGTAGAAAAAATGAGCTGGAAAGTTTGAATCCAACCACAACTGACACAAGTGTCATCCAGGAGGATTTGCCCCTTGACTGCTCTACAACAGGAACCGGTGGAAGGCCATGTAATCAGCAGCCACTAGACCTTTCCAACGCTATGGGTAAGAGAAACAATGAGGTCTTAGCTGAGAGCGTTCTGGATCTGAGCACGACCAGAAAGAATACAGAGGCTGACTCCACAGGGAGCTCAGATTTTCTGCCACCAGTTAAAAGGATTAAACCGAACTCAAGGATGTTGGAGAAAGTATTGCTAAACCAGTATGCAGGGGTAGATGTCCCAGCAGCAGCAGACACAGGTATCCTAACTGCTCCAGTCGTAACAAATCCTACAGTAATGGCTGTGTCTGAGCTAAATCCAGCTAACCCTGAAAGGCCTGTATTTGAATTGTCTTTGGGCTCCCCTTCTGCAATCAGTACAACCCCTCAGTCACTAAATCCTGCTGTTCTGCACACTGCCTTTCCGGGCCAGCTCATCTCAGCTTCATGCTCATCTACTGGAGTGTCCACTGAGGTCCTGTCATCAGCACCAATATCTATTCATAATCAAGAAGTCCTCCCACTGTGTTCTCCTGCCCAGCCCCTCTTCCCTATAGTGCCTGCCTCTACTGTAGAAATCCCTGCTGAAAATTCATTGCCTGCATTTAATGTATCACTTTCCGACTGGCTTAGTTCAATCCCTGGAGGTGTGACTCAGGCACTTTTACCGACAACATCACCGCTAGGTTTGCCTAGTCCTCAGTTCCTCACTGATCAAGCTGTGTGTGATCTCGCACAAAGAACCTTGGTCATAGATTCAGTTCTGCCACCTGAAGCACAAGTGTTTTCCCCTTCCCTGTCAGTGAACCAATCAAATATTACATCATTGAGTTTTCCTTCAAATGTGGTTGTCATTGAGTACACTGTTGCACTGGAGTCTTCTGAAGCTGCGTCTATTCTTCAAGGTAATGCTGTTCAGTGTCTTTCTGACCAAACCCCATCAGAACTCACCCAGCCAGGAGAAATCCATCCCCTACCTCCACCAGAGGCTACGACCACCCCAGAGTCATCAGCTCCTGAACTTCTACAGGCTGGCACTCCTGATCCCCTTACAGAAGACTTGGCCTTGCGCTCATCCACCACTACAGAGTCAGCAGAGAATCAGGCAACTACAGAACTGCTGTCTCCTGCTCCCAGTATACCAGGAAAAGCAGAGACCCAAGAGGAGGCTGCAAATAGTTCAGACTGCTCTGTGAATCTTACAGTGGAAATGCAAAACACATCCCCAGAGAACAGCCCTATGAGTGAGGAACAAACACACCTGCCTCCTCTCTGCAAGCGATTTATGTGCAATGCTTGCGATGAGCCTTTCCAGTCAATGAAGGGTCTGAGTCGACACATTAGTGAGCACTCAGACACTTGGCCGTATAAGTGTGAGTTTTGTGTGCAGTTGTTTGAGAGTGACACTGGTTTATTGGAACACCGCTCCAGTTATCATGGCATCGGTAAAATCTATGTCTGCAGAATATGTTCCAAAGAATTTGCCTTTCTTTGCAACCTTGAACAACATCATCGCGATGTACATCCTGGTCAGGAGTGCTCTCACACTGAGGTAGAAAATGGCAAGTTAAGACCTGAAAATCACAATTGTCGGGTAAAGGCCGAACCAGGAACGCCAGTGTGCTCAACAAAAGAGAAAAGTCAACAGCCTACCAATCCAGCTGTAAAAGCAGAGAATGATGACTCTGAAAACACAAGTGAGGAGTTATACACCACACTCAAGATCATGGCATCTGAGGGGGTCAAACCCAAAGGTACAGATGTGCGGCTCGGTATTAACCAGAATTATCCGAGTTTTAAGCCACCTCCATTTCCATATCACAACCGGAGGCCAGTCGGAACAGCTGCCACGGCCAGTAACTTCACTACTCATAACATCCCTCAGACCTTCAGCACTGCTATTCGCTGCACAAAGTGCGGGAAGAGCTTTGACAACATGCCTGAACTGCACAAACACATTCTCGCTTGCGCTAATGCTAGTGACAAAAAGCGTTACACTCCAAAAAAGAACCCTATACCACTCAAGCAGTTTGCAAAATCCCAAAATGGAGTTCTGTCACCAGCTAGAGGTGTCAACAGTAGACAGAATGTGTCTCAAAAGGTTAGCCAGCCAAAAAAGCTAAACTGCCATGAGATGCCAGCTAAGGTGAGGCTGAGCACACGCAGCAAGAGGAAATCTATGTGGGTCCAGAGAAGCAGGCCTGTGGGAAGGAAAGTTTCACAGGAGGAGCTGGAGGTTTGTGTTTGTCCTCACTGTAGCAAGGAGTTCACTTACCATGCCAGTCTGAAGAAGCATATGGCTATCGGTTGCCCCATGAAGCCTGTCTGCAAGAGGTCCAGAAAAAGAAAAAGCGGCATGGCTTTAGCACAGGAGAACAACGGGAGCATCCGCACACGTATAGCAGATGTGCTAATGAAACAGCGACGGTCACACCAAGGACACAAGATCTTTAAGAAAACACACACCAGTATGTCTGGATCACACAGTGCCAGTCTACCACTAAAAGTTCATGACGGCAAAGGAAAAATTACTCTGCATAATTTTCGGCCCAAAAGGTCTGCTGACGGTTTTTCAACCTCAACAGGTGACACGGGTAAAAAGAGTAAACTGGTTTTAATGGAAGGCATTCAGTCACCATTGACCTTGAATAAGTCTGCGGTGCAGGGGAAATCCCAGCAGCCCTGCCACAGGTTTCAGGTCATGGGCAGAGAAATGAAGCAGAGAGATATAGACATGAAGCCTCAATCCAGGGCAGGGGAGCAGTTTTCTCAGAGAGTGAGAGAAAGGACAGAAGGGCCCATTACTCGCAGTCTCCAGCAAGTAAATACCACAGTCAGTGCTTCCAACAGAAAGGTGAACACTGTTGTTCTAGCCAAACACACAGTGCAGACAGACGGTCAGACCACCACTGGGTTTCCAGCGGTAACAGAGTCAAAGAAGTGAAAAAAAGCATCTTTATGAGGATGGACAAAAAGTTGTTAATGATTTGAATTTTGAAAGATACATTTTATCTGTAAATATGTTCCATTGAAAGTGATATTGTCTTTTTAACTGGAAACTTTAACATTTTAAGGAGAGTGAATGTTTGTGAATTTGTTTCGTTCACTGTGTTGAGTGCCCAGGGTTCTCATTTATTTATGAAGACTTAACTCAAGTGTTAAAACTGGAACGGAACACCTTTATACGCGAAACAGTCTGGGATTTCATCAAAGGCATCCATAACATAACATACACACAAAATTGAATAATTCATGTCCTGAGGCAACATCCATAAATAATTCATGATCGACCTTGCTGCTTAACTGTCCCTGCACTACACATGTTAACCTCTTTTTGCTCTTAAGATATCTAACTCAACCCACCACCTTAAAAGGTCTATTGTGTGTTTAAAATTCTGAGGGCATGGGGTGCCGAACTGGGACACACTTTCTAAACCTCTGCTCATCATGACACAACCTCAAATCGATCTGTGTCTCTTTAAATATAATGTTAAGCTCTTAAAACGAACTGATATTAGTCATTATCTATGTAGCTTTTAGGTTGCACTGATATTAATGAACTGCTAAAGAAACATGTTGCTGTCAGAACAAAGATTCAATTACATTTTTCAATGTGAGAAATTTCGGCACCATGTCTGTTTGTCAGATCCTCATGACTTTGACAGTGTAAAGAGAAGCTGGCGTGTCTGAATTATGCGAGGGAAAAAAGGTTTTGCAGCAATGGTATATCAGTTCACTCACTTAAGTTCATTTGAAAACACTAATAGGCATAAGCTGACATCATTTCATTTGCATATTTGAAACTGGTTCTGTAAGGTTAAGGTCATAATTATAATAAGATCATCAAGGCTGAGATATATTGTTTATCTGTAGTAGACTGTCTGTGTTATTCCCAACACCGGCCCCAACAACTCATATACAATCTTAGGTACTCCATGTAAATGGGACCTGGACAGTGTGAGGTTTTTGAGGAGTCTGGGTTACTACTGTTACCGATCTGGAATGATTTCTGTGTGCTAACATACTTTACTCTTATTACATATATTCATATTCAGGTGTTTTTGTTTTGTTAGTTGTTCTCATGCACTTTATAGATTACAGTCTATCTTGTATTAGGCTCTTTGCAATACTAGGCTATTAGTGGATGGTTTCAGATGTTTATTAATGTTAAAGTTTTATGTCTGTCAAAAGAAATCATATATGGAAAAGGCTCTTCGTTCAGTCAACTAGACGTCTTAGCTCATTATTACGATCCTGTGACTAATGTTCATTTTTATACATGTAAATGTGGTGGCTGGTAGATTTGGTTTGCTGTAGATATGCAGTCTTCTTTTCTAATGGGTTCAGGTTAATGCATGTCATGGTCTCTCTGGAAACGAAAGCGTCAGCAATACTGTCAGCATGCCACGTAAGCTACTGTATCACTTTAAAAATGAGTGTAAATATCATTGAGAAAGGGCAGCGTCTTTTCACTGCCAGTCCAATTAATAAAAATGTGTCATTCTTTAAGTATTTATTTCAACTATTTAGCCCACCAAAAATGTAAGTAGATTTTTTCAATCTACATGCAATTGTAGTCGTTCACGATAAACTAGAATTAATGCTGATTTAGGAAATGTTCTATGATTTGCACAAACATGTCTTTATCCATGTGAACTCTCCTCAGTAACCTTTGAAAACGTCGTGTGAGGAAAGCCTTAGAAATTTTGGCCAAGGATGTTTAGCTTTTTTTTTTGTCTGTAGCCCAGGATTATGCGTAAATCTGTGTTCAGCAAACTCTTTTTAGAGGTAAACCGAATCCCCTGCGTCATTCTGAACGGATGGTTTCGTTGCATAGTACCGAGAGACTACTGGGTTATGATGAACGGTAATAAGGGTTGAAAAGATGTTTACATTATGATTGATGGTGTAAAAATGGCTGCAACCAAAGCCTGGTCATTTGTCGACAAACTGAGTTGAAGTAGCTTTTTGTAAAAATACAATAAAACGTCGCTTATTTTAGCATGGATATATACTATCACTTGTACACTTGACTGACTATTAAGGATGCACTTTTTTTTGGGATGAATTTTCTGATTTTTTTAAATACAGATCTTATTATGCAGGCTAAAGGAACAAATTAAAGAAGTACTAGCCAAAGTGTACTTGGCAAATACGAACATGACTTTCTTTAATGGCCTTTAAAGATCGGTTGCATGCTTAAATAACATAATAAAAAGGGCTACATTGAAAGAAAGTGGCAACTGGCGGTCTACCACAGAGGGTCATGTATAATAATGCTGCAGCATTTTGCTACAGGTGTAGCCCCAGCGTTCATATACAGTGAGAGTACACGGACCAGGCTCATGATGTTGAAGTTATAAAATAAAGAGACTGGCTGATCGTTGATTTTAATGCAAAAATGGTCAGAATCAACTGCGGCCTATTTAGGTCAAGCGTCCCTATTGATGATTACTTTTTTATTCGAGGCAGGTGAACTGAGGCTGCTTACCTGCAGAGGAAATGACCCTTATAATTTACAGAGAATAAGCTTTAATTTGAGACTATGGTTTTCATTTAAAGAAGTTAGGTTTCTGCACCTTGTCAATCAGCACAAATGATGAATTTTAAGTGTTTGCTTCCTTTTTGTCATTTTTAGTGGCCTTAGACCATGATTTTCATGTACTGGGCCTGAAGGAAAAGCTGTGAACAAACAGGATTTAAGGATCCTAACTGAAATGAAATGTGTCTGTGGAAAAACTGTGATGTTAACATCCAAAACATGTCTCTGTTTAAGTCTCAGTGCAACCTTTGATTATGTTTGTTGGAATAAAATGCTCTGTGATAAACGCAGATGGACACCAGTGCCTGTTTCTGCAACATGTGGGTGTAAATATTAAAGGAAATGAAATCAAAGCATCAGTGAAACCTGAGCTGGAGAAACGGAGGTGTAAGCTTCAAAATGGCACTGACTCCTCCTCACAACACACAGACAGCAGGTTTACCTGTTCATGTTAGACAGCCAATCACAGCAGAGGCCATTTACATATCATGCTGGGCACTGAAAGCAAAAAAGCAATTAAAAAATATTGCAGATTACTTTAATTATAATAAATATACATTGTTTGATTGAACTGTGAAGATTAGTCAAGCACATGGGGGATGAGGAGAGGTTTCCTGTACTAGGAGCCAGTTCTGGTGGTCTAATAAATGTAAATGTGAAATAAAATTCAAAACGGAAATAAATAGCTTTTTAAGATGAGGGGGAAGATAAATAATATCACTTTATAACTTAAATCATCCACTACTAAATGATCCAGTATCCAGAACAGCAAGAGTCATATGTTTCGAATTAGAAATGATAAAAAGGATGATTTATAAAGCAGTACAACACCATCCTCTCTACAGCAGAGAAGCTGCTCGTCTCCGCAGACAGTTCCTCGAATCACCAGCAGGGGGCGGCGTTCCGGTCTTTAAACAGGGACCCAGAGAAAGAACCAGATTTAACTGGAGACTGGAGTTCATGTTAAATAAGAGTAAAACCCTGGCGCATCTTTCTCAGTCTGACTCACCCACACGCTGCGTTTCCTGCTCAGATCAGTTCCCCACTGTTTTGGGACTGAATTATATGAACGGTAGCGACATCATATCTGATACCTAAAGCTAATTATCGTCGTTTTTGTGAGATAAACCTACCAGACGTGTCGCTCTTAGGCATGAATGCAAATGCAGATCAATCCTTGAGCGTGTGTCTAGCTGAATTGGAGCGCATAAGAGGTATATTTGCGTTTTTGACATCTAAATCTATAGTTATGACGCTGTTTCTGTGTTTGTTGACCCGTGTTGGGGAAAAGCATTCTAGAACGCAAATCTAATGAAGCCCCGCCCAGTCTGCGGCATTGGGGGAGTTGATTGGTTGGGAGATGTCCGCTATGGTAATTTGATCGGTGAGGGGGCGGGGTTAGTGGCCGGAGAGCTGCTAAAGACTGTGGGGGAAAATCAAGACGAGCAATCATGATAATTAGATTTGCAATCAGAAAGACGCCACTGGCACACATTAAACACGCAGGACTCATGAATACTGTCTGTAATCGGTGGATAAAACATTTACTTTCTGTATTTACTTTCTGTAGATTGTCACTTGTCAATTATTGTTGATTGTGCCATGTGTAGACGACACATAGAAGATCAAATAAAGAAAAGTGAAGTGACTGTTTGTCTTTGTGAAACACAGCACAGCACAGAAATGAATCCTCTGCATTTAACCCCCACACCGTGCAGAAGGTGGCAGCCATATCCAGCGCCCTGGGAGCAGTGATGGGGACGGTTCTTTGCTCAAGGGTGCCTCAGCATAACCTACTGGTCCAGGATTTGAACCCATGACCTTCTGATCCTGGGGCTTAGTCCCAAGGCCACTCTTGCCCCATAAAATATAGGGACGGTCTCCCTGGAGCAACTTGGGGTTGAAGGTCTTATTCAGGAACCCAATGGTGGTGCTGGAAATAGTGAAAGTGACTATTATTGTCATTGTGAGTACACGGCACAGCACAGCTGAGCACACAACAACAAAATTGGACCTCTGCATTTAACCCATGCACACAAACACACCGTGCAGCAGGGGGCAGCTATGAAAGTGCCCAGGGAGCAGTGACGCAGACAGTACCTTACTCAAGGGTACCTCAGGGCAACTTACTGGTAAGGGGTTTGAACCCACAATCTTCCGATCCTGTGGCCAGCTCCGTAACCACTAGGCCACTGCTGTCCCATGGATTTGAACCTGGTCCAAAGGTGAGTGTCCTAACATTAGACCACCACCTCCCCGAATCAGATATAAACGTACTTATATTACCGGGGCGGTGCAGCGCGTAGTGCTGTCGCCTCACAACGAGAGGGTCCTGGGTTCGATTCTCAGGCAGGGCGGTCCAGATACTTTCTCTGCTGATTCTGCATGTTTTCTTTGTGTCCATGTTGGTTTACTCCAGGGGATCCGGTTTCCTCCCACTGTCCAAAGACATGCACATCAAGCAGATCGGTGACACCAAATTGGCCGTAGGTGTGTGTGTGTGTGTGTGTGTGTGAGTGCGTTTGTATCTGCCCTGTAGACCTGTCCAGTGTGTTTCCTCATCTTTCGCCCTGTGAGAGCTGCGATAGGCTCCAGCACCCCCTGTCACTCTAATCAGGACAGGCAGTTCTGAAGTGAAGGGAGTGAGAGTGTACTGAGATAATATGGCACAATGAAATTCTGCAATTCTCAATGTAGTCACAAAAAAGTAATTACAAATATAAAACAAATGATCATCTAATAATTTGGATATAAAGTGGCTGGTGCTGAGTGTAGATTTATCTCTCTATCTATCTGTGTGTGTTTGTTTTATGGCTGGTGCTGATTGGACATGTTGAGTTGTGAACAGCGGATAAAAGTCCAGATGCATCAGTCAAGTCAGTCCACTGACCTACTTCTAAGGCGAGACTAAAGCCCAGCTGAAACGGTCTCTCCAGTGTAAGTGAGGGTAAGTCAGCCTTAAGAACAGAGCAGGCCTCTGCGGTTGGCTATTGGTCAAATGTGACATCACATCACCCCCCACCCCCCCCAAACCCCAACCCACACACTCACGCCAACTTCTGCTGCAGTGAACACTGCTGCTGTAAGCAGTGCAAAGCTGGGCCATTCTTATGCACCTCTGTTTTTCCGCACGGAGGTTGCATTTGGGTTTAAATGCTTTCATTACAATAAAAATGCCCCAAAATATCAGAGCACGCGCTGGATTTCAGCCTCGCCTGGGCTGCACCAAGTGATTCACAAAGAGGAATGAATGCTCCCATTAAAACACACCTACACAAAGTCCCATAAATAAGACGAGAGCATCATGGGAACCGAGTATCACCCAGCAGTGACCGCCTGCATCATCACAGACCGAAGAGAAAACAACCGAGGCAGAAATGTGCAGAATCAAAACACTGAAATATCAAACGATGTCAGACTTTGGTGTTTTACTAGCGGGATACTATTATGTCGGATACTTCTTTAAGCCCCCTTCCCTTCTGCAGACTGAAGCTGAGCTCCAAAACCCGCCCAAACCCGGTCTGAACCGGTTCGAGGAGGGACAACGCGCGTCCTAAACCTCGAGCCTCCGGGCGTCCTGGACGCTGATTGGTCCTAGCAGCCGGTAATACTGCAGCTATTGGTCAATGGGGGAATCGCTTCTCGTTTCTGATTGGCCGACTGTTTCTTTTTTGTGTGCGCGTGTGTGTTGCGAGGCCGAATTTGTAAACGGAGCGCGTGCTCGGCGAAAGTCACGGGGTTGAAGATCTCGGGGTTCAGTTCGCGAAACCGTCCAGCGTGGAGAGCAGCAGCCGCAGCGTCGGAGAGGCGAGAGAGTCGGTCACCCACCTTCTGCTCGTCTTCGCTCCTCCTCCATTTTGTTGAGACTTTCAGGGGGCACAGCATCACCGCCGGAGGGGCTTTTGTTGTTTTTCGGGCTCTTGCCCTCGTTGAGAGGGGGGGCTGATAGTAGCGCATTTTTACCTCACAGTTTTGGCGGCGTTAGCCAGGCGGGGGTCCTGGCTCGGGTGAGGCGGGAGAAAGCGGCAGAAGAGGAGGAAATCCGAGCGTAAAGTAACGCGGGGATCCCAGCGCGCCGCCGCGGCTGCATCCCATTGTCTGTTAGGCTCTGTTCTCCCGTCACGCCCGACCCCGGCTCCCTTTGACTGCGTTTTTTCGGCGTTAACGAGGGTTTAACGATGTGCTCCCGAGTGTGGTTCGTCACCGACCGGCGCATCAGTCAGGAGTATCCCCAGGTGCAGATCCTGCGAGCTCTGAAGGAGCGCTGCGCCGAGGACGACGTTGAATTCCGTTATCTGTTGATGGACGAGATCGTCCTAACGATCACCGACGGACAGCTAGGTAAACCCGACCCCCAGTGTGTGTGTGTGTGTTCACTCTCTCTCTCACCCTTCGGCCTCTGGAGCCGTACAAAGAAGCGGGAATTCGGGGGGATAAAGGCTCGGCAGGTGCCGTTTGTTTGTGTCTTGTGATGCGCTAGCCTGGTTAGCTTCATGCTAAGCTGTGATGGTGACCGCCTAACCTACTTTCCCTTCAGCTCACTGAACGAGGCGACCATTTTGTTCCGAAAGATGAATAACCGACATTAAATAAAAGCCCTCGCTTATGATTTCGAGGGGCAAATAAATGGAGGAAATGTTGTAAATGAAATGTTTCGGCCGCGTCCAAATTCGCCAGCACACTCAGTAGGACGCCAGAATGAGTGTTCGATGCTCACGCGGTTTTGGATGCGGCCATAAAATCCCACAGGCTCCAATTCACACCAGCTCCTTCCACAGTGTGGGGTGTTTTTATATATTTTTAAAATATTGATATATTTCTGCAGTGGCTCAACGGTACGGGTCAAATGAAATGCATTTGATGTCAGTATCAGGGTCGTTACAGACCATCTTTAATGCTCCAGCTGTTGTGGTTTGGATTTCTGCTTTGACAGGAGCCAGAGTGCTGCTCATGGGTTTCATCATTCAGATCATTTCCACGCCTTTAACACTCAACTGCAGTGTGGTGGGGAAACACTGACTGATGCCAGAATAAATACCCTCCATGCACCTCATCTCTGTTGGCAAACACACACACACACACACACACACACACACACACAGTGTACAGTGCCTGGTGGTTGATTCACGAAGATGCTGCTGATGTTGAAAAGATGGAATCCCCTGTCTTTCTTTTCCTTAAATCACTGGGACATGGGGACGTAAATATGACCAATATATGTTGTCCAGCAGGAAGAAAATGCTGGAAATTGGGGGGAAAAGGGAGAGAGAGAGAGAGAGAGAGAGATGAGTCTGGAGGAGAGGCTTTGCATACTGAAGGAGAAGTGCAGATTCTGTCCATCTCAATCGCATGAGAAGGGCCACTGAGGTGGAATTTCTTAGACTAACATTCCCCATGGATTTACATCCCGTGAGGTTTATATAGTGACCCACGGTCGAGTGGATGGTAATGGATTGTGGTGAAACATAAGGATGGTTAATGATGTGCCTTTTGTTCAGAAGAGGAGGATATGCTTCTTGTGCATATCATTCAGTGCAGATGCAGGAAAATCCAGCAAATGTCTGAGACGTAATGCACCTTCAAACCGGTATCTGCTGATGCTGATACGATCCTTATACCTTCGTTTTTCCCTTATATATGCGTGAAGTGGCAAATTATGGGCACCAAAGTTTGGTGCTCAGATGTAGGTGATATGTATAAGCGCGTTGTGGTCACAGGAAGTGCCTTTGCTTTCATTAGGTGTTACCTTGACGTCCAGATTATTTGAATCACCTGGACTCAATGCTGTTTATGTCCTCTTGTTTCCATTTAAATCAAATCTGTTAAATCAACAGATGGTTGTCGAGACAGAATGTCAATAACACACCTGAAGAAGGTGTGTTACCCGGTCTCTGAGTGTTTGAGGGTAATCTTCTAACCTGGATCTTGGGGAGGTCAGATTAGGCCTGTGGTCCATATCTGTGAGATTAGGCCAGTGGACAGTTGGCCTGATCTAGGATTTACGATCTCTGGTGGCTCAACATCCTGCTACTTTACGTCACTGATACGAGACATACATTTGAAGGGCTGCTTCCTACATGGGCAAGGTCAAGTATTAAGGACAAGATTACATAAGGAATTTATTTTTTTTGTCTAAAAATAGTGTAAAAAGGAGATTACAGTCCTAAACATTATAAACTCGCCTCAGTGTAAAGCCTTGAGTGGCTTTTTATAAAACAGTGCTGAATACATCACAGTTGAATACATAATTGAACAAATTGTTATTACTGATTTATAATACAGAAAATAAACGTAATACATGCCAAGCAGATGTCATCTGTTAACAGTAGGCTATTTGTGATATAACAGTCAGAATATTTCATTTACTGTGGTCTTAAGTATTTAGCATAATTTTAGATCTGATTTGGAGTTTTCCGAGGGGTCTGACCTTGCATGTCACACAAAATTAAAAAAGAAAAGCTTATTACCAGTAAGTGGTTCAGGGGAATCTTATCACAGTTTTAATAATATTTTGAAATAAACTTAAATGTTATTTTCCTACCTTTTTTTTTACCCAAAAGGTGTTTTTGTTCAGCTTGACTATTAAATGTAACAAATTAGACCACCAGTTCATAAGCTCTGCATTATTAGATTTTATTATTATTACAATGAGAACTCCTCAGCATTGAATAATGCAAGCAGATTGGCAGTTTTGATGTAAAATGATGAATTGTTCAGGATTAAAGCAGGTTGTCCTTTTATCCGTCCCAGTGAAAACCAAGGGTCCACCTCCTGTATGGCATGAACTCTGAAAGGCCCTTTGAAACTGTGTGTGTTGTGAAACTACACAAAGCACTTGCTGAATACAACTGATATCGAATGCATCAAGAATGAATTTCAGATTTTGTGGTGTAGATGTGAGGAGGCGGAAGGGAAGGTGTGTGTGTTTGAGTGGGAGTGAGTTGGTGCATCACGAGTGGACTGTAATACGGCAGCGATGGCCATTCCTCCAGCAGACGAGAAATGTATCACTGTTTTGCTGTTATTGCTGGATTGGATGTCTAAAATAATACAAGATGCTTGAGTTTAATACTTCCTCTTACAAAGGCATGGGTTTAGAGCCTCAGTTAGAAAACACACACAGCTGAGCATGTTTACTGTCCTCTCTTGGAAAACTCAGAGGGAGTCCTGGGGATCTTTCACAGGTCAGCATGTCTCAGGTAAAGGTGGATCACGTATCAACATAAAAGTTGCCGAAAATAGTTATTTGGAGCAATGTTGTGGATTCTGTACCATCGAAGAACTACGTTTTGGTTGTCTGACAAGCCTTTACTGACTGAGATTTGCCTTTTTAAAGTATAAAGATTCTCCACATAATATAAGGTTTTGATATTTCACAAGCTTCACATTTTGGCTAGAATTGGTTTCTAGGCCAAAAACCATTTAAGCAGATTCATTTTTAACATTGCAAACCTAGATTCATCCAACCTCTTAGCTCTTCTCCAGTTGAGGTTTGGCTAAATATCTGGCAAATTGGGAGATCCTTCTTTGGGAAAAGACCTCCTGAGCATTTACTCCTCTACAGAAGGCATAGTATTTATGCATGTTACACTTGTGAACAGACACACTCAAACACTAACTTAAACCCTGTAAATGGTCTCTAAGATTGTATGTGCTGTCTTACAATATTCATTGACATGAGTAATTTAAAGCTATTTTTCCCAAAGCTATGTGTCCACACGTGCATTTTTCTTTTAGCTCGGGGAAAAACTTGGTCTTCTTTGGCAGGGAATTTATGTTTCCTCACACTTACATCTATGTTCAGCGAGCATCTTCCACAATACAGTATGATGCAGTATCATGATCTTTAAAAATCTGAACTTATGGCACAGCCACAACATGTGCAAACTTAAAGCAACAGCTGCTGCAGAAAGAAAAGCCTCAGGGGTTTGGGGCTGAAGGAGGAAGAGCTGGGGTGAGAGTGAGAGAAAAGGAGTGAGAGAAAGCATGAAAGGGAGGGGGAGGATGGGGAGATGTGGCCACAGATGATTTTACCATCTGAACAGGCCTGCTTTTTCTGAACCGCAGAGAACTCGTGACTGATTTACCTCCGCTTGTTTTGTTGAGCAGTCAAAACACATCCACACGGGTACACGAGCACACATACGTTCTCTTTATGTCCGACTCTATGAGTCAAATTCCTAGCGTGTGCCAGCAGGGTTGCAGGAAGCGAATGCTTGGACAGGCAGGACTTGGAAAGACGAGCAGTATTGCCTCTCAGGACTGTCAATAAAGCCCATCTGAAATCAGTTTTTTCCCAATTTATTCTGCTCCGTGTCCTTCTTTCACCGGTCTTATTAGGCCCAGTTCAAAATTCAAAACACATAGTTCAAAAGATAAACATAATGGCTTTTTCTACTTTTCATGTTTAGTGAGTTTTGATCGATTTCACACTCTCTCTCTCTCTCTCTCTCATAAAAGATGGCACAGAACTGTTTCCCTTTCAGGAATCTTGAATGTCTGAAATTGATGATGATTCAGTATCTTTGAAACTACATATGTATAAAAAAGTGTATATATATATTTTTTAAAGTAAAGAACTTCATTCTTGATGAACCTTTAAAAAGCAGTCATAGGCTGAAGCTCCTGTCTGGCCCTAGCTGGATCTCTGAAGATGCCACAGCCATCCGTAGCCAAAGATTAGAGCGAGTATAATTATAATTGTATAATAGATGGTGAATATGATTATAATTGTATAATAGATGGTGAATATGAGGTGTTTAATACAGCAGTGAGAGTAATTAAGGCATTAAAACACTGAGCAGAAGGATCTGGGTTAGTGGGTCAGTGAAGAGAATCAGGGAGAATGACAGAAGACTTCTGAGATGTTGCATAACTGCTCTAGAGGAGACCAGAGATGTCAGAAACTCCGTATTGCAGAGATTGTGTGTGTGTGTGTGTGTGTGTGTGTGTGTGTGTGTGTGTGTGTTTTGCCAGCTCATTTGGCAGGGCAACAAAGAAAGAGAAAGAAGCTGTGTTTGTTTGTGTCTGTGTGACAGAAGGAGGGCACTTGTCCAAATGCAAGACTTAGCCAACTCTGAGGTGTTGCCTAGATACTTGTCCAAAATTTGGAACACAGTTCCGTCTGGCTGCAGGATGTTTACTGAGAATCTTCAGAATCTACACACACATTATGGTCCTGCGTTTATTGTGAATGTACAATTTACGATGGACCAACATAATTCAGTAGCTTCATTTTTAAACAAATTATTGATAAAAGGAGGTTGAATATTCATAACAGTGAGCTTCTGAAATTGATTTATTTTGCTTATGTGGATAATGTCCCTTTTTATGTTTCAGGTCTACGGGTGGGGCAGGAGATGGTAACGTCATACCCCCAGGTGGCTCTTGTGCGTGTTCCTACCCCGTGGGTGCAATCTGACAGTGACATCACAGTTTTGAGGCACCTGGAGAAGATGGGTTGCCGCCTGGTCAACCGGCCCCAGGCCATCCTCAACTGCGTTAACAAGTTCTGGACCTTCCAGGAGCTGGCTGGACATGGAGTCCCACTACCTGATACTTATTCCTACGGTTAGCAATACCTTTCACATACATGTGCTCAAAGAAACGCACACACTCCCATGGCTCTGACAAATGGCTACGGTATTATTGATTATATTAATATAGTTTTTTAGCTTTAGCCTCTATAGGGTGGCAAAAAAAAACCTTTTCCCTCTAATACACTACTCAATTTTCACACCCATTCAACTCCAACTTCTCCAGAAGATGTAGGCTGGAGCCAACAAGGTCAGTCTAACCCTGGCTGAAGTTGGCAAGCTTATTGGACACAAGTCAGCTCTATCATTTATTGTAATCTGTATTCATTATCTGTTTAACCAAAGTGTGAAACTATTTCTTGAAGGTGTGAAAACATACTGCGATTACCAAATGATGTTCTAATTTTAAATATAATGCTGGATTGTGTACTTCCACTGGTATGACTGAAGGAGCCTATTTTGTCTTTTTAAATCAAAATGTGTCTTTTGCTTTAAAAATGAATTTTAAAAGTCTTTCATAATACAATTACAGTCCAAACTAGAGCGTGGTTACTGCAGCAAGCTGTTATTTTACGTCAGTCCTTCAAACAAACACAAACCATTAGGATCAGTTCTGACAAACGCCAGATAAACCTCACTGCCAGAGTCCAAATCCTACACACACACATACACACGTGTGCACATCCGCATCCCCACATACGCAGAGGCGCATGAGCTGTTTATGTAACAGGGCTCTGTGTGGAAGGAGAGCGGGGACAACTCATGACCACCTGAATGAAAACAGACAGAAAGGCAGCTGCTTTAGTGACGTAGGGCTGTCTGACATTTGCTATTTGCTTTCCTGGCTGTCAGTGTGTCTTTCCCTTTCAGGACGTAGAGGTTGGAAAAAGCTGCAGCAGCTCTTAATAAGGTTCAATTGCTACCCTAAAACAGAAACCTGCAGGCATTGTTTGAAGAGCTCAGAGCAAGACACCAAAAATGTCAATAATCTCCCCAGCGCATCTGAAAATTCCCCCAGTTACTGCAGGATCCAGGCAGCCTTTACTGCCTCAGCAGTGGCTCTGCAGTCTGCATGATGATGCACTTTACAGGCTTGCGAAACCACTCTTCTCTTCAGTCTGACAGAGGCACAGTTAGAATTAATCCCCTTCCACTCCTGTCTCCCGCCTCCCCGTGGCCCACACAAATCATTCGCTTTTTCCTTCGTCTTTTCCAATCTGCAGTCCGGTTCATTTGTGTCCTCTGCATTCAGAGCAGTGCCACATCATGCAGTGCTTTGGCGGTCAAAACCTCAGTTAGGACTCCGTATGAGTTACAAATGACATTATGGGTTTGTTATATTATCCAAATGACAATATGGGTTTGTGGTTCAATTAAAAAAAATATTTCTTTGCACAGTGGGGGAAAATACTCAATTTGGTTTGGGAATTACTTTTCATTGAACACTTGAGAAACATGGACACAAAGCTTTTGGGAAACTGGCCTGTAAAAGACTAAAAACACAATTTACATTGATACAAGGTTTTATCTCCATTTTTTTAAATGTACAGACACCGGCTGTCCTTTACATTGAATAAATAAAAATGCAAGCAACAAAAATAAGCGATAGTGACTTGAGAGATACACTGAGGTGATAAAATACAACTATACCACAGTTTGGTTTTCTGGTCTCCTCAGCACTTCTATAATACATTCTTATTGAAAACAGGACATAATTATTTACATTTCTTTGGTTTTAGGCTTGAGTATCAAATGTAAAGTCCCACACTGGCATTATTATTAATTCCCCCCACGTAGTCATATCCATATTGGAAATATGCAAGCCGTAATTATAATTGCACCCTTGCATTACAAAATATAACAAAAATATTGTAATTAATATCTTGAAAATACCTTGAAATAATGTGGCATTATATTTTTGCAATGTCGCTCTTTCCTATTTTTATGGTCAGTTAATAATGTATTTTTGTTCCATCAGCAGGAAGAGTTTTGTCAGGGACGCATCTTTTTAAATGGTAAACACGTCTTGGCAGTAAACTAAAAGATAAAACCTCTAAATGAATGGCGCATATGATGGATAACACTGGAGAAGTTTGAATGCAGAGGGTAGGTGTTTCTGCAAGTCACACTCCACTCCTTTCTGTAGAGTGTTAGTGTGAACGCATGGCAACACTGAGGTGATGTTCTAAGGATGATCAGTCTGTTTGTCAGGATGCTGCCTGTACTTTATCACGCCACTCACTCTATCCCACTCCAATATGGCTCAGTAATCTCACACATACACTGCAATAGAAATTAGAGTCTACTGATTAGTTAGTAAAGTGTGTGTGTGTGTTTGTGCACGTCTTCAGGTGGCCATGATAACTTCCGTAAAATGATTGATGAGGCAGAGCCGTTGGGTTACCCTGTCGTCGTGAAAAATGCTCGTGGGCACAGAGGTAAGTCCTTTACTTGTTTTAATATCAGTTTTACTGTTTTACACTCTGTAGGGATAAAGCCTGTTCTCAGATCAGCACTTTACTGTATAAATTCTGCACGTTCCTTGCGAGACACTGCACTTCTGACATTCCACCTACAAATTAGGAACAGAACAGAGCATGCAGGGAAAGAGGCCTGAAACATGCAGGGGCTGAGCGGAGCACTGAAATAGGTAGCACATAGCTCAAACACCAACGGTTCTACATGGTGAATTAATTGCAGCTGTGCCTAACACAGACCAGCTTAGGACGTTTTTTTCTCCAGTCATGGATGTTGAGCAGTGTCAGTTTTGGGTCAGATCCCTTATGCTAGGCCCTGGTAAACGAATTAGAGACACCGGACCAGTTTTTCTATAGAATCAGTGTCAGCATTTTTTTTTTTACTGTTCTGCTTTTTTAATCTGTTATAATCTGTCAGATGCCTCTATAGAGCTGTGTACTAGTGCAGTATTTAGAAAACCTGAAACTCACTGATGGATTGAATGGTGTTAAAGGTTATTACATTACAGCAAATTTTTTTGGCCAAAGGCTTCGCCCCCTGCCCCCCGCCCCCCCAAACACACACACACAGGCCTATTTATGAATACAGCTGTGGAATTTTCACAATTTTGATGTGTGAAAATACACCTAACCACACAGCTGTACAAGCTTACCTCAACACATCTCATCAGCCTCCCAAAGGGGTTGGTAATAACCTGAAAGCAGTGGTTCCCCAGAAGTGAAGTTGAGAACTATTCAGGACCAGACAACTGCTGATAAACTGTTCTGTGGAAATGGCTCACAGTGAGCCAGTAAAGATAGAATGTCCGCACTGCTGTATTTTTACTAATCCTGAATAACAATGGTACTTGACTTAAAAGGGTATTAATCAATGATTTTGGACCAAAAGGTGTTCTTTGTTTTCTGTGCCTTGTCACCTGTGTAGGTAAAGCAGTATTCCTGGCGCGAGACAAGCACCACCTTGCCGACCTGTGTCATCTGATCAGGCACGAGGCTCCATACCTGTTCCAGGAGTACGTGAAGGAGAGCCATGGACGAGATGTGCGAGTGGTGCTTGTGGGCGGCCGGGTCATCGGGTCCATGCTGCGCTGCTCCACGGACGGACGCATGCAGAGCAACTGCTCCCTCGGTAAGTTCGGGGTCACGAAGGGGGTGGAATATAAAGCTGGAATTGGTTGTTGTCGAGGAGGTTGGTTCAGACTTGGGCTGCTCGGTGCTGCTGTCAGCGTTTAGCTCAGAGATGGAGAATAGATGATGATGGATCTATTTTCCTATTATACCACCTCATATATGTGCTCACACCTCTTCACAGAACTGGAACAGCAATAATGCCTAAGTGTGAACAGGTGGTCCAGAAACCAATCCAATAGGAAACGGGTCTAGAATTGCTACTGACTCTCCAGATTTGCATATTTATATTAGTTTTTCACATGAACTGAATACAAGCATTATTCCAGCATGTTCTCATCAATTCTGTCTGACACGCGTACGTTCTCTCTCTAGGTGGTGTGGGCATGATGTGTCCTCTGAGTGAGCAGGGCAAGCAGCTAGCCGTGCAGGTGTCCAACATCCTAGGCATGGATGTATGTGGGATCGACCTTCTGCAACTCAACGATGGCTCCTTTGTGGTGTGCGAGGCCAACGCCAACGTGGGCTTTATTGCTTTCGACCAGGCCTGTGGGATGGACGTGGCAGGCATCGTGGCAGACTACGCCCTGTCGCTTCTCCCCGGCCGCCTCAACCGCAAGATGTCATTGCTGTCTGTGGTGTCTAGTGCCAGTGAGACCAGCAGCGAGCCTGAGGTGTGCATCCCCACCGAAGTGTGCATCCCACCAGAGGTGTGCCCACCTGTCGCTACCTGTGCCATCCCCGATGCCGTCAGCACCATGAGTACGAGCTCCACCTCCAGCGAGAGTGAGGCGGAGCTGAACGAAATAGGCCATGCTCTGCCTACATCAACTCCCTCCTCACAAAGGAAATTAAACTGTTGACTGAGTAAGCTGAAGAATAACAGCCACTACATACACACACTCCAGCACACCCATACACTGAAGATACACATACAAATACAGTGCAAATATTACAGTTCATGTACATGACATTTACAGTGGTCAAATACAAACACACGCACACACATTGTACTTCTAGCCCACTGTGTAAACCCATACGCTGGTCTGAGGCTGCTCCCCTGATGTTGCTGTTCAACTTACAATGATTGTGCAGATGTGTATTGCTGTGTGTGGAAGTGCACTTGGTGAAGTGTACACTCTTGTTAAGCTTTCAAGCTTTAGCCAAGGTGTACTTTCCTACCAAGTCTTAGCTATGGACTGGTTTCCACTGTAGTTCAGGCTGCAATATACTGGAGAGTGGTTTTACTTGGGGAAGATTTCCAACAGTCAACACATCAGTTATTACCAAAAACAAACCTGAACAGGTCACATTATAAGTTAAGAGCATGAAGACATGATCCTGAACATGCGTAGTGAGAGGAAATTATTTCAATCTGCCATTGACCCCATTGCGAGGCGTGCTGGATGTGCTGTGCAGTGTGTTGGGATGGTTTAGTGTGAAAAGAGAACTTGAAACAAATCTCTTGGTTGATCTCCATGTGTCCTGCCACTGAGAGACTACATTCTCAGAAAAACCCACACAGACATTACCATTGACACAGAGAAAGACTCATCTTGTTAGAGCAGACTCACCCACACCCCTACAGAAGAATTTTAATTTGTTTACCATGGTATTAGCTTCAGTGGTGCTAATAGTGTAGTTAAAACAGTTTAATAAAACTCATCACACAAGCACAAACACTTATCACCAGTTTTGACTTGGTTGCTGGTCTTTAAGTGGTTACAGTTAGAATTTGGATACAAAATCGAGCTGGTTCTGTGTCAGCACCTACCCCCCTGTTTAGTTTGTACTCAGAAGGAACTAAATAGATAGGTTTCAAAGGACCATTTACTTATTCTGTATTCGTAGAGGACAAATTGATTATAGATCAGTTCATGTGACTTACATACTCTACAGAATAATCTGAATGTTGAACTTGTACCTTTAAGAGCATCCTCTACAGGCACCAGGGGTACTGAACAGCTCAGTTAATGAGGCAGCCATTTTAGAGTACCCGCTGTCCCCCATTTTAAAGCAGAGCTTCTTATCCAGGCTCTAACCCAGGCCCTATGAAAGTTAGAGGATGTACTGAGGAGAGAAAGAAACAGAAAAAATGAGCCGTGTTTAAAAATACCTCAAAACCAGAAGCTGTTCTCACTGCCAAGTATCCGTACAGATCTGTACGTACTTGTGTCTTCACTTCTCCCATTCTGACTTGAGCAGTGAATTACAGAGAACAATTTTTTGTAGTACGAATGCTAATTAGGAGTTAGAAATGCAAATGCTTAATACCTTGCCAACACAAAACTTCAATAAGCTATATGTTTGAATCCATTTGTTTGTACAAAATAACCAATAAAAAAAGAACTGCCAACTCAAATGGGTGCTAAAACTTCTCTGAGTCCAGCCTAGTGGTGTACAGACTGAGCTGAATCCCCCTCCATGCTCTTTAATAGAACTCTGTCCTGTCTGCACCTTTTGGTATCTCTTCTCTCTCCCTGTTCACTACTGTCTGAATTTAGATCAAGTCTGGCTGAGTTGAGTCGTTGAGTCTTACTGTCAGTGTCCTTATAACATATGCAGCTCACTTTTCAATATGGACCATTCCCATCATCTGAACTCACGTTACACTTTACACTGTGTCTGGTTTTAGGATTCAGCAGTTTACATTCATTCATATTCAAAATCTTAAAAAAAAAACATTTTAAGGCTTGGAATTTAGCCCTGAAACAGACTTAAGAACTGTATTTTAGTTTACACCGAGATTGTATTGAGATTAAACTCAGGGAAGCAGCCTGGATCGAATCCCTCCCCTGAAACACACAATACATCCATCCTTGACAGAGTTCTGTAATGTGTGTCAACCAATAACAAAACAAAAAAAAAAAAAATCAAAAAAGATGCTTGTACCATGAAGGTCAACATGCACTTTTTTTTTTTCTTGCTTGTTTTATAATGTTCAGTGTTCTTATGGTTTATTTTGAAGGATAAGACTGGTTTGTGTGCACTAATCTCCTTCAGGGAGGAAATTGGGAGAATGTGAAAGCAGCTTTTGGTGAGATGGCTAAACTAACAAAGGCAAGTAACTGCTGAAGTACTGTGTGTGCCATCATTCCATCACCCTTCAGAAGAGCAAACGGTAACTAAGCAACAGGAGACACTCTCTCCATCTCTCTCTGCAGCAGGGACCATCAACAGGGCCACAGTGCTATTTTGGCCTTTAACAAATTCCCAAATCTGCCTGACTCGATACCAAAACCTGAGGTTTAAGGATGAGGCAAGCATTAAACTGACATAGATAGGACTGATATCAGACAGATGTGCAGTGGAATTTGTTAAGGCCAAAACTTTGATTGACAAGGTACCACTCTAAACCCTACTGTAATAACAGACAGAGAAGATGGGCTTTACTCATTGGGTATTAATAGGAAAGAAAAAAAAAAAACAAGACTATTTATTTCTTTTTGCTGCTAACATTTAGTTATGTTGCCCGGCAGGATGTAAAAGGGAAAAAGATTCCAGATCTTATCCACAGTTCATTGCCTCTTAGGTTTTCTTCCTTTATTGTGAGACGTTCCATCTAAATGCCAAAAATGCAAGCAATGTTGTATAGTTAAATCTAGGGAAACTATTAGTAATAGAAATCTAACATTGATGTTCTGTGTTATGATCATAATAATAAAAGACATTTTAAAAATGTCTGGAACATGAAAAGAGTATCAGAGGCTTGTGTCTTTATTTAACACCATCATTTCAGCATGTTCTCAACAATCATACCCCAGACGCTAATCAAAACATGATTCATGTTGAGAAACCGTACAGTCGTGTGCACTCAGATGTCTACATTGTTACTACATTCTCATATGAGATGATATTGAGCGTTGAGTGCCATGTACATATTTGAGGTGAGCAGGAGTGACTGTTGCGGTTTGGCGTGTGTTTATCAGTGACTGCTGGGTGTATTAGAGGGAATGCTGCATCAGAGTTGTGCACAGCATGCAGATTAATTTTAAGTGAGTGATTAAATAGGAGTGTTAAATGCTTTACTTAGTGATGACCAGGGTTTGTTGGGTATTGAGGTGTTCTTCTATCTGTTGTATGAGACTCTGGATAGACTCAGCCAGACTGTTCTGCTCACACTGCAGGCTGAGCTCCATGGTCTTCCTACCAAAGTCCAGCGCCTGCAAAGAACCGCACACAGATATTTGTGTTATTTAGTTCATGCAAATGTAGTGACAGACACATTTCTAAGTATTGTCATTGCCTGCACCACCGTATAGCAGGCAGACATAAATCTGCACCACAGAGCCTGTTTGGGAGCTGCAAAATGTTTGAATCCCATTATGACTGGAGACACAGCAAAGCTAACTGTCTTTATCTCTTTGGCTTTAGTTATTAGTGCTAATCCCTGCACGACCAAAGCACACACAACCACGCAGGAGTGAACTAGGTCTTAAAAGTACTTTGATAAGAAGTTGGGTGTATACAACAGAAACTATTTAAACACATGCTATATTTCATTACTTCTCTAAACAGACCTTTTTAACAGTTCTACTTTTTGTTACTGAGGTGATTCCTATAAGGCTACTATCTGTATTTTGTGACAGGGAAGATATATTGGGGGAATGACATCACGATGGATTTAGGTTAAGGACAATTCCAGAGTTACAAACTGGGACCGAAAGGGTATAATCTCACAGGGTTCAGTGAGCCAAAACAAATGGCTCAGGCTGGCCGGCCCAAGAAGCAGGGTCACCAGGTCCAGACCTCCCTTCCTGCCAGGGAGAGTTGGCAATTTAGTGTAGTACAAAACCGAGTAGCTTGCTCAGGCCTTCATCCAGAGAAGGACCGCCAGTGTGTTAAGCTAGTCCAGCTGTAAGAGCTATAAAAAAATTCTGTGAGTGTTTTGACCAGATCATCATTTTTATTCATATATTATATATACAAGCTGTATAAACCTGAATGCTAATTGGACTGAAGCCGATCATATGACGTGTATTTGTGCAATGAAGGGGGTGTGGCCTAAGGAGATCAACACCCTGTATCAAGGTGTGCAGAATTATTAGGCAGCTTTCTTTTCCTCAGACAAAATGGGCCAAAAAAGAGAGACAACTGACTGAAAAGACTGAAAAATACTGTAAAAAGTATATCAGAGGGATGCAGCACTGTTGAAATTGCTAGGATATTGGAACCCATGGTCCTCCAGTGCTCTCATATTCCAGAACTGCAGAACTGAATAATTAACTTTGCTCCAAGTTTCCTTAGAATTCATTCAGTTACCTCAGAAAATTCATAAGGTCTTAGTTGATATTCCCACCCAGAGACCAAACTGCCTATTTACTTTCTTTTTCTCTCTCTCTCTCTCTCTCTCTCTCTCTCTCTCTCTCGCATACGGAAACATAAAGCTCTATTGTCTGTGCTGGTGCTTTCAAACTACATCATCAGTTGAGAGCAAAGTACTTTTGTTTTTCCTTCTTCCCTGCACCAAAAACTAGCAGTTTTTTAGCACTCGTTACATAATAATATATGTACATATTTACTTGTATTTTTGTGTCAAGAATGTGACTATAGGGAAATTAAGAGTGTGATTTAAGGGTGCATAAATGAACATGTATTAACATGTGTTAAATGGGTGTATGAGAAAACAGTGGCCTGTGGTCTACCTTATTGTGGTCCTTGCAGAGGAACCAGAGCATGGTGAGAGAATGGGACAGCAACATGCACTGCTCAAGAGAGTGAGGTGGTGCAAGATGTGTTTTCACAATACGCTGCTGAGCCTCTAACATCAAACTCAACATGCGTTCCACCTCTGCAAGTTGCACCTCATCTGAATGCACACAAATAGATAACCATAGATTACATACACATGTGTTTAATGGTAACGGTATAGGGTGTGAGGCTGGATGGCTACAGGCGCGCACACCCACACAAATTGAGGTCAGTAGGTAAGTAAACAAACTGTGACACAAGAGTGTTTCCCATTCGGGGTTGCGGTCTGCGTCAAAGCTATCCCCCAGTCAGCTGATCCAGGAAACACGTAAATATGCACTGATCTCAGTGCAGCCAGACTGAGGAAGTCACAGCACCACACTACAGCTAGGTTTAAAAGGCTTAGAAAGAGTGAGAAAGAACTAGGGCATGAAAACACATGCAAGCAGGACATGCACACAAACGCTGCATTAAGCAGTGTCAGACTTGGTTTTAGTCATCTGTTGATAAGGTGCTAAGCTGGTTTTGCTGCAGGATATTACATCAGGAAAAGCTTAATATAGTCCATGCGACCTTATTTTCAGCCCCCTCACCTCCCCAACAGATACAAATACATTAAGTGTGGAATCAGAATATGATTTAGAGCTAGTACTGTGATTGCTCAATACTTTTCATCCCATGCGAATGCTTCAGGGACAGAACTGATTTCCAGACACCCACACACTTCATGCATACAGCCTGTTTGGTGTGATCATTTGGAACTTGGTTTATAGTTAGAGGGGAAAGGAGCAGAAAGACAGAAAACTGAACATGATAAAGATGCTCACCGAAGCATTGCAGTTCATGAGTTTTTGTTTGATTGTTTTGCTCCACCAGCTTAGACAGTTGAGCATGACAGATACAGGCAACCTGCACACAAAAAAAGCAGTAGAGGCGAGGCTTTTCATATTTAATAAATAAGGTGAATGAAACATTTGAACATACCTGTGAGTAGAGGGAGTTGGCAATGTCTGCCTTTTTCTGCATCATAAAAACATTAGCCATCAGGAAATAGCCTCCGGCTGTCTCAATGCTGTTTAAACCAAATTCCTCACTCGCATAGAACACCTGTAAATAAAGCCAAAACTCTATTCATTTGTATGGACCATACAGATTATGGAACTTTCACATACTATATCAAATTTTTCATTTTAAACAAGCAAGGGATATTTAGTTCGGCATGATTAGGGGCCTTTTGAAAGGCATATAGCAATTTTAATACCTTGCAAAACAATCCCAGAAATCTTTTCTTGCCCAAACTGGGCCACCCTACTAGGCATTTAAGTCATATCCTAAACTATTTCCCACAACAACAGCACAATGGCACACTGGCATCATCAGCACACTGACATCATTGCCAAAGTTTAGAAGAGCAGAGTTGTAGTTTCCTGAGGCTGTATACAGGCGGCCTAAATTCCTGTGGAGCTGTTGAATCACCGTCCGACTGCAGCCTGGAGTTTTTATCACTGTCCACTCTGCCTGGGCAAGATAACCCTCAGCCTTCGAGACAGAACCTGAACCTGAGCAAAACATACAGACAAATGGACTTGTCAGAATAGAGCGATAATATGCTGCTGACTGAGAACTTGCACAAAGATTCAAACACCAAAACGATTTTCAGTGCAGGGTAGTACAGACAAGAATAGGCATGTTTCATGGTTAGACACCGTTTAAACCTCAATCTACCAGATGGCTCATCTAGAAAACAGTGCTTAGCAGCCATGAAAGGTGTTCATGCGTCTTAAGCTATCCTGCTAGTTCCAACATTACATTTACAGCATTTAGCAGACGCTCTTATCCAGAGCGACTTCCATGTCCTAATTACAGGGACAGTCCCCCTGGAGCAACTCAGGGTTAAGGGTCTTGCTCAGGGACCCAGTGGTGGTAGAGCTGGAGGTGGGATTTGAACCTGGGACCTCTTGAGCCAAAGCTCCATAGGCAAGTTATCCTTCCACTAGACCATCACCACCCCTACATTAAAACCAGCCAACTGATCACTCAAGTTACAATAAAAAGGTAAAAAGTAGGATCATGTTTGGAAGAAATGAAAACGGATGTTCCGCTGTGGTCCCCAAAAGAAAGAAGAAGAAGAAGAAGATGTTTGTTGTGTGGCTCACCCAAGTTGGCCTCAGCAAGCAGGAGGTAGGCTGGTACCAGCTCAACAGTATTAGGGCCGTAAAGGTCTACGGCACAGCGCAGTGAGAGCTGAGCTGCTGGCAAAGCCTCTTCATATTTCCCCTCTGAGACTCGTCCCTGAGCTTCTGTACGGGACAGCTCCAATAGCTGCTCCTAAATGTTGATCGAAAGCACACAGACCTTCTTTTGGTTCCCAGAGTGGACTAATATATGTGTGTGTGTGTGTGTGTGTGTGTATGTGTGCGAGCATGTATGCACACTTCTTTTGTTGGATCAGAATGAATGATGCATTTATGCGTTCTTGCACACATCTAAGATCTGTGCTTGTCGTTGAAGACAGTGAGGGAGTGAGTGACAGAGTGAGCTTGTGTACCCGTCTCTTTTGTGCCTGTGCCTGGTGGTGGTCCCTGTCTGCCTGCAAAGAGTAAAAGGGAGCCGGTGTTCGTATGGGGATCAGCAGCTCACACACTCTCTTATGGATGCTGTTCCAGTCTGCCTGCTGGTGTGTCACATCACTGCAGGGGGACACTCACAAATAAAAATGCTGTCACCGAGATGATGCATCAGCTCAGATGTTCTAACAATATTACAAATGTCTTTTTTGACAAAGTGCAACTTCTGCAATCACAACTGAAATTGATTTCAACATCTTTCTTCTGCCTGTAAAACAGACACTGTTACACAACAGACAGGAAACGTCCAAAGACGTTCATTTATTGTTTCTTCTTAAAGTCAAAACTTTTAACAAGGACTCTCCCCTTCTGCAGTCAATACTGTGAGAAGGCTCCTTTACAGATGCCTGATCACTGCTGTGGGGATTTCATTTATCCACAAGCAGAAGTGGAAAGTTCAGGTCCATCAAGTCAACATCCTCTCCAGGCGTTTTTTTCAGTTGCTTGGGCCACTTCTGCCAGGAGCAAAATCCTGGAGATTTTTAATTCATCATTTTATGTTCTAGGCCTGAAACTTTAGCCAGCAGGACATTAGTGAGGTCAAGTACCCTTCTACATGAGACATGGCAAAGAGTTCTATTTAGTGAACAAGTGTGTCAGTAATAAGTGCACTTGAATCAAATTCACAGGAGCAGCTTCGTCAGATTCTCCTTTTATTTCTGTGCAGTTCTCGCCCAGCCAAGGATTCATGGCTGCGTCCCAAACGACACACAGGCATACTTTATATACTACACTACCGAGTGCCCCTCTAATGGTGCTCTGATGCAGTAGTTCGTGTGCGGTTTGGGACTCGGCCCGTTATGTAACACGGCCAAACAGCGCCAGGAAGGCGGTCAGTGCTGGTTTACCGCCGCCTGGCGTACTGAGCCCGTGCGCGCCTGTCGGGGAACCCTCTGGCAAAGTCGTTATTTTTTAGGTGAATCTGTTCCCAGGTCAGCTGGACTCACCAGTAGAAGGCCACTCGACATTTGTCGCACTGGAGATACGCCGGTTTTTGACAAAGTTCGCACAATTTCTTTCCTCCTTTTGGGTTGGCAAGTGGGAGGATTGTTGCTGACATCTCAAACGGCTCCAAATCACCAGCAAAAGTGCTTCTTCGCCGGAAAATGACACGGCTTTTCCACTAACTATCCAAATATCTCAGCTGGCCAAGCTAGGAACGTTTGCTAGCTAGCTACCTGGCTAATCTACACAAACGGCCGGAGCGGAAAAATGAAAAGTCCGCCAGCTAGCAGCGAAATTACAGCTTACAACAAGCGAAAATATGATTGTATATAATAATAATACTGAAGAGTGTATCATGAATGCTGTAGTGAAGGGGTGTGAGGCAGTGTGCCCCGAGATCCTCCACAGGGAATTTGTTTCTCTCCTGCCGTTTGGGCGTTGCCATGGTAACGGTCGTTAAAGGGGGACTCCGCAGCTTTTTCAAAATGTCTCCACATTTCTTTCTCGGACATGTGAATTCGATCAACCATGAACGACGTGAAATGACTCACTGGGCAAACTCCCAGTTTTTTCCTTTGTAACTGCAGAAGGGCTGCGAGACCTGCGTCCGAGTCGCTGGATCTCCGCGTCCCGACCGCCCGCGCTGATCTGTAGCTCATAGTCTCGCTGGCTCGCGCTGTTCGAGCTGAGCGGCGCGTGGATCCACATGAGCATCAGATCAGTTAATGTCGATTCAATTAAAGTACCCGGATGCAGGCTTGCGCTGCGTTCACACAACCCCCGAATTTTAGTCAACAGCAATGATCTCAGAGAGGACTATACTTCTGGAATTATTTGAACGTTGACTAGAATACTTTTTAGAATACCCATGCTTTTTGCATTTATATTTAAATAAAAGAAAATTCTACATAAAGCGGTGACCCAGCGGTTTGGGAGCTGGGCCCAGAATCAGAAGGTCGTGGGTTCGAATCCCAGAGCAGCAGGTTGCCCTAAGGTAGCGTCCCCATCACTGCTCCCCGGGTGCTTTAAATAGCTGCCCCCTGGTGCACGGTGTGTGTGGGAGAAAGGCAGAGGAAGCAGTCGGTTGTTTTGCTCTGCTGTTTCATAATAACAGTCACTTTCACTTCACTTTCAGTGGCAGGTGAAAGTGAAAGTGACAACCCTTGTCATTGCGAGGTCATGGCACAGCACACATGAACCACAACGAAATTGGACCTCTGCATTTAACCCATGCACACTCAAACCCGTGCAGCAGTGGGCAGCTATTGAAAGCGCCCGGGGAGCAGTGATGGGGACGGTACCTTGCTCAAGGGTACCTCAGGGCAACCTATTGGGAAGGGGTTTGAACCCCTGATCCTCCGATCATGCGGCTAACACCCTAACCGCTAGGCCACCGCTGCCCATGGTCTGTGTGTAAAATCCACCAGAACCAGCAGAGAAGGGAGAACCATTCAATATTTTAAAATAGGCAGACTGAAAATCTGGAAAATAAATATTTGCCTTCTGATTTGCTCTAGAAACAAACAGCCATAACATTTACAGACCTGGGCTTGCAGCTTTGACTGTTTAGTGTATATATTTAATTATTATTAATAATTTGCCACAGAAACTAAAGAAATCAGTTCAAGATTTTTCAAGCCTCATGTTTGGCGACATGAATGGAAATTTCTGGGTTAATCTGTTAATACAGATGACTAAAAAAAAAAAAGTTTATGTAAGCTCTTCCTTGGCTTCAACTGTGGCCCCATCTAGTGGTGAAAACAAAGAACTACAACATAAAACCATCAAACCAAGGGTGCTTCAATGGATTCTTTTAAAAACAGTTTATTGACACTATTCAGAAGACACAAAAAAAATATTGTTCATGACATTTAATTTACTAAATCTAACTATACCCCCGCCCCCCAAAAAAAGAAATACAAGTACCTACAAGTCTGTACAGTGTCTCCACACACACAATGCCCTTCCGTTTTTCTACAACACACACTCCAGTATTGAGTATTAGTCTGTAGTTCAGGTGTTTTGTTTTGGAATGGAAAAAAATACTACAGGTATATTAACTTTTCAGCTGTAATACCATCACTAAAAACATGTTTCTGGATTTGTCCACTTGAACACCTGATAACAGTAAGGTGGTTAAAAAAATTAAACACTAAAATTCTCCAGCATCTCCAATCATTCTTATCTGATCCATGTTTCTGAGAAAGAGCACAGATCTTCATCAAACTGCTGAACCTCTTCTTGTACACCGACGGAAACGCAGAAGTGAAACCCATCTCTCTAGAAAAGAACTTCCATACAGAACCTACTCTCTTACAGCATACTACGGTTCGAAGAAAACTGAACCAGTGCAACAAACAAATGATGAAATGGCCTCGATGGTGGTCTCTCCAAAGTTTTTCCTCCGACTACATCACTATATAAAAACTGCGAATATTTATGTGCAGCTGCTGATTGGTTATTTGTGAGCGGTATTTTCTGTGGGGTCAGCAAACCTGCTGGTCCAGGTAGTGTAAAATCACAAGAAACACTCGAGTGCTCGCACCCTGTGGCTGAAACCCCTCTGCAGAGTGTGGTTTTAGGCTGGTGTGCAAATGTGTGGGATACCTGGCCACATGAGTCCCTCTCAGCAATGGCACCATCCTTTTAAAAAAACAACTCCACGCCTCAGCCAGGGAAAGCAGTTTCTATAAGGAGTTAAAAACCGGTTTACCAACGGCAAGTCATCCAGCCTTAGACAGATCTACATACAAATAAGGCACCAGGGCAAAAGGCACAAAAGATTGAAGGAGTAAAAAGGAGTCCCTTGAAATTCATCACACACCGATGGAAATGTATTTTAAGCATCATCCTCTCCGATAGTTACCCCCCATCCCCCTGCAATTGATGACATTATGAAGGCTCTAAAAACGCTTTCTGCATGGGATAATGCAAATAACCTTCTGGGACCTTTATATTAAAAAAAGAAATAAAAAAATAATTTTTCAATTCGGTAAAAGAAAATCCTAATGTGTAAAAAAAAAAACCTAATAATAATAAAAGCCGTGATGAAGTCGTTAGTCAACCCACTGCAAACCTTGGATCAAATCAAACGCTCCAACTTTGCTCACTTTCTTCAGCTAGAATGAAACTACCGTGGACCATTTACCAAAAGGAACAAAAACAAAAGCTCAACCTGCCCCCCACCACCCCAACAAGAGTCAGCCTGTGTCACCCGACTTCAGCCGTCAATATGATGGAAAAAGAAAGACGATGTATTGATTTCATGTTTGTACATCCGTCACACTGAGATCACGGAATAGAGGAATACTTGCAACTACAGTCTACAGTCTAGTTTTGTTGCCTGGAAGGCAGCGACTCAGATCAGAGCCTGGATCAGGCTGCAGAGAGCTGGTGGTTTGTTCCAGAGTGGCTAGCTCAAGTTTTCATTTATTGTGGACGGTCAGCTGGAAGACACAATGCTAGAAAGGTAGACGAGTGTGTGAATGGCGAGCACAAGTACGGAGCACTTTATACTGTGTCCTCATCCATTTTGGCTACATCCGCTTGCGTGAGTGGAGTGGAGACGTCGTTCTCTGCGTCCTTCTCTTTCTCCTTGATGGCATTATCAATGTTAGTCTCTTCATCCTTTGCTTCCAGGCCAGCTTTTCTCGCCTCCTCTTGCTGCTCTCGGTCCAGCAGACGGTAGTTGATTCCCATGCCCACGAACAGGAACATGCTGGCTATGATCAAGATGATGCCACAGCCCTGATAGGTGTATTTATAGTCCTTGTATTTGTCATTAAACATGCCTACAGAGAGAGAAAAGTACTGTGTGTTAGATATTTGCACTAATTTGGTGAAGCTTGCTGTAGCTGTTGTCTCACTGAATGATTTGCACATACAGGTCTGGGGGAACATGGCATCACAATAATGCTATTGTTGAAATGTAATATATTAGCATGGACACTATTTTGTTCTAACAAAGCCACATTTCTAAATGGGGGAAAATGCAGTAATGTGATTCAAATTAAATTAAAAAAAAAAAACTATTTAAAAATTGCGGCTTTGTAAAAAATATTTAAAATTATTTTTACCATGTCAGCTTTAGTGTTTATGCAGGCCTACTTAAACGATGCCATTTCACGAAACGAGTTGTAGTGACAGCCATGTGTGTTTCAGTGTAAAAATAATAATATAAAATCCACTGTAATCCAGATATACTTTAAACATCATCATTAAGCAAAAACCAGTGTTTTTTGTTTTGTTTTTTTTTTTGTATATTTGATCAATCCCACTAAGTCGAAGTTGGAATGCTGTCCTCTCAGGTTATTACTGACACGCTCTGATCCAGCAGTGAAGATAAGATTTTAGAACGGGTTTAAACCTGGTGCTGCAGACATGCTTACCCAGCAGTGGGGGTCCAAAAAGAACAGGTATACACTCCACGATAGTGACGAGGCCCACAGCGCTGGAGAACCTCTGCGCTCCCACCAGGTCCATGAGGGTCTCGAAGAGAACGGAGCTCAGCCATCCAAACGCCACACCAAAGAAGACGGCATACACAGCAAACCCTACATAGTTTACGGAGAGTGGGGCCATCAGGTGACACACGCCGTTATAGAGCACTGAAGCAGCAAAGAAGTACTGCACCCGTGGCCGGATCCGGGATGTGTTGGCGACCAGCCCCATAGAGGGCCGCGCCACCATGTCTGCGAAGGCGAGAATGGACAGTAGGAAGGAAGCGTCGTCTTTGTGAATGCCGATACTCTTTGCATAGTTGGTGAGGAAGACAAGCGGGGCGAACAGGCCGAAGAACATGATGAAATTTCCCAGGAGGTAGAGCAGGAACCCACGATGTGTGAAGAGTGTCAGGTCGATGAAGCTGTTTATGGTCTCCATCACTGTTCTCTTCTCATGGCCTTTGGGTCCTTCATTCACCTTTGGTGGCTGTGGCTTGGGCCCGATGGGCCGCATCAAGGAGCCAGCAACACAACAGTTCAGTAGGGCCCCACCAAGGATCAGGAAGCTCCCTCTCCAGCCAAACTGGTCGAACAGCCAATTGTTCAGCGGTGCCAGTGTGGACAGGAACACCGGGCTGCCCGCCATTGCAATGCCATTAGCAATTGGGCGCCGCTTGTAGAAGTATTTACCAATCATTGTCAGAGCAGGGTTTAAATTAAAGGCCAAGCCTAGACCTACCGGGAGGGGAGGAAAAACAATAGTACATTGTAAACAAAATGAGTTTGAAGCAATAAGGACATTAGCAGAGGCAGATATGGTAAAACTATTATGGGCAAGAACGGTTTGTAAATTATCACATACTTCCAAATACGCCTCATTCCAACGCAACAAATCTACCAAAATGTTCTGTCAGATTGTGTCTGTTATATCAATATCATCAATGCCTAACAAGCTCAAGTCACCATAATATTAAATTTCAGCTTAGCTCAGACATTTTATTGGTAAAAAATGTGATTATTATTATTGGTTTGAATGCTTAGCTCACCTCCAATCACTCCCACACAAAAGTATAGTTCCAACACAGAGTTACAGAAAGACGCAGCGACCAATCCTGTGCCAGCCAGACAGCCTCCAGCTATCATGATTGGTCGACTGCCATACTTGTTCACCAAGATACTGCTGATGGGTCCTGTAGGGGGGGAAAAAAAAAAAAGGGGTGAGCAGTGCAACACACACACACACACACACACAAAACAAAAAACCCAGATGCCCTCATTTACATCAAAACTTTAATTCCTCAGTGTAATTTAATCCTATGGGAAAAAATGTCTCTTTTAGCCAAACAATCAAACTAAGGTTGTTAACCTCTTCAATCACCTGAAACAGGTACAACTTGGAACCGTGAGAGGAAAGTCGAGCACCCAGAAGAAATCAACAGACATGGGGACAACATGCAAATTGTACAGAAAGGACCCGGTCTGTTCAGAGCTGGGAATTAAACCCGGAATCTGTTTACTGTGAGGTGACCGCACTAACCACTGCGCCTATTTCATTTTTAATTACTCCTTTTAAAACATTAATTCTCTCTCTTATCACAAGATTATGGCAAAGTGATGGCATCAATTAAATGTTCTACTTAATACGGCACCTTATTTTCAAAGACATTAGCAGCAGATTCTTAGCGCAGCAGGGGCTTTGCGGTTAGGGAATAGGCCCAAAGACTGGAAGGTCATTGGTTTGAATCCCAGCAGTTGGTTGCACTGAGGTATTCATGAGCAAGGTACTGCCTCCATCACTGCCCCCTGGGCTAAATACAGAGAACGCATTTCGCTGTAGTCACATTTACTTGCCGAGCCCATGAACCTGTCGCTGGTTAACCGGCTGTGCCTCCTTGCACCAACCACTTCAAACCTGAAAACACTCTGGAGCTGCTCTAACCCAGACCATCACAATCTGGCCTTAGTCGGAAGTTTCTGCTTCCCTGTTTCTAAGATCTGGGCTGATCAGGGTATGTTTGTTTAGCATTTCCTTTTAGCATTTCGGGCCACCTTGTCATCATTGCTTGTACATTTTTGCAACTTGCTCTGCATGCATAATGTAATTTACATTTAGTTAATATTAGCAGCAAACAGGAGAAGGGGAGTCATTAAGGGTCTCCACCACTAGATGGCAGTCAATTATTAAAGTTCTCACAAGGAGGAGTTTTCCACAGCTTAGTTCTAAGAAAGAGTACAAAAGAATGCGCAAGTCATTGTGCCCAATATGGTCTTCCTTCCTGTGCATCGGTTCAGTCCCCCAACCTCCAAAACCAGTACTGCAAACAAGTCCCTCCAAACAAAATAAATAATCTCATATCTTCCCGTTCACACCAGTTCATTTGCAGGAAGCAGTGCAAGGCTGTTTCTGTAGCAGATCTTCAGACAAACTCCATTTCAATCCAAAAAACAAAACTTGCTCAAGAAGTGCCTTTGTGCTCCACTTTCAGACCATCATAAACCAACCCTTAACTGTGACAATAAAAATGGCCCCGTCACATCAGTATCTCGTCTAAACTTCAGACTCATGGGAGAGTAAGCTACCATGAAGTGGAAACGACCAATCACAGGTCTGAAAAGCCTGCAAGTGCTCCAGGCAAACATCAAATGCACTAATGTTTTCTGACAAGTCCTCTGTAGGGCTCCTGGACCAAACAAACTTTCCATTCTATACCAGAACAATGGTACCAGTGAGACACACACACACCCACACACACCACCCAAACTCAAGCAATCTTCTAGCGATGTCATCAGTCTGGGGTGTCTCAGTGCAGAGCACAACCTTATAAAGCACTGCTCCCAGCATAACATGAAGGGTTTCCAAATGGAACTGCTCAGCAAGCACACAGCCACACACGGCTGTGCAAGGAGTCCATGTTTTACCCTCATTATAGACGTGTTCTGATCCTACTCAATCACATGCAAACTAGTTGTTCACTAAATCACGGCAGAATCCCACTGAATGTGCTGTACCCAGACTAACAGGTAAATAAGATTAGGTTCAGGCACATTTACACTAGAACTCAACCCTCAAGGTAGCTGAAACATGCACTGGCTCAGAGGCACTTGCTAAAGCTTTGCAACAAAGCATTATCCAGATGTTATATCCAATTATCCAGTCCACATTTAGCTGACGCTCTAATCCAGAGCAACTAACGTTTCTTAACTGAAGGAACAGTCCGCCCTGGAGCAACTTGGGGTTAAGGGTCAGGAACCCAATGATTGTAGTGCTGGAGGTGGGATTTGAACCTGCAATCTCTTGGTCTGTAGGCGAGTGTCCTACCACTAGATCACCACCACCCCGTAACAATGTCCCACAAGACACCCTTACTCTTCACTGTATAAAACCAGACAGCCCTCCAGTGAACCACAACAACTGTAGCATTTTCATAGTAATGACTGCTTCTGTCCACATAAGGCACACGCCTCAAATTAGCTCGGTTGCGTCTCCTACAGTCTAAACAGAAAAGCACTGCTGGAAAACATTAGCAGGGACAGAGTGTGAATGGCTCCCTCTGAGGCAATTAGTCAGTGCTCTCTCTGGGGTTTGCACTCCCTTTTCAGTTCAATTTCAATTTTGACATGTGAATTTAACTTGATTATTGGAGTATTAAAAAAAAGCCATTTCAGGGATTTAGAGTGGGGGGGAGGAAAAAAGTTTTTTTTTGCCATCCATCAAACTGTGAGGCGAACAAATGGATTCTTACAATCTTTCAAATCCCATATAGCGCAAGAGCTGCATTTTCCAGATTCTACTGAAACCCTGAATATGCAAGACCAAATCCATTTCTCACTCCCCTTATTCAAACACACACACACCTCTGCCAAAAAAGCACACAAATAAAGCGTTCCGTTTCCCTGTGAAGAAATCACATCAAACTGGGTGCGACGTGTTAGTTTAGTTATCTGATGCCTAATGGGCACCAAGTTAAATGATGAAAACATGTTAATGAAATAAAGAAAAATAAATAAAAGCAGCACCATGATTTCAGAGAGCGCTGTTACTTGGTTAACTAAACCAAGCATGAAGAAACAGTTTTAATCCTGAATATATTCCTGTGACCTACAACGCAAGGCATGGAAATGAACAAAGGACAGAAACTGACTGGAGGACATAAAAAAAAAAAAAAAACAAACCCCCAAATCAAATCAATGGAAGACAAATACAGTATTCATTTATTTATTTACTTGAGAAAAGAAAAAGATTCAATTACTCAGTTTGTCAACTGCATTAAAGGGCTATTATGTTTCCAAACACACCTCCACCTTTATGAGGGCACAAGCGTAGCTGTGGCTTTAGGCCTAAACACGTTCTCTGATGTGAGTGCCATAGAGTGGAATAATGACTACGTGCAGGAACTCGTGTATGCGAGAGTCTAGTCCTCCCAGTGTGAGTAATGCTGAGTAGGTAGTTCATCAGACTTAGGTCACTCTGTGCTTTAAGCTCTTACAAATTCTTACAAAAACAAACCAGATTTGGCCATCATGGTTCATAAATTTCAGTGGCACTGGAAATACTGAAAAGCTTTTCCGGTGTAGATAAACATCTTTCAAAGATAAAGGGATGAGGAAGATACTTTGCACATTGAGTGGTATGGTTGTGGGGAAGGCAAAAACTTTTAGGTATTTGAAGAGAATATTGTTATTGGAAAATCGCCAAACGACGCCATAAGAACGTGCACGTCTGAAATGGTCGAACGTGTGTTTCGCTACCACCCTGCATCTGCGAAAAGGCCTGCATTTAACAGGAAATCCACATTACCATGGCAACCACCACAACCACTCCCTGTGTGTACTTGCGTTTTCAGAGGACTGAAACTTTGGCAGAGCGATGAGGCCTTTTTTTGAGATCGCTTAAACAGCAGGCCTGTATTTGTATTAATGACTAAAAAAAAGGAATATTTTTGCAAGATGATGGGATAAAGTAGGCAATTGAAAAGCCACACTCGGTCACTTGAGTTTTAACAAGGTGAGCCATGAGTGTTCAAATCACTTTTGAATCACTTGGAGAGGAAACTACATTACCAGAATCATACGAATGCACCTTCACGGGCATTGAAAGATAAATCAAATGCTTTTCATCAAAGATTGAATAGAACTTCAATTTACTGAAAGGCTTCAGACCAGGGGTCGCCAACCTTTTTGAAACAGCTACTTCATGGGTGCTGAGCCCTACGGAGGGCTACCAGTTACCTAAACTTCATGCATAATAAACATGTTTTAAATGCTTTTGTTTTAGATTTTGTGATTTTCAAATCTATAAAAATGCAAATGTGATTAAAGAAGAACAGCAACAGGATAAAATTATATTTTAGACGCTGCTCACTGGCGAGTTGTGCTATTTTTAGAACAGGTCTGCGGGCGACTCATGTGGTCCTCGAGGGCATCATGTTGGTGACCCCTGCTTTAGACTGTGTGACTACTAATAACACAGCGACAGTGCCTCATACACAAGGGCGAAATGTTACGAAAAGGCCATAAACTGCAGTGATCAAACTAAAGATGATTTAAGAAGTAAAAAGCAGCAAGTGAACTTGGTCATTTTTATACGCACTCTTAAATATCATGATTATCTGTTGTAGTTCTACTATTAAGTTTGGCTTAAGATACCCAGCAACCTAAAAAAAAAAAAAAAAAAAACCCTAGACCTCTGCTCTTCGATTCCTCTTAAAACAACCTGAACTAAACCCATTTTCAGCAGTGGATTATTTCAAAATAAAAAACCAGCAAAAGCTCTCACTCACACCAACACAAAGGTTTCCAGTTGCACAGCTGAAGAGGACGGTAGGTCAGAGATTTAATACAAGCACAGCTGTGTTTAGTTATTTTGTTTCACTGTGGTGGGACATCAGTGGACAGGGAGAACGAATAACAAAGCACAAGAATGTGTGAGGCAAGAAAATGGAAAAATAAAGGAAGCAACACCAAGACTGACCTCCAGCATACATGACTGCCAGCATGATGGAGGAGATCATGGACACCGCACTGCTGGAGGCGTCGAAGATTTCTTCAATATCTTTGAAAAAGACGGTGATGGATTTGGGGAAAGCGTACGAGAAGCCGATGCTGATGAAGGCTCCGACCACCACCGCCCAACCCCAGCCACCTTCAGGGGGAGTGTATCCCACGGGACCACCTGTTGCTGGAGGCATCGCTTCCCTCGTTCACAGACACACACACACACACACACACACTCACTGGTCGAGAGCTGGCAGAACAGTGAGCGTTACCCACACGCTTGGTCGGTCTGTAAGAGAACAAGAAAAAGCAAAGAACTTTGTTAATTAGCAATAATATTGGGGAAATACAGACACGTCTACAAAAAAACAACAACATTTTTTGGTGAAATGAACCAACACCAGGCCCCAAACCTTATTTTTGGGATCTCTCTGTTAAAATAGAGACACTCCTGAGAGGCTGTAGATGCACCAGAATTTGAAGAAAACATTTTATACCACTGAAATATTGTTCTGAAGTCATAAAGCTCTAACCTGAAAGACTACGCTTGGTAGAAACCTCACAAATCATACAAAATTCTGTGTAAGAACAAAATATTTGCAATTAACCTTCTGCAGGGCAAAAATATTTCCATTGCTTACCCTACAGAAATAAATGTTCTTTTCTTCTGCAATGATCTAGGGGATCATGTACACATGATGAAGTGTCACACACTAAAGGTGGGAGAGATGGAAAAAATCTAATCTCAATATGAACACAAGGGTTTTCACCAGCATTTTTAGTTTTTATTTTTACAATTGTACTGCAATGAATTCGGCTGACCCGCTCCTAAATGCGAGCCGCCGAAAGAAGAAGTACTGCACTGAATTCTAATTACTGACAATATCATGATACTCTCAAAGACTACGGTGATTGTAATTTATTATGATAAACACGGCCAAATTACCCAGCACTGAAACACAAGTCTCATTAGTTTATACCAGGGGTGGGCAATTCTGGTCCTGGAGTGCCGGTGTCCTCCAGAGTTTAGTGAATTCCCTGCTTAAACACACTCACTAAACAGGACAATGATCAGGTGAGCTCTACCAGGTGTGTTTAAGCAGGGAATTCACTAAACTCTGGAGGACACCGGCCCTCCAGGACCAGAATTGCCCACCCCTGGTTTACACTCTAGCAATGATCATGACAAAAGTAAAATGACAGAATTGCAGATGCCCAGGCCTCAGACAAGCCAGAAATTGTAATCAGATGCTTTACTACATGCTGTAAACAGGTTGGCCTTGGATCATTACAGCTTCGCAATATTTACCCACAACTGTATAAAACATGACCCGAGTGACACTTTAACGACTAAGAGGAAAACAAAATGAAGTTGATCATTCTCCAAGCCCTACTCTGACCACCACCCAAGAGACTTGCAGATTTTGCTGTTCTTATGCAATTCTGTTTCTTCGCTCATGAATGAAGTTTCTCAAACCATCTCCTAAGCGTGCAAACCCCATGTGAAAATTTGCATCCTCATACTGGAGGAGCTGCCAATGTTGCCTTGTTAACCGTACAGGCTTTACCCACAATGCAAACCCAATTAGACACACATGCATAAACACACCCAATGTGAAGCTCCCACCATTAAATACACACGCACACACATTCATTTTGTTCACCCCAAATCAGCCAAAAGGGCAGAAGATGGTATGTGCAACTGGAGAGATGCCAGGAAACTAAACAGGCCTCATCCTCCGATAAAGTCTGACACTTTACCACACACTGAACTACCCTTTTTTTCTTCCTCACCTCTTTGGGCCTCAGCAGTTAAGGCAAAGGTCAAGCCCAAGTCCACAGTAGGGGAAAAAGCAGGGCCCTTCAGAAGGGAAATAAATGACAGTATTTTCTTTGCTTTTCAAATGAAAAGCTCACTTAAGGTTCAGAGGGGCCCTAAAGGAGCTCCCAGTTCGCTCCCAGGATGCATCTTTCCTCTGCTGAGGTATGTGTGAATGGGTGGATGCATGGCTAAAAGACTTATTTCCAATTAAATAACACTCACCCACAATCACAAAGCCCTTCGCCACCAGCTTAAAGGCAAAAAAAAAAAATACAATGCTGCAGCTGAAACACCATCAATTATTAACAATTAAGGGCTAAAGTGCATTGCATACAGGGGGGAAAAATCTAATTGAAAATGGTGGCCTTCATCCAGTGAAGGTTCATGAGAATCCGTATTCGTTAGCTCAGCACCAGGTACTCTTACAACTGCAACTAGAAAAACAGCAACCAAATTGCTTAGAAAACCAGTTCAAATCTAGAGTTTTAATGGCAATCTTCTACAACAAACAATCTGAATCTCATCACTTGAAACTGTACTTCAAAATTATGACCACATAATATTGAAAACCAATGAAAGGCTTGTGTGCAAGTGTGTGTGTGTGTGTCCACATGACCTCTGATGTCAGAGGTGTGAAGAACTTGCACTTGGCCTTTATCAAAGTGAACAAACAGACACTCTGCCAATGTACACACAGTCTTTGCATCCTTGTATGCACATTTGTTTAAAACAGTTTTGGTCAGACTCCTCAATATCGGTGAGAGTCTTCATTGCTGTAACATGCAAGAATGACCGTTTGCAGAAACACTGCAGCATCACTTTTTGACTGATAACATCAACAGCACCAATTACTGATAGTGGCTGCAGCGATACCCAAAATAAATAAATAAATAAATGACGACTAATATCACTGAAAGCAGAACTAAAGAGTTGCAGCTATAAGAGCTATCATTATCATTATTAAGCTATCATGTCCTAGTTTATTAGAATTGGAACAATTGCCATATTTGGTTCAATATGAAACTGTGGGGACTCAATTTGATCCATTTTAATAGGTAGGGTTGGTGTAGGTCTTGGGGAAGGATAATCGCTTGTGGAACAAGAGGTTGCAGGCTTGAATTCCACCTCCAGCACTACCACTACTGGGTTCCTGAGCAGAACCTTTAAGATCAAGTTGCTAAAATGCCTTAAATGTAATAAAAGGTAAAAAACTAAATAACTATACTATACTAATAACTATGTTTCAATTGTTAATTTAACATTGCAGTTAAGGTCTGAAAGAAAAACTCCCATTGTGATGATCTAGCCATAATCCAATGTTAGTCTCCTAAGAACAGACTAGTTAACATCCTTCATATGACCTATTGGCTTTCATACAGTTAAAAAAAGTAAATAAACTGTGGCATTATGTTATGCAGAAACAGCTGAATAGATCTTCAAACAGTTACGACTCTTAAATCAAGATGAAAGTTTGTGTATGGCTACTCTTACTACATAATGGATGAAAGGAAAGAGAGAGGGAAAAAAACAAAAAACAAAACAAAAACCACACTCACTATTGGTCAGGCTTCATGCGTGAGTGGTGTGAAGGGTCATGTGTGTGGCATGCCTTGAGGTCATTCAAAGTCTATTTGGAGTACAATTCCAATGAAGCTCACAATAAATCTTTCACTTCACAATTACAGGAAACCTGCTTAGCGTCTAGACACACATTTCACTCATGCAGACGGACACACAGTCGGAAAGAGTATCTAAGCACGGCCGCCACAGCTGAAACGTGACTCCATCTGAAAACAGCCAGCACATTTTGTTCCGATAAAGAGAACAGGAGCATGTTATTATTTTGTCACGCCAGAGTCTGTCCCTTTAATTCCATAGGCATGCATGAGGGTGAAAAGCACACGGGGCCATTCTCTAATGAGCGACAACTTAATTTAACTGCAATGAGAAAGGCAGAGCGTCAGGGTGCAGGTAATAGATCACCAACTGCTGATTCAAGAAAAGCTTAAGAGCTGAGCAATGAGCATGAGGATTTCATCTGACCACCGATTAGATAACTTCTCATTGGTCAGTGAATGCACTTTGAGACTGCTGTCCCTGCCAAAGATGAAAAACAATTCTATGAAATGCTGTCTCAGCCTTTCCGTAGTTTCCGGTTTCACATGTCCTGTTTGTGCTGATCTGGAACAGATGAGCACAAATCTATTCCCTGAGCCCAAGACAATAAAAATGGGAGAATGAATAAATAAATAAATAATTAATTAATTAAAAAAAAAAAAAAAAAACTGGGATACTAAGAACAAAAGGAGAAAGACGAGGGGTGGGGTGGGGGTGTTAAACACTGCAGTGTGTTTCTTTTTCCCCCGTTTGCTCTTCTAAACACAGAGGCCCATGTCTGTTTGAAAAGCTGGATTTTTTGGCAAACCCCTGCTCCATCAGAATCCTTGAGCTATGATGCAAATTCATTACACTTAAGATTTGTAATCTGTATTTTTCCCCAGTGGCACCAATGCTTAGTAACTGGGGGCATTGGAAGGAAACAGAGTCGGGTGATGCTGCAGTAAAATCATTTTCTAAGCTGCTTGTGATCTTGTCAATACTGATTCTCACCCCAATAGACAACCGAAGCACAAATCAGTGATGATGCGCTGCAAACTCGATACACCTGAAAGAAGTGAATCAGTCAAAAGCACTGACCCTAGTATACATACTGGATGTTTGTGAACCTTTTAATTTCTGTAGAGATTCAGTTTGAAAATCTGAAAGCCTTCAGGGCAAAAAAAAAAGCCCTGTGGTTCCGTTAACCATAGAACCGGAGCATCAGCTCCTTTGCTATAATGGTTTAGCCTTCCTTCGTCAAGTTAGTTTGATCCTCGCTACCTGCTGATGCCTAACTGGGGCTCTATGGGAGTATAAAATCTACAAACAAAACCGACGCGTCTCAGCCGAAGGAAAGCCAGAGCCTCGAGCCAGAGCTTGAAATCTTTTACGAAGAGGCAAACAAACATCGCATTTTAAACTTTAGCTACTAGTAGAGCTCTGTCACCGCCTCCATGTAATGAAAGGATTGTTAAAACAAGTTCTAGTTTATAATTGTCATGTTAAGGTAATCGGTGATTGATTCATACCTTAAAGTTAACTGGACCTGCACTTAATTTTGGCATCCTCTCTGCCCAAACTGACATGTTTGTTTGGTTTTGATGCTCTCGCCACTTCAGTGTGAAAACAATTTAGAAAACACTCAAACGCTCCATTTAGTCCAACAGTTTATCATCTGTTGTGGTTATGCCAAAGAACTGTCAGGTGGTCAGTGGTGGGATACTCCTTTCTAAAACATTAGCGTTTGACATCTGTAGGTGTACAACACCGTGTAAACAAATATTACCATCATTGTTTTATCTCCAACTCCCCTCCATCAGCTCGTTAATCCTCTCAAAACATGCTGAGCCCTACTACGAAGTCCTGACCTGTTTCCCAACCAATCTCGTCAGTCCTGATGAGGAATGTATCAAACTAGATCTGGCAAGCAATCAATTTAACACCAGAAAGCTTTAGGGTCAACCTGGGCTGAATCTAGCACAGGCTTAACAAAGTGTATGACAGAGCTCAAACCTACGACCTAGGGCATTTCTCAGAGGCCATACATTTTTATGAGCTAAATTCATGGGCCTGGCCCGATCCAGTCCAAGGAAAGCTGTACTGTTCTTAGATTACGGTGTACTCGGCAATGGAGGCCAGCCTTTAAAGCGAGGTGAACATCTTAAGACTGGAAAAGGGGCCTGTTTGGCATTTGAGATGTCAGCGCCTCACAGAGAGCCAAGGCAGGGGGTGGGAGTGGGTGTTAAGGGAATGGAGCTTTCAGGGGGTGTGTAAGGGGTGTGTGTGCACCAATGCCAAGGTCAGGGAGGTCACTGCCATGTCATGGCTGGGCTTCTAGCCTGTGGAGTGTAGAGAACATGCAGTCCCTCTCACATTACTCAGAGCTACTCTAGCGAGCTAGACAGAAAGGGTCCAATGATTCAACATTTTATCTGACATTTCTGATTTCTTTTTAAAGTGTTCCACTTTTGGGAACACTTTAGAATATCTTAAAGCATTAGGTTTTCACACAATAAGCAGACAGAGATAATCAAATAAAAACAAAGGCGAAAAATTTACTATTTATTTTGTAAAAATGGTCCAATACTACATATACTGGAGAGTTAAAATGAGTTCTTTGTGCATTTTGTGACGTTTCTGGAAATCATGGTTCAATTTCTGACATCGGATTAAAGGAAATTTAGCCCATTCCTCCTCGCAGAGAAGCTTCAACTCTGCAAAAAGACACCTTAACTAAGATGACTGAGAAACATTTATTTGCTTATAAGCTTCCCTGTGCTCCTTCTGTTCATTATATAAGGAATTAAAAGCATTGGTGCATTAGTCTGGATGTCAAGCTTTCAGTTTGTATTATTGTTTTGTAGACACTGAAATTAGGTTAGGCAAATAAGAACAACTGTGGTACCAATGGTGTCTGATTACTAGATAAGAAAAGAAAAAAAAAAACTAGAAAAAAGTGGGAGTGACACTAAAATTACAAAACAAAGTACTAGAAAGAATGGAGACAAGAATTAGTACATTTTATATAATTTGGAGAAAGGTCTGAAGGTTTATAACAGCTATAATCATCACCGTGAAGTTGGATAATTATAGTCTTTGCCCACAGATATAACCATCAGGCTATCTATGGCTATGTGGGCCAATGCTAAGGATGACTGGCCAATCGGCTCCTTATATAACCCAGTATCATCTCATCTGCCTACACATAAAACAAACTGACACAGGACAAAGAAAACTGCAAAAAATATAAGAGGAAATAAGCCAACATGTGTAGCTGTAACGTCACAGAAGGAAGTTTGCACTTCCTGTAAGTGATCGGTACAACGCTGCAATAAAACATACCTGCCATAAGCAGGCAGAGATCCGTTTGCTCCTCTGGACACCTGCTAAAGTCACTCACACAATCATCACGGACATGCAGTTATGGGTTATAATCTCATCAGCTGCATCTCAACATAAGAGCTCAGAAAATCCACTTACAGCGAACAGAATTTGTTCTGTCGGGTGTTAATAAATCTGCAGCATGTTCCCGTAGGTTCGGATCCTTTTCACAAAGAAATAAAGTCCAAGTCGATTAAATTGCACCATTGCAAACGAGAACAAGATAGAAGCGTGTTCTGGACAACTGCCTAGCACAGTGTGTGTGAGTGAGAGAGAGAGAGAGAGAGAACAAGAGTGAGCGAGAGAGAGACCGAGAACGAGAGTGTAGGCATTCACTCACAGCCGTGATAATTATCCAGGCGAAAGTGCTCCAGCAGAATGCCAAATGGACTTTTAGGAAACGCCTAAAAAATTATTTATTGCTTTACACTTTGCAAAGACGACAAGCTGCCAAGACATCTGAGAAGACCAAAACAAAACATGCTTATAGATATTAATATCAGTGAGGTTTATAGCTATGGTGAAACTTATCCTACTTGCTAGTGAGTGTTGTGTTAATTCCAGGATCTTTGAGAATAAAAATTTTACAAAGCTCAAGGATTTTTCTTACTTTCATCAAGAAGTGAGCAATCTTAATGGTTTGTGCAACGATCTTCAGTGAAAACTAGAAAACAAAATTAAAGAACAAATTTTCCTCTGCAGGTGCAGCCAATCACAATCAACACTCTACTTCACACTACAGGAACTGGACTTGCTGACAGGTTTAGATATTCTACGTTTGACATCGGCAGACTGTCTGTGAGGCATCAGTGAACCTCTTGTATGGGATCTTTGAACAATTCAAACACACGTCGCTGAATGGTGAGCCCTGAGCCAGGATCAATTTCCAAAAACTGAGAGGGAACTCAAGAGATTGGAATAAACAGCTGAGGATCCTTAAGAAATCCACTGATCCGTGAGGCTAATCACAAAAAAGGTGTCAGTTTCCTAGGAAGCATAAAGATTTGACTCTGGAGCAATGGAAGAACATCATGTGGTCTGAGTCCAGACTGACTCTGCTCCAGAGTGATGAGCACATCGGGGTAAGAAGAGAGGTGCATGAAGTGACGCGCACATTGTGTCTAGTGCCTACTGTACAAGCCTGTGGGGCAGTGCTCTGATCTGGGGTTCTGCAGCTGGTCAGGTCTAGGTTCAGCAACGTTATGTGCCCAAAGAATGAGGTCAGCTGACTACCTGAACATGCTGAACGCCCAGGTGAATTTCTTGAATTTCCTGATGGCATGTGCAGAATTCAAATGGACAATGCCAGGATTCATCGGCTCAAGAGTGTTTGTCTACAGACCAAGAGGTCCCAGGTTCCCACCTCCAGCACCACCATCACTGGGTTCCTGAGCAAGACCCTGAACCCCAGGTTGCTCCAGGGGGACTGTCCCTGTAGTTAAGAAATGCAAGTCGCTCTGGATTAGAGAGTCAGCTAAATGCCGTAAATGTAAATTGTGAAAGAGGGGTTCAGGGAGCAGAGACATCGTTTTCACACATGGTTTGGCCACCACATAGTCCAGACCTTAATCCAATTGAGAATCTTTGGAATGTGCTGGAGAAGAATTTGTGCAGCGGTTTGACTCTCCCAGCATCTCTACACAATCTTGCAAAAAAAAAAAATGTGTGCACTGGACGGAAATAGATGTTGCGACATTGCAGAAGTTTATCAAAATGATGCCACAATCAAAGCTAAAGGCGGTCCAACAAAATGCTAGGAGTGTGTGCCTTTTTTCTTTTTGGACAGGCAGTGTATGCATTTCCCAATCCTCCTCCAGAGGCCCATTGCGCTACACATTTTTTGGGTTTTCCCTGCTGTCAAAACATCGTATCTGACTAATAACCTCACTAAAACTCCTCACGGTGGGCCACAACGGCCAGGATTGGGAAATACTGCCTTACACTGGTTCACTTTATAATCTTTTGCAAAAAAGGTCAAACACAGCAACTGCTTTTTAACTTTGAAAACCAGGATCGACTATAGATCTGCTGAAAAAAAATGATTAAAATGGTGAAATCAGGTGAACTGCTACCTCACCGGTTTGAAACCCACACCAGCCCTTCAAGGGAGACTGGAAAAAAGCCAGCTGAAAAAAGGATTGTGCTAATGCGATTAACAATCAGTTTAGTTTAATCTGAAATTTGATCATTTTAATGAGGCATGTATTGGCGCATCACTAAACAGCAGGTACTGGAACTGGAAGAGAAAACTGGGATCAGTTCAGTATTGCTGTGTTTGACACTTCGTGGGCATATTTTACTGAAGTACAAGTTCAGCCAATTGCTTTACTGACCTGATAGCTGACGAGAGGCATCAAGGTTGAGGAGTATCGGTAACACAAGGTCAAAAAAGACATGGCTCCCAGGCCAACTACCCCTACCCCACCCCCCATCCCAGTACCCCTGCATTACTCTGCTGACCAACTACCCCCATCTGAAACCCATTCTTATGCGAATTCCATTTCTTATCCATCTCAGCTAAATGGCTCTTCACTAATCCACCCCTCCCCCTGACCTCTCTGCCCTTGATATTTGTCCATCTATCACGTCTCACCATTCACTCCTCCATCTTTTCAGTCACCCTCTCATTCATTCCCCACTGAAAAAAAACTCTCAGCCCCCCCCAATCATGAAATATCCAAAGTTACATGTTTTCCATCGCTCTGGTGACACATGCAGCAGCAGAGATGGAAAACACAACATAACTTAGTTGGTGTGAAACATTAGGCTGCATTGTAGTTTTTGTGTTAAACTGTCAGAAAGCAGTTCTAAAAGAGTGCCACTGAAAAACCGTGGGTCTTTATAACTAGACCACAAACACTGGCCTCTGGCATTCACACAGTGCTAACAATAGACACGCATGTTGACCAGCCTGTTCACCTGCCATTATCTACATAGTAACAGCACAACACAGACATTTCCGTCATCCCACCCCACGCAGCAGAGGTTTTTCCCTATTTTTACTGTCATTCAACTTACTGGTCAGACATTACAGAGCCATTTCTTTCAGCTGGATCCCACCACCTTTAGTTACTGTTACTCTGCTCATAAGACTGAAGCCATCCACAACCTTTCAAGGAAATAACATGGTCCAAAAAACAGCACTCAAATCACTACGCAAATTAAGTTGTCACCAAACCAGAAACCGGGCATTACAAGAGCAGAACAGTGCATTACTCAATCACTCTGAAAATAAAATTAGATGTCCACCTTACAAAAGATGCTGAGAGAAAATGTTAAGGTCTGAAAAGATACTCAAACAGACAAGCAGATGGGCTTACCTGGACAGCAGGGATGAAACAAAATTATAGACCCAAATCTCTAAAGATCTTTATATATTTTCACTCCGTTGTCAGCTCGACCCTCACGAATTTCAACATAAGGTCAGCAAAGAGTGAATATATTTCCACATCATGCTCATGGATTTTTTTCCTGTTTCTCATGTTCTGAAAGCCTCATCTACAGTTTATACACGGTTTATACATTTTACTGCTTCCCACCCAAAAGAGAGGCTGTCTCAAACAAACTCTTAGAAGGGCAGAGCAGCAGAGGCTTCATTAATCTTTCAGCTCCACTGACGTTTCTTCAGTGCTACAAATCATTGTCCTCTCTTCAGCTGCAACTAAAGCAGATCAGCACTTTACACTAGAAGATTGATTGAGGAGGGGCGGGGGTGGGGGTAGACATCTGAGAATGACTCTTGACTCTGTTGCTGGAAGACTGAGTACACCCAAACATCAGGAAAACTGGTAAAATAGCAGTTTAAAAATGACTACGCTGTAACTCAAATGATCGCCAATCTACCACGCTGCAGAACGTCAGTCTTCATCAAACAAATCTAGGCGTGTGTGATTCGATCTCAGGTCTAAAACCTCTTAGCATTGCAGCATCCCTTTATTACTGTTTGAGCACCACTCAAAAAAAGCTCTGATGGCAGAGGAACACAGTCAATACACTGAGAAAAGGCAACTCCAGCCATGGCCTTTTCTTGTTCATTTCCAAAGAGGGCTTAATGACTGAGAAATTCAATTCTTAGAGAGTGAAGCAGTGATTTCTCCAAAAGCACAAAGAATAGCTTGGTCCTTTCCCACATAAACGTGACACCAGAGTTCACCTTGGTAATCAAGACCATATCAGTGTTGGATTACTAATGGAGCAGTCACTAACTCTGCTGTTCTGGTCACCCTGCTGTGTACAGCCCACATTGCTTGAATAAAATGCTCTTTTAGTAAAATAAAAGCAGGATTTTTTTTTTTTTTTTTTTAAAGTGGGACAATAAAGAAAAAAAAACACCACAAAACAAGAAAAGACAAATGAACTTTGTTCCAGTAGCACAGAGAGCAGCTGTGGGCCTTCTCGTGCTCACCGAGGTTAATGACAGGCCCTAGATTAACTTCAAGGACAGCTCCTGCCCCATCCAATGGAGTGAAGTGAAGCATGTTAAACAACTCTGAAGATGTCCTTATAGGGGTGTCCTATAATTCTGCGTCTTATCTTGAGCCACAAGGTTTTTAAAACCACCCAGGCTCCGCTGAGTTGGGAAACCCAAAAAAGGAACAGCAGTTTAATGGGTGTAGAAGCAAATCAAATTACAACAGTACAACTGGCGAGTTCTCTGCCTCAGCAACATTTATCAGATTTCATAATACTTATGGACTAATCACCAACGTCGTTTCCCATGACTCCTCATGCTAGTGGAGGTTCTTGTTCCATCCAGTTAGGAAGCAGTGCTGTACCAAATTAGCAGAAATGTGGCCTTTGAGTGGCGAGTGACTGCATGGAAACTCTCTCGACACACATGACAGTGATTTCTGGCAGCAGAACAATTAACACATTCATCAAGTCAAATAAAGGTCGCAGTCACCGGAGGAACTGGAACAGTGAGTCACCGCCGCAGTGAAATGAGTCCAAAAACTTTACCTTGTAAGTCTGAGAGGACACATGAAAGTCACACGTCCTGCATGCCGCGGAAAGGACTAGAGCGATGTCGGAGAGGGGAAAAAGCGAGCTCCGCTAATGAGCTTCTCAGCCGGTCTGTTTTCACTAATGTCACTCTGAGCTCCAAACAGATGAGATGAGACTTATCTAATGATGCACGTTTTCAGGTTTGACCCGATTTTCGATTCTAAGGCTAAATTTAAAATGTATTGAAAGGCACGCATTAAAAACAGCTTGTTTATGCAAAGCTCTAAAAGCAGTGACGCCTTTACTGCCTCTTGCGTCAGCCCTTCAGCAAAACGAACTCCAAACAAATCTCAACCTCTAGACTTTATAGACAACCAGCGCCTATCTGCTGTTTTCCATTTCCCCAAATTCTTTCAAAATGATGCTGTTCTTTATTCAACCATCTTAAAAACCTTAGCGGTTTCCTTTTCTGTCATCAGTCAATATCCAGACAAAGCGGTTTGCTGTGAAATGTGCTCTCAGATTTCCTTATGAATGATGATGGTGATGATGGTGGTGATGATGATGATGATGGTGGTGGTGAGAACCAGCCTGTCTGCGCTACAGCCATTTAGACTGTAAGTCTCCTTCCACCCATCATCAGAGTTAGAGGATTAAAACGAACGCACATTTCAATTAAATACAAATACTTAAAACACCATCCCTGTGCCATTATTAGACCAAAAAACAGCTCTAAATAAAGAAATAAAAGAAAAGATCAGTTTTCTCATCTCAGATGTAAAAGGTTGCAGGTCAGGCCCTGTCAGAGGACTGATGTGAGGAGTAAGTTTCCATGAGGCACCTTTAGAGTGATCAGTCTTCAGGCCTCTGCTCCACAGGTGTGAAGGGTTCGGAAAGTTTCTCTTCACGTTAAGCCACTGAACTGAGCAAACTGAGCATTTACTGATGAAGAGGTTGTGACTCACTTCTAAAAAAAACACACAAAAAAAAACCCTTCCAGTGAAAGCTGCTGTAATGAATGTACCACCGGGCGGTGGTGTCCCAAACTGACACGCTCTGCGGTTTGGGACGCGGCCGGCGCCTCCTCTCTCTGAATGAACGCACGAGGCTCCTCATGGCGAGAGGATGAGGACCGGACAGGAACTTCTGAGCCAAAAAACCGGTTCTGTCTGCTCACCAAAGATCCTCGAGACCCTCACCAGGCCCTCCTGCCCCACCAGCCATACCAGCTCCTCCAGCCCCACCAGCTCCACAAACTCCTCAGCCCCAAGAGATCCTCAGCTCCTTCAGCCCCACCAGCCCCTTCAGCCCCCTCCAGCCCCACCAGCTCCTCCAGCCCCACCAGCTCCT
>CM029373.1:21708842-21751710 GCA_017165825.1 Hepsetus odoe | reverse complement strand
CTCTCTCTCTCTCTCTCTCACTCTCTCTCTCTCTCTCTCTCTCTCTCTCTCACTCTCTCTCGCTCTCTCTCTCTCTCTCTCTCTCGCTCTCTCTCTCTCTCGCTCTCTCACTCAGCTCCTTTTTCGTCTACATTTCAGGCTTTTAGCAGAATGACATTCTAAACTGTGTGTGTAGACAGAGGTGTCAAAGTCATGCCATGGCGCCACCTTGACGGTCTCATTCACAGAAGCTTGACCAGTCAAGACCCCACCCCATTAACTCACATGCACACTTAGCTACTACAATAACACCACCCTGAAGGTCACATACAGCGGTTTGAAACTTGATTATTTGACTCAGCAGTATGTAGCCTGCGTTCAGTTCATCATCTTTGAGACCATAGATCCAGTTACAGTGAAATGCTTACAATACATCTTAAATAATTAGTCATCATTTTACTACTGTATGAATGTAGTAATAAAAACAACACTTTAAATGAAAGCTAATCTATTAATCTGCAACATATAAATGATCAATGTTCTTGTTGTCAAAACTTTATATGTCTGACATGGTAACTTTATTAAAACAAAGAAGACAGTTCTTTTACATTTAGAGCATTTAGCAGACGCTCTTATCCAGAGCGACTTCCATGTCCTAATCACAGGGACAGTCCCCCTGGAGCAACTCAGGGTTAAGGGTCTTGCTCAGGCACCCAGTGGTGGTAGTGCTAGAGGTGGGATTCGAACCTGGGACCTCCTGAGCCATAGGCACTTTCTGTTGTAAATTCTTAAGCAATATAATGTAAATCACAGTAGATTCTTTGATTCTGGCTGTAAGGACTTCTGTAAGGACCTCCATCCATCCATCCATTTTCTGCCGCTTGTCCCAAACAGGGTCATGGGGGAGTGCACACAGGGCGAGGACGGGGGACGCACCCTGGACAGGTCGCCAGCCCATCGCAGGGAGGAGCGGGACGGGGACGGCACCTTGCTCAAGGGTACCTCAGAGCAACCCATTGGGAAGGGGTTTCTGTAAGGACCTATGATCACTTATGAGGTTTTTACATGTTGCAATGAGTTTAATAGAAGTAGCACCCTACTTACTGAACTGCTTTGAAATCTAAGCCATGTTGCATGAGAACTGCATTAGAAATGTTCCAAAATGAAGCGACTCATGTGTAGTGTGAGGGCGCTGCATCATTTCATTAACGTTTTGGACACAGTGGGAAGCTTCCGATTGTGGGGCTTAGTACCTAGTTAACACGAGGTAACCACTGCCACAAGCAGGTAAAATTACCCAAAGTGAAGTGCCTGCAAAGCGGTAGGCTTCTCTGTTCCCCCAAATTTCACACTGTTTTAAATCCTAAAAATGCTGATGGTTGATTTTTGGAATTGATATCTTTTAATTTATCTCTAAGGTTGTTGTGTTCTTGATGTCAGCTTGTGTCTGTAGGCATGATAATAGTGGTTCCATATCAAAATAGTCTTCGCTGATTTGCATAAAGAGAGCAGCGTGAGCAGGGCGTGCATCAGCAGTTTGATGTGTCAGTTCTATGTGTATGTTGTCAGCTCTTGTCAAATTATGCATAGCACACTGGGACTCACTCTGTTTGATGTAAATTATCAAAAAAAGACAAGGTCATTCTGCATGCTGTCACAGTGCATGTCACTGTGCTTAAAATCATGGCACCCCAAATTTGAAACGTATTCCCGCATACCTGTCACAGCACACCTTACTGCTTTTCTGCAGCTGAAAGCTGAACCACACTCAGAGTTGACTAAATAAAGCCACTGTTCTTAAAGCAGTGCTGCAGTGTTAGCTCAGCTTCTAGAGCCGAACAAAAACCAAACAAATGTTTTGTTGTTAAGTTATTTCCCCCTCATAATATGAATATAGTCACATTTATTTTCACTGAGTTAGAGGTCATTATAGAAGAACACCCTTGGTTGGGGTATAAAGTTTAAAGAACCTCCATATCATTTCAATACCAATATTCAGTATAAGTGGTATTGACCAGAGGAGGTGGGATTTTAGTTCTGGTCCCTCTGAAGGTTTATTGGTAGCCTCTGTCACCTTTATCTTGCTCACTAAAGCACTAAGGCTCACTTGCTCAGCTCAATTCCCTTGCTTTATTAAAGAGGTTAATGTAGCATTGTTAAAAAAAACAAAAACGATCATTTCTGAGTCAGTACGGTCAACGTATAGAAGCTCAGCTGCTTTAGATTCAGAGTTTTTCTGATGTCATGAATGCGCAGTACATCTACTTACATCTTCCAATTCAGCCAACGACAGTTTAAGGGCAAAGTCATACTGAAGTTACTCCTTTTTAAGCTGCCAATATCAAAATAGGTCATTAACTTGGCTCAGTCTTAAAGACACAGTGCCACGTGTATGTTAATGATGTTAGGCTGTGAAAAGTTCATGTAAAAACTGGATCAACGGACAGCGGCGGCCTAGTGGTTAGAGAGTTGGCCACAGGATCGGAAGATTGTGGGTTCAAACCCCTCACCAGTAGGTAGCCCTGAGGTACCCTTGAGCAAGGTACCATCTCTGTCACTGCTCCCTGGGTGCTTTTATAGCTGACCCCTGCTGCACAGTGTTTGTGTGCATGGGTTAAATGCAGAGATCCAATTTCGTTGTGGTTCACTGTGACCTTGCAATGACAAGAATAGTCACTTTCAGAAGAAAATGTAGCTTTTAAGTCTTTTGACCGTAAGTGTAGAGGTGAGAGCCAGCTGTATGGACTACTGAGGTAAGCTGAAGTTCAGCTCATGCCAAGACCTCTTGCTAATGACTTGCACATAGAATTTAGCCTCTGCATGATTAAAACATTAACTGAATGAATGCACGAGCTGATTTAGAGGATTAAGACGGTAAATGAACATGTTAGACTCGTAACTGTAAGTCCAGGGTCCTCCTAATGAAAAATTACAAATGTAATCTCATTATTAGGAATGGTCTTAATGAAGTATTTTCTTCATAGAGCCAAAGCAGCCTCTCTTTCTTTCGTGCTCTCACTCACACAGTCATACTGCGCTCAGATGGATTTTAATATTACTGCTGGAGAGGGATGGAAAAACTTTGGGTTAAGGGTTTCTCTTTAACCGATATTCAATTGATGCAATATTTTAATATCTGTTAAAGGCAAGTTAACATTAAATGAAATGTAGCAGATTCTATTTTATGTAAATATAAATATGTTTGAGAAAGCACTGGCCACGCCCAGCTTAATATTGTCCAAAAATTCAAATAACTATGTGTTGGATGTTTCTTGTGATGTCACAAAAAGCAATTCATTTTTCAGCTCAGACTACTCTTGAACATAAACAGGGCATATTTCTGCAAATGTTTGTGCACAGCATCACAATATGCATCCATCTATTAGTGCAGTTTCTAAGTTTATTCAGCTTATTCTGAAAAGGCTTACAGTGAGAGCTGGAGCCTTCATTGGACAAAAAGTGGAAAACACCCTACTCAGGTCATATTACACAACACATTTTAAAAGATATTGTACAAAATAAAATAGAAAGTGTACCATAACTTTTGCACATACCACATTTGATCTTTAGTCTGCTCCGGTATGTTAAATTCAGCAAACTATAATTATGCTTAAAATGTACAGGAATGTGTTCTCTATAGAGGATGTATGTATTTTCCCTTAGATGAGGAACAAAATGTGTAATTCAAACAAAATAAAGCATGACTCACTTTGGTCAATATCGATGTGTCAAAAAAGAAAAATCATTTTCCAAAAGCAGTTAAGCTTCCATCCAGTCGGTGGCATACACAGAACATCAACACATCATAGAAAGAGACGTGACAGGTGGTGATTTCCTTGTTTGAATGCAGAGGATACGGTTAATTTGCACACACACACACACACACACACACACACACACACACACACACACACACACACACACACACGCACACACACACACACACACAAATAGCTGATTGCATTGAATTCATTGAAAAAACCTTCACATAAATCCTTCATTTCCAGACATTGGCAGGTTGAGGCCTAAGAACGGACTGAGTGGACGCTAGGAGGGATTTAGCAGACTGTGTATAAATTTGAAAGGAGTGTCTCTAGAACCTTCTGCCCATCACATCTCTGACTGACAGAGCTCATCAGAGTGAGCTAGATACACTCACACCGCACTTAGGAGTGTGTGTGTGTGTGTGTGTGTGTGTGTGTGTGTGTGTGTGTGATAGAAAGAGAAAGAGAGAGAGAGAGACTCTGGGTAAGGTTATTAAACTCAAGACCTTTAATCTCTCCATCAGGGTAAATTCTGAGCAGTCTGTCAGGACCACTGTCAAATAGGAGACCATCACACCCAGGCATGCACACACCCACACACCCACACACCCACTCTGACACACACTGACACACACTGACACACAATTAAGATAAGTGGACAGGGGCATTATTGGAGAGTCACAGAGAGATGGACAGGTGGGGGCAGGCAAATCAACCTTGTGTGTGCATGTGTGTGTGTGATTATGGGCCCAAGACAAAAACTAAATTGACCCCTGAGAAAAGAGAAAGGGCAAAGAGAGAGAGAGAGAGGGGGGGGGGGATACAGTGCACAATACTGACAAAATACAAGAAATATGTGTAACACTTTACTGTAGCGTAGCATTCACAAGGCTTCATAACATCTGCATTAGCTATTTATGACAACTGACTTAAATCTACAGATATTTACAAACACTTATTCTTATTCCAGCAAATGTCCATTGTAATTACCCTTTCTGTGGAAAAACTGACCAGTGAAGCCTTTATTTCAAGTGATACTGATGTTACAAAGATTTAGAAATGCCAGTGCATGTTTGTCATTGGTCATAAAAGATTTATGTAGGTGTTATGTAGCCCTTCATATATGTAGTATCCTACAAGTTCCCAAACCCGTGCAAATATCACCAAAAACCCTACACGTATTACCAAAAAACCTACCAATGTCTTAAGTATTTTAGAAGTAAAGTGAAAGTGACTAATTGTCATTGTGAAACACGGCACAGCACACAGTGAGACACAACGACAACATTTCACCCACACACACCACACAGCAGGGGGCAGCTTTTTAAAGAGCCCTGGGAGCAGTGAAGGGGCTGGTACCTTGCTCAAGGGTACCTCGCGGCAACCTACTGGTCTGGGGTTTGAACCAATGGTCTTCTGATCCTGGGACTCAGTCCCTAAACACCGGGCCACCGCTACCCATTTGATCGGTATTGTAACATTGTACATTGTAAAGACCTTGATGCAGTTTGAGCAGGTTGAGGTTCGAGTGATGTATTTTTTACCGGAATATTTGGGACTATTTTCATAAATATCGAGTCAGAATGTTTGTTTGCAACATTGGCCTCATATTTCCGTAACTTACACGATTGTGTGGTTTCAAAAATAGCTGAAACTAATTCTATTGTTTCATAGATTAGATTTAATTTTGGCACATCGAGGCCTGATCTCCTTTCAGAATGACTGGCTTGTATAGTCAAATGTTGGAGCTCATGTTTCTAACATTAAACTAAAGAAACCAAATTTGACCTCAAACATGAATTGGCTGAAATTGTGTGTATGATGTTTTGTGGAAATGTTCCTTTACCAACTGTTTACAATCAGTTTTTACAACACTATTAAGAAGCTGTTATGTTGTCCTTTATATCAGTAACATTTAAAAAGTGGGTTTTGTCACAATTTTTGCTGCACTGACCTAAATGTATTCATTTCCCTTTAGCTCCCTCTGCTGGACCCTAGAGCTACAGGCCTATTTGAGAGCAGGCAGTTCAGGATTTCATGGAGACTGACTTATCTGTCCCTTGTTTTTCCGCAGGGTAAACCTCCTTTCTAGTTAATTCCAGCTTTTGCCCTCCTGTGCAGAGTGCTGGCAAAGAAACAAGATGTATCCCTCAGTAATGATGTGTAAAACTGATTAAAGCAGCAGTTGTCAGAGTGACTAGGGTATTAACCAGTTTTAATACGTCTCAGTGCACTGAAACATAACTACATTAGTAGAGCCTCACTGCTAACTCTCTCTCTATACCACTTCTGTGTCCTCTGTGTGTGCCCATGTGTGTGTGCACTCTAGGATGACATCAGCAGGTGGAGGGGTTTTTGTGCTAAGTGCTATCAGTCGACTGCAGTGGTTTGCATTATTAATTATCTCTGTGGAAACAGTCATCCTCTGCTGTTGGACACTTTTTACAACACCAGAGCCAGAGACGTTCCACCATCTTTTGTCCGACTCCAACAAGCCTCTCTGCTGGGAGATCCTGATGCAAAACAAAAATAAAAGAGTATAAAACACATCAAGAGATTTAATAAAAAAGACTTGAAGTTCTGAGCCGTTATTTCATCTCATATGCCAATTATACCGCATAAAAAGTGGCCGTGAATTGCTTGTAGTCCATTCAAAAAACTTAACAGAGGGGAATTGTGGAGAAACCTTATTACTGTGTTACTTCAGTTACATTTTTGCTTCTTTTGGAAGACTAAATATTCATTAGCATTTTCTTTATTGCTTGACCCCATTTGCTTCCCAAATTACTTTTAGCTTTTAAAAGCATATTAATGTGAAAGTGACTATTTGTCATTGTGAAACACGGCACAGCACACAGTGAAACGAGACGAAATGCTTCCTCTACACTTCACCCACACACACCGTGCAGCAGGGGGCAGCTATTTAAGGCACCCAGGGAGCATTGATGGGGAGGGTACCTTGCGCAAGGGTACCTCAGGCAACCTTCTGATCTGGTATTCGAACCCATGGCCTTCCAGTTCTGGGGCCTAATCCTTAACCACAAGGCCACTGCTGCCCCAAAACTACAAGTCAATGGCAACCTAAAAAAACTAAATTAAATAAAAAACATCACTTTAACTTTTCTGAACTTGCCAAATTGCAGATTTTTATGTCCTCACAATTTAAGCTGCTGTTGGAACAGGCTTTGATGATGTCTGAAATGGCTACATGTATGGGTGAAACATTGTATATTTTTATAGCTCATAGTTTCCACACGGTGAAAAGCAAAAATCAAAACAAAAAAACAAACAAACTGGGGCTTATTGAGTGACCTTTCATGTCTAGTATTATTGGCAATGTAAGCTTCTAAACTAAAGAACATGCAGCATTAGTCCTGAAGGTTCTGAGAGATCTACTGTAAGCATCCTCTCTCACAGTGCTGAGTTTCTAGGTGGTACCAGATTCCACTGAGTTTACTTTGGGAGGATTATTTAAGCTGTTTTGCGAACACATGGAGGCTGTACCTTAGGCTTTTCCTCGGCCAACAGCTGAATTAAATGTGTAGTTTCACATCAAATGATGTTTTTAAAACAGATCAGCATGCAATATTTAAATTTACAATCAGCTGCATCCTTTGCTGAAAAGTATGAACAGATGCTATAGTCTTCTGCCCAGGAGTAAAATCCATTTTTCATGATTTTCTCTCCAGCTGGAAACCTGAAAAGAGAATGAGATGAAGAAATCTGATGAGAAACAAGTGCTAATGAGAGCTTTTTTCAGCAAAATGAAAAAAAATGTAAAGTGTTACCAGTGTTTATTTTTTTCTTCATACAAAAAAAGCTGTTATTTGATAATCCCTACCCAAAATGTTTCTTCTTGTTTCAATGATTTGCCATTAAATAAAGATGTAATTTATAGAACCAACTGTGCTTTGCATCAAATGATTCTATAGATGTTTATAGTATTTACAAATCTCTCCATGAAAACCTGACAACAGCTGCTCTACAGCTAATGGACCGCAGGGCTGAGGGAGTGCTTATGAGGGAGAAAAGCGAGAGAAAACACTGGAGGCTGTGGTAGATTTTATCTGGAGGCTGCTGAATCAACACGGACTCAAACACATGCTGACATCTTTAAAAACCTCTGTTCCCGAGATGTACGTTCTGTTGGCTGTTAATGTGTTTGCATGTTGGCAGGGAGTTGTGGCTGAGTGCCCTGTTGCTGCACAGTTAATGAGTTAATGTCAAAGCAATGCAGTGCAAGCTAATAGTGAGACGGGGTTTGAGATTTAGAACTAATGTTACATGCACATGGACACCTAATCTTTTACTTTACACTACAAACTATAAGCTTTTGATTTAGTCAAGTAGAAATTTGACCCAGAAAAGAGAAACTACTACATATTTTATAGTTAGAACGAACCCCCCATCAATTATGCTTGTACAGATACTAGAGGATGATTGCAGTTTCAAATGAATGAATGAAATTCTTGTGTACGTGCACTTACACACTCACAGTGAGCAGTGAGTCTGTCCTCTGCAATCAGTTAACCGATCCTAAACATACCAGCAGTGAACGCACACATCAGGAGTAGTGGGTTGCTTACCCGCACCCAGGAGGCAGCAGTGGGGTTAAGTGGCTCGGCCCTAAGCGCTTCAGCCGTGGACGTAGGAGTGGGAAAGTGCTGTTCACCCACACCCCACTGCTCACATTTTTCCTGCTGGTCCTTGGGATCGAACCAACATCTCTCAGTTGCAAGCCCTCTTCTTTAACCGTTGGGTGACAGATCTATAGAGTTTATATTTAGATTTGCTGTGAAAATGTTCTGAAATTACGTTCAAGTCTGCTTGGTTTCGCCCCTAAACTAACATCTTCAAATTGTGGCGCCTGATGATTGTCATCGTTTCTGTTTAAACAGTCTGAATGATGGTAAGGCTGAGATCCCTGTAGTGATCTACTCTGTTGTACAGGTGAGAGAGAGGAGTCCATGGGGGACTGTGGAGTGTAGCTTATTAGGAAGCCCAGCAGAGGGTCTCTCGAAGAGAACTGTGCTAATTACACTCCTATTCATCATTCTGTACATCCAATTAATTCATTAATGTAATTGCATTATAAAAGTGTGATGGCATTTAGAAAGGGTCTCACCTGTGGATTATTTATTAGTGTTAATAATTTAGGGGGGAAGTTAACGGGGGCAATGATGATGATGATAGGTGATACTGGATCAGCTATCCTCTCTCTTTCTCTCTCTCTCTCTCTCTCTCTCTCTCACACACACACACACACACACACACACACACACACACACACGCACATAATAATAATAATAATTATAATAATAATATGTAAACATTATATGTAATATTATGTTATGGGGGCTTTAAATATTTACAGATGATAGAGATTAAAACCTTGTCTCTCTCAATAAGAAAATGCATCATGTGGGTTCGTGGTTCCTCTCCTGTTTAGATTTGCTCTCTCTCATGATTAATTCAGGAGTGATTTGCCACAAACATGGTTGCTTGTTCAAATTTAAGCCAGCATTTATTAAATTATCAAGAGTAGTTTATGTATAATTGCATCTCTCTCTCTCTCTCTCTCTCTCTCTCTCTCTCTCTCTCTCTCTCTCTCTCTCTCTCTCTGTCTCTCTCTCTCTCTCTCTCTCTGGGTCCTCTCTCTCTCTCGGTCTCTCTCTCTCGCTCTCTCTCTCTCTCTCTCTCTCTCTGCTCCTGGCTCTCTCTCTCCCTCTCTCTCTCTCTCTCTCTCTCTCTCTCTCTCTCGCTCTCTCTCGGTCTCTCTCTCTCTCTCTCTTCCTCTCTCTCTCTCTCTCTCTCTCTCTCTCTCTCTCTCTCGCTCTAGTTCTGGGAAATGATAATGTCAGCAGGATGCAGTGGTAACAGCTCCAGATCAATATTCTGCTAATAGCAGCACCGTGGACTAGACACTAGACTGGATGAGACCACTTCCTCTGCTACAAGCTCATACAACTCATAGAACTGGTGGAGGGTGGCTTTGTGGAAATGTTGGTGGAAACGGGCCTTTCTGTCACACACACACACACACACACACACACACACACACACACACACACACACACACACACACACACACACACACACAAATGGCAAATGATTAAACGTTTGTGGCCCTACATTACATAAAATCCTGAATATTTTACTTTAAACAATTTTTACAAATATAAGACATTGCATTTTAATGATAAAATCATGTCCTCTTCTATTAACTTCCATTATGAAAAGTGGCAATTTAGTTTGGAAGGTATTGTCGCAATACCGAGTTCTTATTGTTTTCCTCAGTAGCCTTTTTTGTCAGACATTTATTGGCCGCTTCACTGAAAGAATGGAAGTTGACTTTGATATTCTGAATTAATATAATGCAACAAAATTATTCTTTCCCCATAACTCATTTGTCAGATTAAGCAGCGCACTCTTTGCCCTCTGTGTGTGAAATGATGTTATTGTATTGAGCTGCTAATGAGCAATGAGTGGTGAAAAGGAGAGCAGGAACACCCTACCGTGAAGCCATCTACATGGAGATAAGAAGATAAGAAGCACAGCACACTTTTCTTTTCCTGAGATTTCACAGTGCCTTTCTTTGGAAACAGGCAGCATCCTCATTTCCCAGCAGCTTCATTATGTGATCATGATCTCCTCCACTGAAAAATGTGTTCTTCACTTTGTTTCAGGGACATCCTAAACAGTTCCTTTCCTCTCACTGGTCACAAGGTGTAGCTGTTATAAATGGACTTGCAGGACTTAGTCCTCAGTCCCCTCTTTCACAGAAAGCTTGATGGACAACCCATTTCATTGTTTCATTGCTGTGGATAGAAAGGGGCTCTAAAATATAGTGCTACAGTGTATGAGATCTTGGTAGGTGTTATTGTTTTTAGTCCCCTCATACATCATTATGACCAGCCGTCACTGGCTCTTAGCTTTTGGTGGTCAAAACTTTCTTACTCTGGGATTACAGTGTCAGCACCACATAAGTAAGCCTGCATGCGAGTTTACTGAATAACTCTATGTGGTTGGAAGTGTCTATGTGATGATTTGGGAATGCAGTTTTCATGATGCATACATATTGGCTGCAAGCTCTTATTACTTGTTAGTGACATTAGCCTTGAAGTTTCACTTCAAATGTGACTTTTTGCCCATACTGGTCTCTTTAAACTTGAGGATGAGAAGCACTGTGGTAACAGAGGATGATGTGTGTGTGTGTGTGTGTGTGTGTCTGTGTGTGGGGGAGATGCCAATGAGTCACCGTGGAAACACTCCATCTCCATCTTCACCCGCTCACAGGCCCCTGCAGCCTGCCAGGGCAATACCACTTATTAAATTACCATAAAAGCACCACGCTCAATAAAAGAGCTTCCATTCGCCAGCCCTAATGGCCTGCAATTTTTATTACTCAAACGAAGTTATGGCCAATAGGAAACCTTTGGCCCCTACATGCCCCCACTCACCCTCCTCATCCTCTCGCTCCCTCTTCATTAAGAGGATCTCTAAGACTGTGTGAAGGAGGGTCTAAAGTTTACTCGCCTACGCTGAGAAGACTGACAGCCTGAGGGTCTGCAAATATCTAAGAGAACGCCTCTGATTTTAATTAATAGCCACAATTCAGCAGAGGGGGAGAGAAGAAGGGAGAGAAATATTTCTGTAGGCTCTGTAATATGTTCTGCAATATGTTCAGAGTTAGAACTGTGAAAAAAACTACTTTGTTAAAAGTAATACCTCCAATTCACTTATGTGCATTCGCACCACATGAGAAAAATATCAACAATTATATTACATAAGAAAATTATAGCCAAAATAATAATAAAAAAAGTGATGTAATGCAGTTTATTCATGTACACCTTTGAATCAAGTAACTTTATAGCATCTCTTCTTTCACTGCAACAGATGTGAGTGCTTTGTTTCTTTCTATAATTAGACCTGTCTAATATATTAAACTGAATGCTTACAAAGTCATGAATTTAAAGAAAACTTGACAGGGTCTCCAACACTGAATGAACATGCAAAAAAAATAAAAACTATTGCACTACATCAAAAACTGTACTTTTGGCTCACTGTTGAAAGTACTTGGACATCTCTATCCAGCTAAGGTAAATCCTCATATATGAATGACATCAGTCATGTATGGAACAGGAACATTTAAAAAACAGTCAGAAAAAAAACACTAAATCTAGTTCTTTCAATGTTTATAATCATCACTGAATTTGTCCATTAAGTAAGGTAGAGCATTATTTTAAATGAAATTTAAACAACCATGGAAAAACCCCACTCTCTCCTCCACTATTCTGGCTCATAATGTTTATGTGTCACAACCTGTAAAATAAAAATAGCGACCTACATGTTATGAAATGTTGTAAGTATTAAAATAGTTTTAATGTGTGTGGCCTGCTTACCACCCGGGATGATGGTACAGAAGTGGCCCGATGTTGTTGGCCGATCCCACATATTTTATCTATACTTTACGGTCTTTCCGATTAAAATGCTTCACATACACCTTACATACAGAATTATAATGACTAATTTTCCCATTTTTTCCCACATACATTAATAACAACTGTCTGTTACAGCTGTGAAGGGGGGCTGCAATTTCAACCAGGTTCAAACCACTTATGTAAAAACGGCGCCACCACTCAACCACTTGTTTAACCACAAAATCTAATCTTGTTTGAATCTAATCAAATATATGAGGCACAGATAAAAGTTGAATGTTACAAAATGTTTGGGTTACACCAGCAACGTGATCTGGGAATGCCCTACCAATCAGGGCACATTTAAAGAAAATGAGCTTGTGAAGCACCACTTTTAATGTCAGCTGTGGAGTTTCTTAGCTGTTTCATTTTCTGTGATGACGTTTGTTACCATGGAGACTGCGTTGGCAGAGCCGTCTACAGCATGACTTTCTCTTGGCTTAATGGGTTGTAAGCAGAACTTAAGGAGCACTGAACAGACACTTTGCTCCACGCTTACACTTTTGAACAGAGTAAAAGAGGTAGGCAAGGTTTTTGAAATCTGAGCTGGAACATGAATATGTGTCAACCTGCTGCACAGTGACATTGCAGTAAAGATCAATATCCAATCAAACCTGCATCTGTCACTGACAGCACACACAATCATACACTTTCCCAATGATCACACTCACACACACACACACGATCAGGAAAGTTTCAGACTTAGATTGGTTTCTCTCTCACTCTCTCTCTCTTGCTCCCTCTCTCTTTCTAACATTCAGGTTAAAAATGGATTTTTGGACACACTAAACACTACCTTTCTGCAAACTATAAAAGAGTGAAATATTTTATAGTTTCTGAGGATTTCATATTCTCTTTCACCGTCAGGCACGCTTTATATTCACAATTGGCAGCCAGAGCCTTTGAAAAAAACAAGATCTTCTTGAGGGTTATCTGTGTCGGAATGGGTGGTCTGCTTTTGGGTTTTGATGAAGATCATTGAGCCAGCTTGTTTTATGAAGCAGTAGAACAGTGCTGATGGAAGAACACTTAAGATCTTCATACATGATGTACTACGCATAGCATTAATATTACAGAAAAGTTAAAATGTTTTTCTGTCAGCTACATTTTTCTATCAAGCCTTTCCACCCAGTATATGAAATGGTCACATTAATAATGAATGATAATAAGGATAAATGAATTATGTAACACTTATTTGTTGCTGTTGATAGCAACCTTGAAATGAACCTTTTCTAGTGACACCTAAATAATCAAGAAAACTGCAGTCGGATGAGAAGGATGAGCTGAAAACTTCACACAAACGAACCACAACTGTTGCTGAAGTTGCCACTATTTGCTTTGAAAGGCAGGCAGCTTTAGAGCTGGACCACAGAGAGATAGTAACATGGTAATCAGAACTAATGTTACCTTCTCTTAATGGTCTTTGGGCAGAATTGCTGATTGATCAAAAAAAGAGGAAATAATCAAGGCTTTCTTTCTGTCGTCTATCTGCCCTGTGATGGATTGCTGACCTGTCCAGGGTGTTTCTCCACCTTTTGTCCTATGTGTGCCAAGATAGGCAACTGATTCTCCAGACAAATATTGAGCTAGCCCCAGTTATGAACTGACCAGTGATGAGGCAGAGGGTGTTCATGCCTGACAACAGCCCTGAGGTGTAGCCCATAAAGTGGCCACTGCGTTTAGATACTAAGTGGGTGTTTCTGATAAACTGGCTGCTCAGGGTACCATAATATTGATTAAACAAAGATAACTCTATGTCCTCCTAAAGTCATGTAGCATCCCAATAAGGGTAAAAAGTGCATCGATGATCTCTCCTTTCCATTCAAGGGTTGAGACCCCTCTGGGCAGTAAGTCAATATAGAGACAGGTAAACTGAGCTCAATTGGTGAGTATTTGCCAGAGGATGGGAGAAACTTAATGTTGACTTATTAAGAGCGTAATGGACAGAGGCAGGAGCAGTAATCACGCTGTGGCTGATTGATCAGCACAGCTGGGTGATCGATGGGCCACGTTTGGTCCTTTCACTCTCATACGTATTGTAATCGGTCTCAGTAATTAAAAGCAATTGATGGAGGTATGGAAAGGCTTTGCTAGGCTGCAGAGAAACACACAAAACAGCGACACCACAGCACCTCCTGTCTGTGTTATTTACCCAAAGACAGTTGTCAGTAAAAAGGCCCTTATTGTGGAAAACCCAATTTCCTGTTTCTCTAAAATAAAACTGTTTGATGTAGGAAATAATCTCTTTATAATTTTAGTTTTACTTTTAATTTTAGTTTTACTATATTTTTCATTTCACAATCCATACAGGTCAAGGTTTGGAAACTGTGCTATAACAACAGCACTTTTTAAGAATTTAATGGTTTGGTCACAAAAGCCAGCACATTTACTAATATCTGCTCATTCATCTTGCCATTTAAGCTTTGCTTCTTCATGCTGATATCATCAGAGCCTATTTTCACTCCTAATCCCTGTTTTCGAGTGTCCCCTTGCCCATCAGGACGGAGTTAGGAAGGTCTGTGTTTGGAAAACTCCTCTGCAAATTGGAGCAACACTTTAAACAGGAATTCTGATGTAATATTGCCTCTTTAGCTACCGAGGCATCAGCACTAGTAAGGATTTTTAATGCTTGGTATTAAGAAAAAGACCATAATACACTCAATGTCATTTCAAAATCTTTTTTCATTTTGCTTACACAGCTGTCTTGTCAGTAATTCACAAGGCATTTATGCAATTATTTCTGTTTGTATTGTCCATCTGAAAAATCTCAGATTTTAGGGCCATGCAACACACCCTACCCAAGAACTGGGAAGAAGAAGAGGCTTGGGGCTAAGTGCTAGGGGTAGGAGGTGAAACTGAATTGGGCCAGGCAGTATTTTAGGTTAGACTACCTTTGAATGTGGCTGAGTACAGGGCAACCAGTTAGAGGTAATTTAGTAAGTCTGGAAGGCACTGTAACCAAAAGAGAGGATGGGAAATGATCATTGTGCATTTACTTTGCCTATGAGAACAGAACATCAGGGTAACAGATGAAAAAAATGCAAGAAACATGTGGGATATGGGCCCTTTAAGCAAACTTTTGGTGCATCAAAGGGATATTTTTATAATGTACTGTGCTTGTTGTTTTGCAGCTAAACACAGCTATTTTCTTGTTGCTTTCCCACCTTTTGGCACACGGATGAACGCACAGATAACAGGCATAAAAACACACCCAAAGACACTAACACACACCTACACACTTCTGACTCTGATGATTTGGGCTGAATAATGAAATTGAGTGGCACTTCTGTGACCAACAATGCCATTTTGGGACTGTACCCTCATGAATTTTAAGAGGTTAATCGTCTCTTTGACTGTTGGGGAGGGGAAAAAAAATTGGATTGCTAAATTGATTTTCTCCTTGACATTGTAGGTGTGAGGGGGTGTGATTTTAATGGTTTGACACATGCCTAGTATTTAGGGGAACGTCCTTGCATGTTGTCAACTGCTATCTCGCTCTCTTTTTCCCTCTCTCTCCTCAACCCAGCAACCCCAGACTGCATCTATTTACAGCTGCTTGTGCCACATGTGTGTGTGTGTGTGTGGGGGGGGGGGGGGGGCATAATTAATCCAAGATTGGAAAAATTAATTTAGCTGCAGGGTAGCTAATCAATATCCATGTCCTAAGTCCATTAAATCTCTGTCTGTCTGACTCTCTCTCCCTCTCTCTTTTATACCCCCTCCAGCCCCCATGGGATTTACAAGTTGATTTTCCCCCCAATTAATCATAAAACCCCTTTTACATCCTTTAATGGAGGTCAATTAAATCAATAGACTCATTATGAGGAGAGAGGCAACACACATTCCCACACATAAAGATGCAAGGGCAGGCACACACACACTGTGTAAAGAGAAAGGAGTCATTTTGTACGCATATAGTTTTTCTTAATTTTGGTGTAAAGTGCTATAGAGTGCTCTTCTAATGGTTCAAATGTCTGCCTGAAGTTCCTGAAAGTCTTTTATTTTGAAATTAAGTAAAAGTGAAGTGACTATTTATCTTTCTGGGCACACGGCACAACACACAGTGAACCACATCAAAAGTCAACCCCCGCATTTAACACACACACACAATGTGCAGCAGTGGGCAGCATATCCAGCGCCTGGGGAGCAGTGATGGGGATGATACCTTGCTCCTCAGGGCAATCTTCTAGTTCCTAACCACTAGCACACCAATGCTTTAGTTTCCACTTTAATTTTACTAATTCATTCAATCTTTATATCCATCGGTTCTTCTGAGTAGGGTCACGGCTGGGGCTGGAGCCTACCCCAGTGCATGATGTCGAATAAGCACACTGGGCAGGTTGCCAGTCCATTGCAGGGAAGACACACACACTCACACACATAACAGTATGCGTTATGAACATGTTTTAAATTTTTTTTTTTTCACACTTTCCATGCTTTTGGTCACGATATATGTCAATGATCCCTTTTGTACTTTGCATTTTGTTTTATGTCTAAACCACTGGCAACAAAAGTGAGTACACCCCTAAGTGAAAATGTCCACGTTGTGCCTAATTAACCATTTTCCCTCCCCGGTGTCATGTGACTCGTTAGTGTTACAAGGTCTCAGGTCTGAATGAGGAGTGTTAAATTTGGTGTTATTGCTCTCACACTCTCTCATACTGATCACTGGAAGTTCAATATGGCACCTCATTGCAAAGAAATCTCTGAGGATCTGAGAAAAGGATTTGTTGCTCTACATAAAGATGGCTTAGGATATAAGAAGACTGCCAACACCCTGAAACTGAGCTTCAGCACGGTGGCCAAGACCATACAGCGGTTCAACAGGACAGGTTCTACTCAGAAAAGGCCTCGCCATGGTCGACCAAAGACGCTGAGTGTACGTGCCCAGTGTCAGATCCAGAGGTTGTCTTTTGAAAATGAATGTATTAGTGCTGCCAGCATTGCTGCAGAGGTTGAAGGGGTGAGGGCTCAGCCTGTCAGTGCTCAGACCATACGCCGCACACTGCATCAAACTAGTCTGCATGGCTGTCGTCCCAGAAGGAAGCCTCTTCTAAAGATGATTTACAAGAAAGCCTGCAAACAGTTTGCTGAAGATGAGCAGATTAAGGACATGGATTACTGGAACCATGTCCTGTGGTCTGATGAGACCAAGATGAACTAAAATGGTTCAGATGGTGTCAAGCGTGTGTAGCAGCAAGCAGGTGAGGATTACAAAGACAAGTGTGTCCTGCCTACAGTTAAGCATTGTGGCGGGAGTGTCATGGTTTGGGGCTGCATGAGTGCTGCTGGCACTGGGGAGCTACAGTTCATTGAATGCAGTTCATTGAACCATGAATGCCAGCATGTACTGTGACAGACTGAAGCAGAGCATGATCTCCTCCCTTCAGAAACTGGGCCGCAGGGCAGTATTCCAACATGATAACGAACCCAAACACATCTCCAAGACGACCAGTGCTGGACTGGCCAAGCATGTCTCCAGACCTAAACCCTATTGAGCATCTGTGGGGCATCCTCAAACGGAAGGTGGAGGAGCGCAAGGTCTGTAACATCTACCAGGTCCATGATCTGATCATAGAGGAATTGAAGAGGATTCCAGTGGCAACCTGTGTCGCTCTAGTGAACTCCTTGCTCAAGAGAGTTAAGGCAGTGCTGGAAAATAATGGTGGCCACACAAAATATTGACACTTTGGGCACAATGTGGACATTTTTCACTGAGGGGTGTACTCACTTTTGTTGCCAGTGGTTTAGACATTAATGGCTGTGTGTTGAGTTATTTTGAGGGGCAAATTTGAGCAAATTGACACTGTTATATAAGCTGTACACTGACTACATTATATTGTATTAAAGTGTCCTATCTTTAGTGTTGTCCCATCAAAAGATATAATCAAATTAATCAAATATTTACAACAATGTGAGGGGTGTATTTATATATATATATATATATATATGTAATTGTTTAGTTTGTAGTTTGCAGCATAAAAGGATTGAATTGATTAGATTTTTTTGGGGCAAAATCACAAATCACACTATAATGAAAGGGTAGTCATTGTATATCAATTATAGAGACAATAAAACTCTCTGGAGGTATCTTGATTGCCACAGGGTTGGACCAAAGCCAAACAAAATGCTTAATTAAAATTTGTAATATACACCCATCATGCACACACACAAACACACACACACACACACACACACACACACACACACACACACACACACGCACACACACACACACACACACAGAAGGCAGAGCCTGTTCTATTTAGAAGCTGTGAGCTGTAAGATCTTATGACTTATTTCTAATTTTCATCTTATTTATTTTGATGACCTAGGGATTATAGTTTATATATGGTTAAGATTTTCTAAATGCTGTAAGTGTAATAATATAATATATATGGTTTTGAAGTGAGTGTAAGCTATTGCTATTAAGTGTTTACGTATGAGTTTCATCAAAATGACCATCTTTTGCATTTATCACTGCTGTGAAGATTTGTGCATCCTTTCCTGCAATTTTTTGGAAATAGCTTGTGTCCAAATCTCTCAGCACATTTTAATGCATGCAAACAGTTCTGTCTCATTTGCTGGATAATCATTTGTCCCAGCTCAAAGGGAGAAAGATCTGGAGACTAGTGAGGCCAAGACTGAATTCTCAAAACGAACTGCTTTTAGTAATTTTATAATTTTGAAGAATGCTTATCACTGATGATAATGCTTATCATCCATTTTGTCCAATGATAGAATGAATTGTGTGATGTTGAGGAACTGACTCCTTTAATTTGTATTAAGACTCCAGAGTATCTCCTAGACCATCTTTGGTCCACCTCCATATTTTACTGAAGGAACAACACATCCTGTGCTGCCCTTTCCACCATCCCCCACCTATAAACTCTTTTAAAAAGTAGTGTATCGTTTATGGAGCAAACTGCTCCTGGTTTATGTGTTCACAACTGGTGTGTGTAGAATGGGTTAAATGAAGAGGACAACTTCACTGCTCACTGTTTACAATGTGTGTGTGTGTGTGTGTGTGTGTGCAAGCAGGAACTTTATTACATGAGGGAACTATTGCTACAAGCTTCAAATAAAACAGTTGCAATACTTTAGCTTCCTTTAATCTCAACTGCACCAGCATCACTTGTTTTATTTTTGCTTGAATGTTTAATGCCTCCATTAAAGGATATTATCTGCACAGGCAGAGCCTTACCCTTGTTTCCCAAAGTGTCAAGCAATTCCAGGGCTCCATAAGTAATTGAGTGGTTGGCTGATAATGTTTCTCGACTAGCTGTGTGCCGCAGCATGATTATGTTTCTGACTAAAGAACACATTGTAACAGGATTGGTATTAAGATCTTATGAACAAACTAAAATGGAAGCAAACTATTTTGCTTAACATTTAAAATCCTTCCGATGTGTAGGAATTTCAAAGGTAATTCTAAATCAAATGAAATTGTATCAACGGTAGAACATCTTTGACTGAAAAAAAAAAGTAAAGCACCATCCACCCTCAGAAAGAGCCTATTCTGGGGATGAAATTAGGCTCCTTTGGTGGTAAAGTCAAAGTCAATATGATTCAGCTTCAGACGAGGAGAGGTGGAGCAGTAGGTGTTACTGTGTCCCATCTAGTCTTTACTTCAGGAGTGTGTTTAAAAAAAAAAAGAATCTCTCTCTCTCACAAACACACACACACACGCACATGCACACACACACGCGCACACACGCACATGCACACACGCACATGCACACATGCACACATGCACACACACAGCTCAAAAACATGATTTTTCAAAGCAGTGTTTGAGATGATGGTGGGTGGACCTTTAACATTCTGCATACACTGACATCTCTTTTATTCACATCTTGGTGGTGGTGGTGTTTTGGGTCAGAACATGGATGAATCATACCTTTAAAGATACATTAACCATAGAACTGTAGAGCTGTCGATTTTTCCATCTTCTATAGAAGACTGCACTACCTCTGCATTGTCATTTCCAGAGTCATTAAACAGTTGCATAAACGGAAACGAATAAATTCGTTTATGTTTCATGTGAATAACAAAAAAAGGATGCAAATCATTCATCTCTGCAATTTATTTAGATATTATACCCACCTGTATTGGCGAGGCTGTGATTTTAAGTGTGCTTCTCTTTAAATGTGAACTCTCACTGATGTATTTTGTACTAATTTTGTTTCCAAGCCCAGGAACTGCAGAGGAAAATTAGCAGGTTGGTAACTCTAGTTGCCAAACATCTTTTCTCACATAAGATCAATGTTTCTGCACATAGACCCTGACACAATAAACACAATAGAGATAATAAAGCACGGTGTTCCTATGACATCCACATTCATGCACAAGGGAGCTAACAAAAAGTCTCGAGTCGATTCTAGATGTGGCATTTGCGTCTAAGCTCTTTCGCTGTTGTCTCTCAAGTTGAGGACCAAAGAGGAGTCAGTGCTAGTGAAAGCAAGTTATCATGAGTAGCATAAACAGTTTTCAGCAGGAATTTTCTCCATCTGACTCTCCAAAAAGCAGCCTTTCCCCCTCGAGAGAGATGATTCAGATGTAGACTGATTTAGAAAAGTCAACCTTTTCAACCTGAGCGCTGCTTCACTTTTGGAACAAAATCTCAAGCTCCAGCAGCAGATATCTATTAATAAAGTTCCCCCTGTGTGATTCAGAGAGCTAAATGTAATTTAAAAATGTCTGAGCGTCAGAGATACATGATAAAATCTTTAGCTGTGGCATTTAGACTGCACTCATCCAGTCAACATGGCTACATGGAAGAGATACACATCTAAACCTCTCCAAAGGCAGACACGCAAGCACATACATAAATAGATACATAGAAATGCTCTAGCTTTTTTCATCCTAATCTGTTGCATCTGTGCCATCAATTACCATCAGAATAATTTTGTCATATTTTCCTCTACATAGAAGAGAACGGAAAATCTGCGGAACTAAACCTGAAACAGATTTATAATGGAAAGCACTGGGCAGAATTATATTACAGAACACTATTTGGTCTTTTAAAAGGTGAATCTGTATATTTTTTTTCTTTCAGTGATGGGTCTAGTTTTTCAGATGGACATTTTATCACCAGTGTAGTGCTGTGAGTTTTCAGAAGTTCAGCCTGGTTGACTATAAAGTGAAAGTGACTTTAGTCAGTGCACCACAATGAAATGCGTCCTCTATCCCAGACACACAGTGCAGCAGGGGGCAGCCATACATCCAGCAGGTGGGGAGCCTTGTTGGGTACAGTACCTTGCTCAAGAGCCCCTCAGGGTCTCCTACAGGTCGGGGACATATGACCTTGCAGTTATGGGGTTGAGTACCTAAGCACTAACCTTACTTACTTTTCCCTCATGTTTTTCAAATGTTTGGACATTTGATGCAGTGACATCAGCAGAGTTTAAATGTAATATCAAATTTGAAATACACATTTCAAGCATTTATTCACATACGACTGCCTGATCTGTCCACCACACACACACACACACACACACACACACACACACACAGACACACACACAGACACACACACACAAATTAACCTCGGTGAAAAATTGACTCTCACACTTACTGTTTTCAGCCAGACATGCTGAGCTGGCCACTGTTCAGGCTGAAGCTATCTCTCTATTTCCAACTCTAATGTGCTTTTGCACTCAGTGACCTTGATAGATTTCCTTAAGTCACAGACACAAGCCCAGTTTCATCTTATATCCCATACAGAATGAAGAAGGATTTTAATAAAAGAGAAATCTGTACAATAAGCATGATTCTGCAAGACAGAGAAATTGACCCCCCTCCAGCTCACCCACAGATACAGTGTTCCTCACTGTTTTGTAAAGCAGTAAAAAAATTATGCACATTTTGGCAAGCAGACATTTTGTCCATTTTAGACGATTTGGGTCGTGGTGTCATGATGTTGACTGTAACTAAAAAAGTCAAATAAATAATAAAATAAAGAATAAACTGCACTGCTTTATAATGCAGCTGAAAATTGAGTACGCCCTACTTGCCCCTCACATTTAATTAGTTTGGAAACCTTGGATTGACACACATTTGATGCACTCCTGCTGAGAAACAGCTGCTGCCACACCCATCAGAACCTCTGCAGTTTCAGAGACATGGCATGACACTATCCAGTTCAGTTCCACAAATAGCTATGTATATGAGTATTTTGAACACTCATATATTTGATAATAACTACGATGATGATATACTACTATTATTGGATGCCTGACATGCTCCCAGAGGGATGGAAGGCCTTTATATCTAATCAAAAACAGAGAAAGGCATTTTGATGAGGTGATGCAAGGAATGCAATATGGCTTTACCTACAGGCCACAGAAGACAGGCCAGGGTAGAGCATGAAATTCTATTGAGGAAACCAAAAACCCTTTTTATTACAAAAGCATGCACGCTTTAGCAGAGCAGGGTTTGATTTGTGGTGAATTGCTAATGAAGGAAAGCCTCAAGCCATCCAAATTTCTACAGAACTTAGAAAGCAAACATTTGACTTTGCAGTGCAAACTTGTAGGGTTTTTTTCAGCTAAAGATATAGGAGCTAAAAGGGCAACAGCCTAAAAATACATCACAGTTAACAAGAAGCCACTTCAGGCTTCTTTTGTAAAAGGAAATTGGGTGAATCTGGTGAGACTTTTTTCTTACTGTGCGACAGTTTCAATTATGTGTGGAAAAAGATAGCAAAATCCTATTTTACCCCCAAAAAACAGTTGCTCTGTGAACATTATTTAAAGATTATGATTTAAAAGTACAATTACAGACTGTAACCCATCTATCAGCCACCCTCAATCACATTCATCAGTAGTCTGTTTCCACTACTGACCATGTATTACTGGCATGGTGGAACATTATTAACACAGCAGTGGCATTGCAGTAAGAGAGGTATACTGGATTTTTAACATGTCAGAGTCACTGCTGGATTCATGGGTCTTCAGTCAAAGATATCCGGTCAAAAATGTCTAATCAAAAACTGCACACAAGCGATGTGGACGTAAATCGTAGGTCTCTAATAAAGTGGCTGGTGAGTGTGTTTTAGAGGTGAAAATGGGTGAAGTTCCTCTTTAAGGCAGCTACAATGTGGAGAAATAATGCATTAGGCTGGAAATCCACTGGGCTATTATGGGTCTGGTTAGACTACTGTGGAGGTAATTGAAGTGATTGATCTAGACGCACACGTACACACAGTACAATGACCCCTCAGTCAGGGTTGAGCTCGGTTTGGCTGAGCCTCGAGGCAGCCGAAGCATAGAGGTGATCACTGCCTGTGAATGTTTGTGTGTGTCTGGGTGTGTGTGTGTGTGGGTATATAATTGGATATTATGGATTATGAAACTCATGTATCTCCTGCAGCCCTGAATCAATGCAGCCACTCAAACAAACATTGCTATACTCTAATCCAATTGTACACAAGCTAAAATTAATTATGCAGAAATATTACTTCCATTGATCAACACTGCCACAGATGCCCAGATGCCAACTCACGCCACTCATACACACACACACACACACACACACACACACCTGCATACAGACAGAGCCCATCAAAGTTTACACTTATGTATAGACTTCTGATGTTTATACTCATCCATCTGTGCACAGTCCACTAATCTGAAGTTGTACAGGCTTTAAACAAAAAGACCTATATTAAGACTGTGTTATTCCTGTTTTACATAATGTCTTTATTTTGGAACCATATCAAGGTTCATAATTCAAGAACAGGTCTGGCTGTAGTTAAATGATGAAGCTGATGTCTGCAACGCAGTTCTTTTCCTGTTGGGTATGGCTCAGATCCTGGGGAAAAGTATTTTAATAAAGAGGGGTTTGAAAATGGTCATTTTGCAATTAATGAATTTGTATGATTAATTGTGGTATTTATTCATTATATTTAAATAATATAAGTTTTAAATAATACGTTTTTATGCTCTTTATGCATCTAAGAATTCTGTTTTATCCTATGTGGTCAAGCTAAACCATAGAAAATATTTACCCATTAGGGATGCATCCTGCTTTTTTTTAAGCTCAACAGCACTGTTTAAAAATGAACCCACAATTCCAGCTCATGATGCTCAGTTTTGGCACAAACAAAGATATTGCAGGTTCAGGCTGATTTCTAGCCATTGTCTTTGGGGAGATTTTCAGAAGCCAGTCTATATGTTCTGATGGAGAGATCATTATGCTTCACTTCCCTCTTTTTATTAATTCTTTAATAATGTTCTATTTTTATCAGGGCTTGGAGTGCCTCCAGTCAGAAAATGCAAACAATTTGCCAGCAGATGAGTCTGCAAACATGGCATGGTGGAAATCAGGCGCAGAGATGCTTGTTAAACCTTGTAAAGCTTGTTAATGGACATTTTTAAGCTGCTAATTATTTATTTGCTGTGCAGCCTGTTTCCTCTAGAAGAAGCACACAGATGAGTATGAGTAGGTTTAATACTATTTCATATTTAGGCCTTTTCTTGCAGACAGAAATAGCAAGTGCTTCCAAATCCTCAAAAGGGAAAAAGACAAAAAAACCAATAACCACATGCAAAACAGAAGCGCAAAATGGAATTATTTCCAATGAAGGATACAGCTCTCTTTTTCTCTTTTTCTCCTCTCTCTCTCTCTCTCTCTCTCTCTCTCTCCCTCCCCCTTTCTCACTCTCTCTGCCTGCCCCCTCTCTTTTTTTCTCTCTCTCTCTATCTCTTTCGAGAAAAAAGTTCTGCTCTGGTCTCCAATTCTTATTACTTGACTGAATGAACGAGAGTGAGATTTATGATTCAAATTAATATCGTTTCTCTGACTTCACTGTTAGCACAGGGGAGCTGAATGGCTCTATAACAGATGGCCTAATACATTTTAACCATCCTAAGCATAGTAGTTAATAATATAGCTATCAGGGAAGCCATTCGTTCTCATTTGGCTCTGGCTGAGAGCAGTGTGGTGGTGCAATTTAGCGTTCCACTCCAAGAAAATGTGCAGCGAGATTAACTAAGGAAATGCCCGTCATCTCCCACTTCCTCAGCCTGTAGCAGCCACCAAATGATGAAATAAGACCCAGCCTCATAAAAACGTAGCTAAACCCCTGTGGATATGACCGCCCGAAGAATATTTATGCAAATATCAGTCCTACACCCATCATCATCACCATCGCCGACATCATCATCATCATCATAAACCCAATCATTTTGAGAAAAACACTTAGGTGTTCATTACCAGATATAAAGATGACATCACCCTTTAAGTTAGAAAACCTGAAGATCTGTTTAAGGTGTGCGATGCTTAATGGATCCCTGACTTTAAACAGCAGCACTGGAAGAGCAGCGGCACCTGAGCTTGGTGGGGCGCTAACGAGATTTAATCATCCAGCCATCAGACTTTAATTAATTCTCTCCATCACACCGATTAAAAGCAGAATGTTGATCACCCCAAGTCAATTAACCATCCACAAGCCTGAGTACTTGTTCCACACTGACTCTAATTGGAAGAGAAGGACATAAAAAATAAATGTCAGAACATCTCTCATAATTAAAAGATTGAACCTCTGCTAATAAGAACTGCCTGATTATCATTTACTAATTAAATTATAACCTCTCTTTGTTCTATTTCTGCACACTTCTGCATTTAATGAGACTCTTGTTGAGATGAGTTTGGTGTGTTCTCTGTTTGGCATAAAAATGGTCTTATTAGGGGTCTCAAACATGCTTAGTAGTTTTGTTGTGCAATTCGCACACTAACAATTAGGCTCAGATGCATTTTGGTTTTGTTCGTGATGGTGTTTCCTGTTTCTTTAGCTCACAGAAGTTTGTGCCGCTTGTTCATGCTGACAAATCTTTCAGCTCTGACTGCTTTTTGCATGATTGTCACTTAGGACAGAAGTCAGTTAGGTATTAGATAGAACACCAAAGTGCAGAAGTTTAAATCAAATTCTTTTTGAGTAAGATTTGGGTTTTATTTTTGTATGGATATTTGTATAGTGAAAAAAGTACAGTTGTACCATGCAAAAATTGGGGCATCCCAAGATATTTGAGGTCTTAGATTACTTTTAATCTCCTCGTTTGGGATATGTACTGTATCTTTAGGAGCCCCCATGTGACGTGAATGGCAAAGCTGCATAAATTCTCTCTCTTTCAGGTTTCTTCAGTTCATAATGTGATTCCGAAGTGGCAGTTGGGATGGTGAAGGTCAGGAGGAGTTCTGGAAGACTGAGAAAACTTTTTGAAAGAACTGCTCAAGGACTTACAAAGAACATTTAAACCCAGGGCAGCAGTGGCCTAGCGGTTAGGGCGTTGGCCGCATAATCAGAGGATTGGGGGTTTGAAACCCTTCCCAATAGGTTGCCCTGAGCTACCCTTGAGCAAGGTGCCGTCCCCGTCACGCTCCTCCCTGCGATGGGCTGGCGACCTGTCCAGGGTGTATCCCCCATCCTGTGAGCTGGGTTGAACTCCAGCACTCCCCTGCGATCCCGTTTGGGACAAGCAGGAGAAAATGACTGACTGACATTTAAACCAGCCTTATGGATTTTGTTAGCAAGTCTTGTGGACTGCTAAAGCTGAGTTTACAAGCCAGCCAAGTTCCAGGAAAAGAGCACCTGTCCAACTTTTTAACATGGGATTGGATCAATCATGGTTTGATATTTTATTGCAGCCACTTAAAGGGGACATGTCACTGATAGAGGGAAGAATGGATTCAAATAAATGACAGCTGATTCTGGAAGCAAGCATCACACCATCAGTAAAAAATGAAGGGGAAGAGAGGATGCGCTCTACAATAGGATAATGATCCAAAGCTCCTTAAAACCTCAAAAAGAATACCTCAAGTGGCTCAAGCTGACCATGGCCATCCTTTTCCCAGACTTACACATCATTAAACATTTGTGGAAGTGTATGCAAGATGGCCTTATGATCATGCGGCATTGGAAGCATTTTGGTTTTAGAAGAATAAACCCAAGCAAAAGTTCTTGGGTCTCTCTATAAAGACTCTTAGCTGGCTAAACAATGTGTTTACAAACTGTGATAGCTGCCAAAGGGGGTGTTACTAAGAACCGACCATGTGCTCAAACCTTTGCTTCAAACCTTTTTTTCTATTTATTATCTGTAAATAATAAGATCAAAACTCTGCTTAAAGTATTAAGAAAATGTATCTTTTTAACCTTCATTATCTGCTGAATTCACAGTATCAGACATTTTAAGCAAGGGTGCCCAAACTTCTGCATGCCACTGCATATTATTTATAACATAAAATACACTACACATTGGTGCATTAATGGTGTGAGGATGTAACCATTGGTGGATATTATTCTGCACACAGGCTCTGCTTTGTGCAGCTCTGCTTGAACTGAACAGTTCCTGTCAATCGCCTCTCGTTCAGCACCTTGGACAGAGCTCTGGTGCAGCTTAGACTTATGACCTTTACAGCTTCGCATTAACAAAGTGAACAACAAGTACACAGCTTACCATATAAACATGCACACACAGACGCAAACACTCACCCCGTTAGACAAATCCTCCTGATCTGAAACAGATCACACAAGCAAACCACATCACTTAACTGGGCTCTTCGACAGAAGATTCATCTTCATTACTGCTCCTGTGTTTGTGTGTAATTAAACACATGACATCTATGTGCAAGTGTGTGTGTTCTGATTGCTGGGGCATGTCGAATTTGAAGCATTTTTTCGTTCAGCTCATTCACTGTGGATTTGGTGAGACTGATTTATCAAAGTTAAAGACTCATTTATCAAACCCCTCCTCCCAGAGCAACACCCCACTTCCTTTATCCACACATAGTGCTTTGAGACGAGGCTCTCACAGAGTCGGCTGCAGCACGTCTCCTCCCTCTTGGGCAGGATGCCACGGAGCTCATGAGGTATTTTCCACACTGCTACCCCGCATTAGTCTGAGGGCCTGTGCAATGATTTTATGGTGATGCTGCAAGGCTGATGTTTGTTCTTACCCAATTTTCATCCATTGTGTTTAGACTAACATACATAATGCTGCCTCTGACTACTATTAAGTTTCTTGGTCACAGATCAGTCTTTCTTATGGTCCTATAAGCATTTTTCAAAGTCTGGTTTTGATATTTGGAATGTTTATTTACCAATCAACTTTGACATTTTCCTGAATCTCTTTATTAAGCAGGCTTTTTTCCGTTACTGTGTCTTTAAGGCTGGTAAATATAAATGATGTGGTCTGTTTGGTGAATATGGGAGCATGCTTTTTTAAAAAGGAAGCGCAGGCTTCAGTCGAAGTTCATGAAATGTGCAATGTAAATTGATTGTGCCATTACAAAAACAGCATATTGAACATGGATTAATCAACTTCACATAACAAAACTTACATTTAATAAAACTCCCACCTTAAACTAGATGCCTGCTTTTCTTAAACATTATCATCAAGGTGACATTATTTGTAGGAGCACCTGGAAGGCACCTGAAGTTTCTGTGATATTCATCTTGTATAAATTCAACAAACTGGCACAGTTTAAGGCTTGTGTCCCAACTTTAAGAAGCTTCTCCCGTAAGACGAAATGTGCTTATGCACCTGGAAAAGCTGTGTATCGATCCTGCTTTGTGGTGAGTGGGAAATTGAAAGAACAGAGAGAAAGTTTGTCATTATTTTAGAAAAAAAAACAAAAAAACAAAAGACAAAGTCATTTCTACTGTGGATCAAAGGAGGTAAGGCTATGTCACAGCCAGAGTCTGTCTATTTTTCTGGGAATAATAACCAGAGAGGTCTTGCTCTGATCAATAAAACTGTGGGCACAGAGCACATTGAGGGCAGGATGCACTGGCTTCACTTCACTCACTAAGCTTTATGACTCAGAAAAGATGAACAATTTCCAGGATCTCTGAAAAAATATAATATGTTTCCCCATACTTTTATCATTGTTTCTACAATCATACATACAATCACATCATAATAATTACTTTACAGTACAGTTTTGGAGGGAGAAATAATAGTCAAGTCATAGCCAAGTCAACAATATGGGAAGCTTCTCTTTAAATATATATTAAAATATATTCTTTTTAAAATATATGTGCATTATAGAGAGGAATATCACATGGTTGTTCCTAAACAAAGGAATTACATTTTGCAGCTTTGACACATGAACTCGATGGCTTCCCTTAAGGGAACATTCCTAATACAAGTGCCACCTTGTGAGGTTTGTCCTACTCACATTGTGTTTATAAAATGTTCTTAAATAGAAGCAATTAAAATATTTTTTTTTGTAAGGAGGGGTAAAAAAGTGAAAAAGAAGAAATGATTAAAAATAAGAAATATTAGTTGCTGATCACTGTTTCTTCTGTATTTACTTTGCCGTTTTGATATTTGCCCTTCCTGTTGTAACCCTCCCCATTGATCGGGGCTTGGGAGCGGCACAAAGAAATACACTGGCATGTGCATCTCTAGTGGCTGGGATCAAGTGGAGAAAACTTGTAATGGATGTAAATATTTTCAGAAGTATCTGGCTTACCAAATTCCCCCAAGAGCCAAACCCCTTCTGAGGAGTCACAAAAGAACCCAAATAAACATCTAATTCCAGGTTTTAATTTGGTATCCTTGAGTTTCAAGCTGAAAAAAAAGATCTGTCAACCAAGAGGAACATCAAGGCTCGACTCATAAAACCAGCGTTGGTGGTCTAGTAGTAGAGTTCTTGCCTACAGACCTATGGCTCAAAAAGGTCCCAGGTTTGAATCCCACCTCTGGCACAATCGCCACTGGGTCCCTGGGCAAGACCCTTAACCCTGAGTTGCTCCAGGGGGACTGTCCCTGTAATTAGGACATGGAAGTCCCTCTGGATAAGAGTGTCTGCTAAAAGCTGTAAATGTAACCAAACAAGTAAAATAAATAATGTCAAGCTTTTAAGAATAATATTCTTTACATTATTCTGTGGAATAATGATTTGAAAATCAAACTTCATGGAGGAAAGGTATGAAAAACTGGTTTCCAATTACTTGAAGTATTTGATTATCCAATCCTTTATTTATTTAATTATAAATATAATATAATAAATATATATATAATATAAATATAAATATAAATATATACATAATATATATAAATATAAATATTTATTTATAAATATATTTGCTACAGCTTAAAGTCTCAGGATCAAACATAATGCCTATATAACAGATGTTTATACATGATCAGATTTGATGAGCTTATTATTTTTAAATAGCTATTAATGATCAGTTATGTATTTGATAGAACAGCCACACCCAGAAAGACCTCAGTTTCAATGCAGAGATGGAACAGAGAGACTAGAAATGCTATCAGTCTGTGAGCAATCAGCTAGACAAATGGCTTTGCATATAAAATGTTGTTAAAGTCCTCATCATATGATGGGTTATATAACATGAGAAATACATCACTATCTTTATTATAAAGATGAATCATGAATGGGCCTCGTCTACTTTAACTGAGCTGACTGTATTGAAGACAGCTCCAATGGATAACTGTGTTTAGCCTTATTTATAAAGGAACACCACAATCTACTGGGAGATTTCAATACTTCTTCATTCCCTTAAAGAGCAAGCAGATGGATATTGCTTATTGGAAATGGCAGCAGCCCACGTCCTGGGTTCCAGAACTTCACAGTTGTGTCTTGGGTCAATCGTACAAATCTGGTTAAAGCCCAGTAAAATGATAGCTCTCTGCTCCTTATGATGAAGAATTCATAAATTATTTGAGCAAAAATGATTTTTATGCTAGAACATCTCTGCTGTAAATGAGAATGTAAAGTTTGCACCTAGATTTAAAAACCACATGAGGGAGTAAAAAAGTACAATCAGGCAGGGTAAGTTACAAAAAAGTCTGATAAATAAACATAAGTGTGAATAAATTACATTACGTTTCAACCATGTGTAATCCTTAAATAATAAATATCAGATAATTTAATTATGTGCACATTAACCTTAGTAGTAATGGGCAATGAGCTAACAATGACAACTGGCAGAGTGATGCAGCAAGGAGGCTACTATTTATACTGTGTGTACAATTTTGTGTGGCTTTTTGACCACATCATCATTTTTCTACATATATTCCAGCTCCAAGTTGTATAAACTTGAATGCTAATTGGATTTAAGCAGCTCGGGTGATGTGTGTTTGTGTAATGAGGGGGGTTCGGCATAAGGAGACCAACAGCTGATATGAAGGTGTGCAGAATAATTAGGCAGCTTCTTTTCCTCCTCAAACAAAATGGGCCAGATTAGAGATAGAACTGACTCTGAAAAGTCAAAAATTCTAAAAAGTCTTTAAGAGCGGGCAGCGGTGGCCTAGTGGTTAGGTTGCCTCCACATTGGAAGATTGTGGGTTCGATTCCCTCACAAGTAGGTTGCCCTGAGGTACCCTTGAGCAAGGTTCCGTCCCCATCACTGCTCCCCGGGTGCTTTTAATAGCTGCCCACTGCTGCACGGTGTTTGTGTGCATGGGTTAAATGAGGTCCAATTTCGTTGTGGTTCACGTGTGCTGTGCTGTGACCTCACAATGACAAGGGTTGTCACTTTCACTCTTTTAAATTGCTAGGATATTGGGGTGTGATCACAGAACCATCAAACAGCTTGTTGCAAATAGTCAACAGTGTCGCAAGAAACATGTTGAGAGAAAAAGACACAAATGAACTGCCAAAGATTTGAGAAGAATCAAACGTGAAACTACCAGGAACCCATGATCCTCCAGTGCTGTGATATTCCAGAACTGCAACCTACCTGGAGTTCCCAGAAGAAGATGGTGTTCAGTGCTCAGACATGATCAAGGTAAGGAAGGCTAAAACCTGACCAACCTGAACAACGCACACCAGTGAAAACATCAAGACTGGATCAAAAAATATCTCAAGATTTTTTATGGACTAATGAGATGAGAGTGACTCTTGTTGGACCAGATGGATGAGCTTGGGACTGGATCAGTAACAGGAACAGTGCTCCACTTCCACTCAGATGCCAGCAAGGTGGAGGTAGGTACTGGTATGGGCTGGTATTATTAAAGATGAGCTTGTTGGACCTTTTCAGGCTGAAGATGGACTCAGAATCAACTCCCAAAGAAGACACTTTCTTCAAGCAGTGGTTCAGGACAAAGTCTGCATCTCAAACAACTTATAAGAGCATGTTTTTTCTGCAGGATGATGCTCCATCACATGCATGGGAGTTCTCCACTGGCCTTAAAAAGGAAAGAATAAGGACTAATGACCCCTCACCTGACCTAAACCCTGTTGAGAAATTGTGGACCTTCTTAAATGGGAGATTTACGGGGAAGGAAAACAGTCCACCTCTCCGAACAGAGTCTGGGATGCTGTGGTTGCTGCTGCACAAAAAGTTGATCGTTAACAGATCAAGAAACTGGCAGACTCCACGAATGGAAGGATTATGACTGTTATTGAGTAGAAGGGTGGCTATATTGATTCTGACATTTTTTTTTATTTGTACATTTTGAGTTGTTTGTTTATTATTCTCACTTTAACAGATGAAAATAAGCAAGTGAGATGAGGAAATGTTTTTTCATTTATAATTTCTGCCCAATAATTGCTGCCTAACTGTGCACACATACATATTCCCCTGAGAATGTTCACACTCACATTTCCATTGTAAAACATTCAGGATTTTAACATTTCGGATTGACATATAGCCCTGGCTTTGCTCCAGATTAAAATCAATCCTATAACTATTCACTTGCCTAATAATTGTGCACACAGTGTAAACTCTGTTTGTCGCTGCTCCTTCTTTTAAAAGGAAACAGGACCAAAACTAAAGTGGCCTGACAGGGAGGAAATAGCTCGGGTCCATGGCCACGCACAGATAAGGAGCGAAACAAAAGAACAAGAGATTAGATGGATGGGAGGATGGAGGGAGCCAATTTCCAGCCCAGTGAGAAAAGCCCATCTCTATTTCACACCGCAGAAGACCATGAGTGCTATATAACACTCCATTTGCCCTGCCTCTACATCCGCATGCCTGTAAGCCTCAGATCAGCCCGTGGGCCTCGCTTATGGCAGGAAAATGTGATGTGTACTGATCCAAGATCAGCTCTCTGAGTGGCTACGACACCACTGATACTGGACGCAGCAGGAAATAACTCGAACAGATGAGAGGAGATTGTATCCTGTGTTGTGCCTGGAAAAACAAAAAGACAGCCCTCAGCAGAAGTGTGTGTTCTAGAAGAAGGGGAGTATGTCTGCATGTCTCTACTGGAGTGAAGCTTAAACTTTCTATAAGCAAAAAGAAAAAAAAAATAACAACACTTTGTAAATTAGCATCTGCCAAATAAAAGCATCCCTCGCAGGCCCACTGTTGAACAGTCTCCCACAGTTGCTATGACAGCATTGTGCTTTAGTAGAGAAGTGCTCGCTTACTGCCTGAGCACAGTGCTACCTAAACTGCACTTACTAGGACATAAACGCAAGGGAACGAACAGATATCACTCTGTCATATCAGAAAAGGTTTACAGATAAAGTTATGAGACTGTTTTTTTTTTAGAAAAACAGCGGTAAGACACTACAGGCCTACACTGTGCCCATCTTTAGAGATTTAACTGAAAGTGCGTTCACTCATTATGATTCCACGCTGATCCAACAGACAGCACACAAAATGAAAAAAATAATCATGGTTGTGTTTTTAAAGCTTTAAACTGAACACATAGTTGTTATGCTTGCATTGCATTCAGGAGTAAGAAGGTGCCAGCCTTTCAAGCCAGACTTTAAGTTTGGGTCTTGAATGTCACAATTTGGTCCGAAAACAAGAAAAGTTAACCATGTCGCACCTGCAGATTTTTAGCCATTCTACAGTAGTGACAACCCTTGTCATAGCACAGCAAGCGTGAACTACAATGAAATTGGACCTCTGCTTTTAACCCACGCACACAAATGTGCAGCAGCGGGAAGCTATTGAAAGCACCCGGGGAGCAATGACGGGGACAGTACCTTGCTCAGGGGTACCTCAGGGCAACCTACTTGTGAGGGAATCGAACCCACAATCTTCCAATGCAGGGAGCAACTCCCAACCACTAGGCCACCGCTGCCCCAGCAAATGTGAAGCTTGGAAATCAATTTCCTAATAAGAGTGATTGAAATATTTTTTTAGTTAGCATGCAACATTTTTGCAGTAACTCTTAGACCTTGTTTGGTGCCCTGGCAAATGATTAAAATCTGGTCAGACAGCTGTAGTCTGTATTCACAGCCAGCGACATGTTCCAAAAGGCCGAGAGCGACAGTGGTGTCCGAGTGGTTAAGCCGAGACTAGGCCTCATGATCGATAGGTTATGGGTTGGTTCCTGGACCACTAGGTTACCATGAGGTACCCTTGAACAAGGTACTGTCCCTCAACAGGCATTGCTCTCCTCTCTTCCTGTGTGTGTGTGAGTTCACTACTGTTTTCTAGGATGAGTTAAAAGCAGAGAAGTTCACTGCTCACTGTTCACAGTGTCTGTGTGGCAACACAAGGAATTTTCATTCATTCATTTATGATTTCTTTCCTCGCAAACTGGTCTCACTCAAACAAAACCTGATTGGTTGGCCTCCAAATTATGCTTACGTTTGATCAGAGGCATTAGGTCATCAATCCGGCTCTTAAATACCTAACCAATAGGAGAGCTTGCTTGGCGTGGCCAGAGGCACTCTTGGTTCACAAAGATGCTTTCAATTACAAAGTTAGACATTTAGTTGGAGGATAGGAGTTAGAAATTTGGCTTCTTTTAACCCAAACGTTGCGTATTCTAAACCCCATAAACACAAACATTGAGACTCTAGTCTTTAACTTGTACTTGGAAATAAAAAAAGGTAATTATTACCTTTATCCTACCCAGTATTTATTCTGCCATTAGCCATTGTTCCCGAACACTCCTACACACATGCTGAACAATAATTATTCTAAAGGCTGCACGGATGCGAAGTTTTATATTGACATTTGCTCTGTATGGGATCCTGTATTACTAATTTGTTTTATTTATAGGAATGAAAACACAGCTTAATATTTTCATGTCACTTCTTATTTTTCTAAAGACTTCTGATCTAGAAAACTCCTACACTTATGTTGAGTAGTTATTCTTATAAAACTGCAAAGCTCCAGATTACACCTACATGTTAAATTTTCAGCCGTTCTACCCCTCTCTTCTTCTGGAGGCATAGATACACTCTAATGGTAACTACAGCGCTAACTGCAACTCCAGCCTCACTTCATTTCTTATACATCAGTGTTGTCTGGTATGTTGGCCCAGGTTTTATCTCCTTAGTTTTACCATACTCTGTTTACTTTTGTAGAGATTTATAAAAACCTATAAGCCATTATATTATATAAGTCATGGTGAAGTCTCATTCTAAAGACGTACAGTGAAATAGGTTCTACAATGTACTATGCTATTTCCGCCGTGTCTCCGACAGAAAGCAGGGATACATTTATTCTGCCGTTTCTTTTTTATATAGAGTTTTACAACTCAGAAATATATTTTTTCCTTTCTGAAAAGCTCTACCTCATTGTCTCTCCCTGTCTTTCTCTCTCCTTCCCCTTTGACTCCAGCTTGTATCTTCAAAGTGCCCTTCTCCAGAAAGCTACTCCTGCATTAAAGATGTTAACCTGGGAGACATGCTAACTGACTGCAGGAGAAGGTTTGGCATTGTGGTATATCACACTGTGTGATATATATTTCATATGCAGAGGCGTTTAACCCCACAGAAAGCTCATGCACAGAGTGAAAGTAGGAAATTGTAGTGCTTTGGTCAGAGCTCAGACAGGCACATCCGCAGGGCTTCAAATCACACAATCTGTGGATTCAAATCACTGCATTTAAATTTTCTACAGTGCTTGAGGGAGCCAGGCCAGGCTGGCATTAAAAAGACATCATCCCAGTATCTATTCAAAATCAAGTGTTGCACTTTGGGTTGCTTTTATTAAATGCCATGATTTCAAACTGTGATATCTAATGACAGACCACTTTCTAAATACAGCTAGCTCCATAATTACACACTTTAGAAAAAAAATATTTAAAAATGTTTCTAAAAGTTTTTGTAGTTTAATTATGAAACAGTTATGAAATAGAAATGACTGCAAATGTAAACTGTAGTGAACCTGCCTGGAAAAGGATGTATTTTTACCTACATGCACAGTGAAGGTGATGGTAAGAGAGAGAGTTTTTAGACAAGACCTCCATGACTAGAAGAGAGCTTTTTATTTCAACAAATTAAAAAAAAAAGGAATTTGAGTTTGCTACCAAAACTGGAACTGAATTCTACTGTCAGATTGCATCAAGGACTCCATCAAGGTCTGAACGGTTTCAATTTAATTTAATTTAATTTATTAAAAACTGGTCAGGTATGTGGACTGAACTGAAAATGAGAGCCAAAAATTTTGCACATCAGGAAGCCTGGAACACTGTTCCTCAACAATACATAAACAGATGTGTAAATGTCTGACCGTGTCTGGCTCTTTGGAGCAAAATATATAGAACTGAGGGGTAACTCAAGATTTTCTGTATGAATTTTACTGTATATATGAAAAAAGTGAAAGTGACAACCCGTGTCATTGCGAGGTCACAGCACAGCACACAGTGAACCACAATGAAATTAAACCTCTGCATTTAACCCATGGAAACACCGTGCAGCAGTGGGCAGCTATTGAAAGTGCCCGGGGAGCAGTGACGGGGACGATACCTTGCTCAAGGGTACCTCAGGGCAACCTACTGGTGAGGCAATCGAACACACGACTCTTCCGATGCGGGGGCAACTCCCTAACCACTAGGCCACCGCTGCCCATATATGTATATGATTTAATAAAAAAGTTAGGAAAAACAAAACAAAAAGGGTACCAGTAAATGACCAGAACTCAAAATCTATCTATAGGTATTAGGTAAAGTTTTATGAAACTGTAGTTCTTTTTCTAAAAGCTTATCCAGAGCGACTTCCATGTCCTAATTACAGGAACAGTCCCCCTGGAGCAACTAACCCTAGGGTTAAGGGTCTTGCTCAGGGACCCAGTGATGGTAGTGCCAGAGGTGGGAGTCAAACCTGGGACCACTTGAGCCATAGGTCCATAGGCAAATATCCTACCACTGGACCACCGCCACCCCTTTAAAGGGCCTAAAGCTCTCACATACATCAGTTTCATCCTGGAGTAATATTACATCATTTCCATGCTAAACTTAAATATGGAAAAGTCATTGTAATGCTCACCCTCTTAAACCTGTTGCTTTTAATGAAACCCTTCGGGAAGGAATGGTTGCATTTGCCCTGGCATGTCGCTGATGCAACAAGCAACTTTGGTTTTTCTTCAGCAAAATCTGCCCACTAATTAACCCTCCCACAACATGCGGTGTATCTAAAATACAACCAAAATGACTTTACACAGAAGTAGCATGCGCTTCGTTCATTAATGCCTTCATTCATTTATGTGCAAGAATTAAATACTCTCCATGTGACTCATCTGAAGACTCAAAACGGAACTGCTGAAACTCTTCAGTTATCAACAGTTCAGATGAAACAGTGTGATTCTTTCATCTTGTGTCTGAGGTTCGTGCCTCTGTCTACACTTATTATCTGCTGCTGTTAATGAAAGTCTCAACGCGTCTTTTGAAACTTTAACATAACTTTGCTCCTGCTTTAAAAGAGGTGGAGGAAAATCACTGCAAATCCAGGCGCTGCTCTGATTTCCCTCCCTACTCTGACCTCTTTAGGATACATACACATGAGGGAGACTTTAGCGATTTTTATGAATTTTGCATTTCACTAAGCACACGGCCCATAAATGGCGAGTTTCCGTTTCCAGTGGTTTCCTACATGAGAAATGGGCAGAATGTAATTTTTGCCTCTAATGGATGTAAAAGGTTCCGTTTACTGGATCCAGAATGTCATTATGCTGTCGCTAGTAAATCTTTTTATTAGTAAACATTTATCATTTTTAATTAAATTATACTAGATTAGATCAGCCTAGATTCAATTTGACTTCATTTTCATTTAATGTTATACGTATAAAATGAATAAAAAAATATAATTATATGCATGTTAAAAAATGCTGGTACCAACAATCAACAAGTTGACTTTATATATTGCCTTTCAGAATCCCAAGGATGCTTAACGGATAAATCAGGCTGGCGATGGATAAATCAAACTTGGCTTATATAAAGATGTATGTAAGTCGCCTGCTAACTCCCACTGCTGCTCTGCGGATGAAGAAAAACCAATTAGTGTAAAAGGCGGATACATTAAATCCCATTCAAACCTTTACTTCTTTAGTAACTACCTTTACAAGAGGATCATATTTTAACAGCTTTAACTGGAAGTCTGTTATGAATTAATGTTCATTAAGGGAGAAGCCACTTAGTCTGTTAACTTGTTGATCAGTGCAGTTGTAGCTAAGAAAATGCCAGCCCTTCAATTTAAACTGGGTGAACTGGGTTTACTAAGAGGACTGAAATTTTACAAAGGCTTTGAACCCAGCTCATTCAAGAAGATACACTCTAGATGGATCATATTATATATGGTTGGAACGTAAGGAAAGGCTTGATACTGTAGGAATAGCTAGAATAGCTACACATCTCTTCGGTACTATTACAACACATATATGCCAATTATTCAAGCTAATGATCAAGTAAAAAGATCAAATATACTCTTCTATAGTCACTTGCAACAGTGACTGCTGAGGCATGTCCGCTTAATCCTATAAAAATGCTTTAAAGGATTAGTACATAAATGTTACACCAGCTGCAAGGGAATGCCACATTTCCTAACCACGTATACATGAAAAAAGTGTGAAACAAGATGTAAAAGGGTGAGAGGCAAGAAATAAAGCTTAATTAACCATTTCTAAATAAGACATACATATCTTATAATCTGAGTTCATGTTCATGCTTTTAGAAACTCATGGAACATCATAAAAAAATACTATACACACATGTTCATTAACACCTGCATGCATCACTTGTTAACACTTTTTATAGTCTCTAATTCAGCAACCTTGGAATTGTTTCGAAGTCCATTCTTTAAACTCTACTATAACTATACTATACTATAACTTCTGAAAGGTGGTTAATTATCTTCATTCTATACTCCTTTGGAGTAGCGTGTTATATTTATCATTGTTATCCAGTAATAACCTGTTCAATAATGCATTTTTGTTTAATTATTGATTATTATTAAGTGTAAATTAACCATTGTGTGTGTGGCATACTATTTTAACAAACAATTTAAATTATTCACAGTTTAAAGAATATCACAGTAATCACAAAGTAGGTATATCTAGTTATTTGAGTCAGGAGATCTGTTCCTTGCTTTGCCCAATAAGAGGCCATTTGAATATTAATTTTATTCTTGGTTAATTTCACAATGCGACTTTCTGAATTTGAATGAAAACGTCCACATTTTTCATCACAGGTAAGGGTTAGAAGTCTATTTTTATAGCTTCCTACTAACCTATTAGGCTTCATTTGATCTGATATTTAATATATGTATTTGCCACTCAAAAGGCCAAATTTCAGCAGTTTTTCCAGACTTATCGCTGATCAGTGAACGCAAATGTTTGAACACTTAGTCCAAACCTTTGCTCAGCGGTTTAAACTTGATCAGTCAACCCAGATTTTTGGTGGGTAATTCCAAATTCTGATCTGTGATTCCAAACGTTTTATGAATTATTCCATATTTTTGATAAGTAATGCTAGATTTTTTTAAATCTGTGATTTCAAAGTTTTGAGTATTTGTTCTTTCGGGTTGGGCTTTATTATAAATGACACAATATTCTCCTTACCTCAAGTGAAACAGTCAAATCCTGAAAATTCTTTCTTCGTAAGCCTATTATTTAACTTACTCTATACAGGTAAATGACTCTATACAGGTAACTGACTCTATACAGGTAACTGTCAGTCACTATAAAACCTAAATATACTAAAAATAGTGCATTTTTAAAAACTAGCAGTCGTACCTCGCTTAAATGGTAAATAATAATCAGTTAGCCAGCTTCACTGATTCAAAAGCAGGTATTCTTTTGTCAAACTTAGAACTTAGATTCAAAGTAAGTGGATCATTCAGTGGAAAAGACATTTAATCTTGGTTCTAATTGATTTGTTTCATGGCCACTGCTTTGCTTCCCTATAATTAAACTATGTGGGGCTAGCAGTTGTAATCTAGGAACTGCTTTTGTAATGTTCATCATGACCTGCCCCTTCTGACTTTTTTCCAGAGGTTATACTCTTCCAGAAACAGCCCATTACAGTTATACTGTTTAACTTTTAAATCAAATGTTGCCTTAGTTTTCCTACCATTTTGTCATCAGATAAGCTCAGCTGGGCATCCTTGGGTTATTGCTAAATGAAGGGCTTTTAAAGGACTGTAACTTTCCTGTGCAGAGGAAACAGTAAGGAGTACATACAACAACTGTGATCTTAACAACTGTGGCCCGATGGCCTAATGGTTGGGGACTAGGACCCAGGATTGGAAGATTGTGGGTTTGAATCGCAGACCAGTAGGTTGTTCTGAGGTACACCTGCACAAGGTACTGTCCCCATCACTGCTCCCCAGATGCTGGATATTGCTGCTCACTACTGCACGTATGTGTACGGGTTAAATGCAGAGGATGAATTTTGCTGTGTTGTGCTGTGCTGCGTTTCACAATGACAAGGGTAGTCACTTTCACGTTTCACTTTCACAAAATCTAGTAAAGAACATTAAATTTTGAATTCATTTAATTTTGAATTAATTCAATAGTGGGGCAGCAGTGGGCTAGTGGTTAGGGCGTTGGCCGCATGATCGGGGGTTCGAACCCCTTCCCAGTAGGTTTCCCTGAGGTACCCTTGAGCAAGGTGCCGTCCCCGTCACGCTCCTCCCTGCGATGGACTGGTGACCAGGGTGTGTCCCCTATCCTTCACCCTGTGTGAGCTGGGATGGACTCCGGCTCTCCCCCGTGACCCTGTTTGGGACAAGTGGCAGAAAATGACTGACTGACTTAATTCAATAATTTGATAAAGCCCATTGATTAGCCATCAATATCTTTGAAAAATGTTTATCCTCAATAATAAAAAATCTTTCATATTTGAAGTATTTTAACTTAATGTTAGGGAACATTAGCAATGTGAAAGGCAAATCATTTTCGCAAGGAACTATTAAATAGCAAACTCTCAGAGAAAGGCACTAAATTGTTTTGTGTGCTACCCTCAAGTGTTAGCCTTAAGTTAGGGAACATCATTTTGCTGGTTGTTTTTCAATTATATACATTTAATGCATTTAAACATCATTCAAACACAATCCTTTGTACATATTAAGGTTTTGGCCATTCAGTTCATGGTCACGAAATGACAAAATCAATGGTCAACAAATTAGACTCATGGTAGAAAACCACTCTTAGTGCTTATGAACACGGTCATACAGTATTACTTAGATACAATATTGATTAAAAGCCTCCGTATGTCGATACAAATTTATTTCAGGGAGATACAAGTCAGAAAATTTCTACATGTTTGTACTGTTGCTGACAATAACAGTGGACTGAATCAGGTCCCGGTTTCATCACCTCTCATCCTGAACCTGCCTCAGCAGAGTGAGCCATCAAATCTGCCTCACCCATCCCAACTGAGCTGAAGGTTTTTGCTGTGGAGACATCCAGAGCTAATTAGCCTACTCCACTTTTCAAGTACTGCACTACAGTTACACACAGTTTCACACACACATACACACACACACACACACACTCACGTGAATACACTTGAGGGTTTTGTGTTCATTGTTATAAGTTAGGATGAGGTGAGGACAGAAAGGCTGTTGGGCCTGAGTTACATCATATCAGGTACAGGCCAGGAAGTTACACACACAGGCACAAACACGCATGCACACACACACACACACACACACAGCTATATATACAAAAACACACACTGCGTGTAACTGGGTGATAAACATTTTAGCTTAAATGTCTGGTCCACAAGACAATTAAAGATAACCAACCTCACTTTGACCAAGTCTAGGTGAAACTTCCTGCCTACATGTCTCCTCCTACGCCATTTACTGATATAGCTTAGGTCTAACCATACACACACTGAAAAATATGCAATTCTTAAGAAGGCAGCAATAAACTTAGCAAATAAATATAGCAATAAAGTTAATGTTTTGACTGAATCAAAGCGTTTTCATGACTTAAAAAAAACTATCTGATTAAATATCTATGATATACTGACAACCTGTCCAGGGTGTTTCTCTGCTTTTCGGCCTGTGAGAAGTACTACTCAGGATAAGTGGGTGGGTGAGTAAGAGTGAGTGAGGCTACTTTTTGTGAAGAGTGAAGATGAATTCACTTTTCAGGTTTGGACCATTTTTCACATGGCAACAGCGTAACCATAACTGCAGGTTTGTTGAAAACCCATCATTGGATTATTCCATTTGACCCATTTTTACCCCCAAAACTCTAGTCAGAGATGTGGATTCTTGGTTTATGAAGGTATATAGACCTTCATGGGGACTCCAGATGTTTTCGATTTCATCATACATGTAGTCCTACAAAGTGTATTTAACATGTATGCTTTTGTATTCAGCATAAACTTTGTAAAAGATACAGAAAAGCAAATGTTGGCTGAATTTCTTTAAAATATATTCAAAAATGTATTTTACTATTTTGTATTTTTTATTAGTATTTTTAGTATTGTTGATGTGGGCAGCTGTACTTCCCTATCAATGACCTAAAAA
>CM029373.1:21678842-21703842 GCA_017165825.1 Hepsetus odoe | reverse complement strand
AGAACAATTCAGTACTTTAGAGAAAAAAAGAGATAAATCTTTGTTGGTGGGTCCAAATTTGGCATATGGTTTGTCAGCGCCCGAGAGAAAGTGTGTGTGTGTGTGTTGTACCTTGTGTGTGTGTTTGTTTTATGTTTTACCTCTAAACACAAAGCTGCTTATCTTCTGCCTGGGGGCTTCACTGCAGCAGCACACTCCAGATTTAAACTACCGAGTACACACACACACACACACATACACACACACACACACAACAGCAGAAAGTAGCTGGGTGTTTCCACTTCTCTGCATATTGTATAATGTGACAGAACAAAGGCATTACAGTATTACTGCCCCAGTAATACACACTAGTCAGCACAGAACTGGGCCAGGCAACAGGGTGGGAGAGGAGAGGGACATGAAAGCGATGTGAAGAGTAGAAAGACGAGTGAAGAAAAGGAGGATAGGCGGTAGCATAGAACGCTAGAATATGCCCTTATAGACTTAAAGACTTATAGACGGAGACTCTGAAGGTTCGCACATGTGATCACACACACTTTCAGACATGTCAACATCTGCCATCAGCTTTCGTCCCTCAGCAGGCGAGGACTCCAGAGAAATCTCCCCCACTCACTTTCTCTCTCGCACACTCTCTTAATCACTCAGTCACACGCTCACACACATACACACGCTAGAGGCTGTCACAATACCAGTAGGATCATGTATTAATACCAGTTAAATAATGCTCAGCACCAGCAGAACTCTGTCCAAAATGTAAACACTTCATATGAATGCACAATGTTTATTGTAAAGTTTCATTATTTTGCCATTGCAGCTACTGACTTAATAAAAAAAGTCCTACTTGCATTTCTTAACTTAAGAAGCCATAACTGCCTCATGCATGCAAGACGTAACTGTCTTTTATATTATTTGTGTCCATCCTTGAATGTGCATGCACCAGCTGACATGATCTGGGTTTTAAATATGATCATCAAAGTGCAAACACTCTTTCTGGAGTGGTAGTTCACAGTACTGATTTTGTGTTGATGAACTCAACACCATGTATCAGCACTCCTTAGTCCATGCACTTTAAATGACGACACATTATTTTTAATATTGCTGTAAATAGATTTGTTTGGAAGGTCTTAAGTGAAAGTGACAACCCTTGTCATTGTGAGGTCACAGCACAGCAACACATGAAGCACAACGAAATTGGACCTCTGCATTTAACCCATGCACACAAACACCGTGCAGCTATTGAAAGCGCCTGGGGAGCAGTGACGGGGACAGTACCTTGCTCAAGGGTACCTCAGGGCAACCTATTGGGAAGGGTTTCGATCCCCCGATCATGTGGCCAACGCCCTAACCACTAGGCCACCGCTGCCCCTAATTGAACTATATCCAGCTTTGGGATAGAGTCAAAAAAAGGTTAACCACCACAGATGACCAGTCATGTCTCAGATGGAGATTACTTTCTCCTGTTTATTACCGCTCTAAATAACCCATATGACTCTGTACCAGCCAACCTGTTCAGAATCTTTATATAATTTTTTCATCTAATAATTACATAGAACAAGGTTAACAGCTATGCATTTATGAAGCAATTAATTAAAAGAGCTTCATTAACTCAAACTCAATACTTTTGATGACCAATGAATATAAACAAGTCATATGTCATTTAGAATTAATGGGGTAATGATTAGTTTAGAGTCATTTAGCTCATGGAGAATTGCTCACTTCACTAACTACTGATTAGTAACTGATTACATCAATAGGAACCAGCGATTCATCCCCTATTCCGTCGTCAAATAGTTCAATATTTACTGGTGATTGTTGGCCATAATGCCAGATAGGAAAGAATCACTAAGACCTTATAATAACAACACTTTATCAATAGCTGCCAAAATGCAGCATCACAAGTGAGAGCTCTTCCCAGCTACAGAAAACAAGAGCTGTCGAGTTAAAATTCATTTAATCTTTAAATATTTGTAAATTGACATTCGTTGTATTTTTGATGCATCCTGCAAAGGTAACACACACACACACACACACACACACACATGCACACAGCAGTCTACTTGAGGCATTAAGAATTTTTCATTAACATCATGCTAAGATTTTACTCTCACCTTTAGAAAAACAGAAAGAAAAAAAACAAACAAATGGTTTAGTAAACCTGCCCTATTCATCATCTGCCCTTAGACAACCCCTGCCAGTTTCTTAGCTTCAGTTTTTAGTTTTTCCAACTATAAAGCCTCTTTCTGTCTGCTGGATATTCCAGTTTGCTAATGACACGGAGCAGGCAGCATTAACGACTACACCAGGGTCCAGCGGTGGGTGGGCAGCCCAGAAAGGTCAACACCATCTGCAGGTGTCAGGTGTTCTGGGCCCCCCTTCGCAAATTTAGCGTCTAGACACACAAAAAGTCCCTAAAGAGAAAGTTAGATTTTTTTCTGCTAACAGCTTCAAAGAGCAAATGTCTAGTTATTGCTTTAAGAATTTAGAGACAAATAGATCCAAAGAAAAGTACACAAATCCTTCTGGAGGGCTTTACAGAAAACGGCTGCACATGTTTGACTGAAAGATATAAACTGACTGCTGAATTTAAAATGGATCCACCACATTAAAATGGAGCCATAACACAGTGCACAGCCCAGCAGAGTTAAAAGCACAATGCTTTCAAGATGCAGTCGGTCTCAACCACAGCTGTTCTCCTGCTTTTCCTGATCAATAATGCAAAAATCTCCACCACAACAGCATCTTTATCAGTGGCTTACCTTCAGGTAAGGTCAGCCTGGCAAACTAAACTCTTAACGTTCACCAGCTGGTCACTCATTGTAATAATGCAGATGCTAAAAAGCTTACAAAGATAAGCATTATTCAAATGTACATCATTGCATGAAGGATCCACGTCTTCAAACATCCAGTTTCAAATGTTTTGTCCTTTTATATGGATTTGTGGGATACAATAAACAAACAAACATAAATAAATAAATAGAGTAAATCTAATCATTTTATTGTTTCTAAATAAAATAATTTAATGAGTTAAAAAATGCAAATGGCAATTGATTGTTTTAATATACTGTGTGAAAATTTAAGGGATTATACTAACTGCAAACGTTTACCTTGGCTAAAAACTGTTTGTATCTATTCTAGTATAAAAGTACATCATCAGAATGTGCAGTTATGGCCTAGTGGTTAGGCCAGGATCAGAAGGCCGTGGGTTCCAATCCCAGACCAGTAGGTTGCACTGAGGTACCCTTGAGCAAGGTACTGTCCCCATCAGTGCTCCCTGGGTGCTTTAAATAGCTGCCCCTTGGTGCACGGTGCTTGGGTGAAAAGCAGAGGTTACATTTCGTTGTGGTTCACTGTGTGCTGTGCCGTGTTTCAAAATGACAAGAAATAGTCACTTTCACTTTCAGAATACATTCCAAAAAAGATACATTCCGCGAAAATGAATATGAAAGTTGTTGATACCTTATGAGTGGATTTCTTCTTGATGCACTGAGCTGTCAGACAGTGAACTGTACTCTTCCATCAGCAGCACTGATATAACATAATGATTTAACCAAAGCAGGTATTGAAGATGAACTGCCAACCAATACATGGCTACTTACTGTTATTTACTGGTATTTTTATATATTTCTGTTCATCAGTATTATTAGTTTATTGGGTAAATACATGCTTACTGTCCAAAAAATATATATTCTCAGAAATCTAAAACTTCTGCACAGTACAATAGCTGCAAAGTCAATTTATGTAATAAAGTAAATGTGTTTTTAAACATTTCATTGTAACTCATTCTAACATTACGATATCAGTGCTTTCTAATCAATACATCACTGGGTACTTATGCATCACAGTATCATGTTAAGCAATAAGGCACCTCGTGAGTGGAATATGTGAAGGGCCATCTAGAATGTGAACAGGCAGGAAACATGACAAAGAAAACAACAGAACGGAAGGACCTCTGATCTGAGTATTTACACACAGCCTCTCACATCACTGCAAGACAAACCTCTGCAAACTTCATGTTATGGGTGTGATGTCCTCAACTAAATCCATGCATTTACTCAACATCAAATATGCTGCAGAAGAGCAAACACGGCAGAAAAGTACATCCAAATAAACAGATGGCAAAGGCTGGGTTGAAAACACAGCATGTTTTGGGAAGGCCTTAAAGGTTCAAAAAGCTTTGCAAATTGTGTCTTCAACTGAAAAATTGTTGCCACTGCTGGACTGAGGATAATCCATTAACCAAAAATATGCAGTCACCCAGCAAACTGTCCACAACTGAAGGACACAAATTGTGCTGCATAAAAAAATCATTAACAATTTTCAGCAGTCTGCAAGGACAGGGTAGAGGGTAGATGTGTCTGACAGAGTGGACAGGGTAGAGGGTAGATGTGTCTTTGTGTTTTTTAATTTATTACATTTAAAGGGACAAATGTTTAAGTAGTTTGAGTAATTTTGAAACACCCCCCTCCCAAGAAGAAACAGAATTGCTTAGTGGCCAAAAACAAGAAAAATCTTCTTTAATCAAAGTGTGGGAAAAGTTGTCAGATTATTCATGAATTAACTTGAACGAGAAACTCTTTATTGCTTTCACATCTGTATGTTTCAAAGCCAAATGTTTCAAAGCCATGCACACAAAAACAATACCCAGAACAAAAGATTATATTCTTAAAAGTAACTTTACAGAAACAAAAACAGTATTAAATTACATATATGTGGATGTAAAAAATTTGGTTCAAGTGAAAAATGTGAAAGTGACTATATATTAATTTGAGAACACAGTGAACCTCAACAAAACGCATCCTCTGCATTTACCCCAATAAACACACTACACACACTGTGTAGCAGGGGCAGCTATATCCAGCCATATCCTGGGGAGCAGTGAAGACTAAAGCACCTCAAGGGTATGTCAGAGTAACCTATCAGTCCAGGATTCAAACCCACAACCTATTGATTCTGGGGCCTAGTCCCTAACCACTAGCCCTGCTGCTCCAGTCCACCGCTGCTCCATAAATGAATTTTGCCCCTCTTGGCTCAGGAGTGGTAGTGCAATAATGGGAGATACTCACAGATGGAGCGATGGTTCACCTCGCCTCAACCTCAAGAGGTTGCAAATCCCACCTCCAGCACCACCAGCACTGTTTCCTGAGCAAGTCCCGTAACCCCAAATGGCTCCAGGGAAAATGCCCCTGTAATTAGGAAGGAAATGGAAGTTGCTCTGAGTTTGAGTGTCTGTTAAATGCCATAAAGGTAAATGTCATTCATTTCTCTACGTTCACTCATCATGAAATTTTGGCACAAAGTAAAATTAGCTGAGATTTTTTTATTATGTAACAAACAGACAGAAAAAAACAAACAAATGAAAACTGCAAAAAGTTTTTGTTTAGACAGTTTCCGTGTTACCACCCTGATTTACCATCCTGTCTGTTTACATTTATGCAGTCCTCACAAATTTGATCAGGCCCGTAAAAGTGTAGTTTTTAGTTCTTGATAGCACAGTGGGCAGGCTGTTGTCGTGTAGCAAGAAGTCTCTGGCTTTAGGAGTGGGGTAGTCTTGGTCTTTCTGCGTGAGATTGGTTGTTCTCTTTATGTCCGCTTGGGTTTCTTCCAGGTCCTCTGGTTCTCCCACAGTCCAAAGACATGATCGTGAGCTTTACTGGTGAACTCCCCCTAGGTGTGGCTGTATTTGTTGTCGGTGTGCTTGTCCGGTGATGGACTGGTGTCCTGTCCGGGATGTTACTCTGTGTTTCTTCCTATGAGCCCTGGGACACGCTTCGGTATCCTCCTCCACCCTGGTCAGGATAAGCGGCTCAAATAATAGATGGACGGATGTTTTCAGTTTTGTTGCACTGACCCTGAAGTGATTGAACACATGGCTTCATTTCCAAGTCAAGCACCTTCAGCGCTCGCTGCTCTGACAGATGACTTTAAGGTTTGTGATGGTCGGCTGATCAGAACAGATGAAGACGGGTAGTGACAGCCTGGAGTCTGCTCTGATCTGGGCTCCAGGTGAAAGCAGTAAGTGGCAGTGTTAAGAAACTGGGCTTTATAGAAACAGGAACTCTAATGTAGGCTTACTGGCTTCTCCTACAAGAGGAAAGTAAGGCAAACCTTGACATTTACTTCCCTTTGAAGTCGACGTTTTTTTATAAGGAATGTGCATCAGTGTGTTATGGAGCTCTTGTTCAGGGGCGGGAGGAAGTCTTTCAATGGCAGGGCCCATCCATAGTTCCTTCTGCTCACTTTTGAAAAATGACAGAAAAAAATACAGCAGTGCCATCGAGCAGGGGTGGTTCAATATTTGAATTAGAATGTAGGTGTTAAAAAGAGTTGAACAAATGCAGTTCCAATACGTTAAGCTATGGATGCTTCATAAAAACTGCAGGATTTCATTTAATTGAAAACTATCTAAGAAAGAAATTGTGCAATTTGCATATTGTGCAATCATTTAATTGAAATTCCATATATGGACCACAGGTAAAGGCATTGACCATTTTTGGGCATCTTGTTACGAGTATCATTTGCAGGTTAAAGTGCTTTTTATCTTCTATTTAGTTATGCCAAACGAAGCATGGAAAAACTTCAAAGTGACTTTTTAAACTCTAATCAGCCGTAGTATAAAATATAATAAGCAATCAATGCAAATAAAGCACCAAACGTCTGCAGGGGTTCCCATTTTTATCTTACATATAGAAATAAGATAAAATGACTTCTAAGAATGATCTGTCTAATGTATCGTAATACAATGTGAATTTAGAGCAATAATTCATTGAATCATTCAAAATGAATATTGTATATCATTTATAAAGTCCTAATAAACCCCCAATATACAATTAGGTTTATACATCATATATACAGTACATTTATATGTGTGTAGACTAGGTGTCACGCTTCCATGGTCCATGTATCTTGGATTTAGCTTTTATCCCTCCATGTCCATTTGCTTTTATCTGGGTTTCATGTCTTTCAATGTCTTGCCCATTCCCAGGTGTAGTGTGCAAGATCTTGTCAAATATACCTTGTTGTTACTCTTAGTTTTTGTCTTGTCTTTGTACCCTCTTGTGTATGTGTTTTGGTACACTGTGTAAGGACATTATTTTGTTTCTGTATTTGATTCTTTTCCATTTATTAGAAAGGGACTTTGTGCGTACTGCCTGCCTACCACCATTCAACCACCATTTATTTTTTTTAAATAAAAAAATGGCCACTGTAACTTGCTACACTTTTGAAGGCATCTTAATAAAATGCAACAGAAAATATTGAAACAAATGTTCTTAATGAACAAAGATTGCTTTACATGGTTATGTGCATTTTTAACAAAATAAAGGTATTTTTCTAGCTTTCAGTTGTTAACAGAAACACAAAATAGCTTGTTCTGCTGCCTCTCCAAGTGCACAGTCACACCCCTCCCCTGCATTTACATCTAATGAATGCGGTAAAGGTAGTTTGTTCTGGTTCTAAGAGCAAAGGAGTGACAGAAGACAGTGACATATCATGAGACAAACACACACTGAACTGTGTCAAACAATATCAATAACAGCCCACAGTGTGCAGTGTTTAAATATTTACCAGCTCTGTCGCTGACAAAGCACAATGACTGCTGCTCTGTTTGCATGCTCAACCGTTTAATACACTTGATGGCTGGGTGATAGCTGACAACACCTGAAACCAGCGCCACTGTACTGGCTCTGTATCAGAAACCACTCTTGTGTGGAATGCATTTTTATCACACTGTGCCAGGACCAGGCTATGACAAACCTCTTTATTTCGACTTGTGAGTAGTCGTCTCAGGGCCAGACCATAGATATACACAGACAGCTAGACTGCCAATATATGGTGACGTTAATATAGACTTTCGTTTGCAATGAAACGGGTGTGCTTATCCAAGGACAGAAGGTAAATACAGTCATTCATTCATTTTCTTAGTTGTTGGTGCTAAAAAAATGGGCTGCGGATGGTGCTGGAGTCCATCTCTGCTCTCACAGGGTGAAAATGTGGGGAAACACCCTAGACAGGTTGCCAGTCCATTGCAAGGCAGACACACAGACACACATACACACTCCCACACCTAGGGGACAATTTAGCATCTCCAGTCTACCTTTGGACAGTGAGAGGAAACTGGAACACCCAGAGGAAACCCAGACAGACACAGGGAGGGCCTGCAAACTTCACACAGAAAGGTTTTATACTATAACATAAGCTTGATGATCTAATCCATGATTTCATGCGGTTAGAAATAGATAGTAGATATAGGGGCAGCACTGTGGTTAGGGACTAGGCCCCAAGATCACGGTCATGGGTAAGAATCCTGGACCAGTAGGTACCCTTTAGCGAGGGGCTGTCCCCATCACTGTTCCCGGAGCCTCAGATATGGCTGCCACAACTACAGGTGTGTATGGGTTAAACGCAGAGGATGCATTACACTATGGTTCACTATGTGCTCACAATGACAAATAGTCACTTTCTCTTCACTTTCAATTAAATATTCAAATATAGAAATTCATCTTCCTCCATGGGGCAGCGGTGGCCTATTGGTTAGGGCGTTGGCCACATGATCGGCGGATCGGGGGTTCGAACCCCTTCCCAATGGGTTGCCCTGAGGTACCCTTGAGCACGGTGCTGTCCCTGTCACGCTCCTCCCTGCGATGGGCTGGCGACCTGTCCAGGGTGCGTCCCCCGTCCTCGCCCTGTGTGCGCTGGGTTGGACACCAGCACTCCCCCGCGACCCTGTTTGGGACAAGCGGCAGATAATGAATGAATGAATGAAGGGGGGGATCTTCCTCCATATTGCTTACCTCTCTTCTTTTATCTTTCTTAGAGTAACTTGTGCTTGCAGTTATAAACCGTAATTATAAAGTAAATAAAGTAAAATATCTGAATCCGCAGGACAGGCAGATTAGTATAGGGCCAGGTAGGCAAATCCTTTTGGTAATACTGAAAGTAAATAAGCCATAAACAACTACAGTAGCAAAAGTGTGTACACATATATTTGAGTAGCATTTAGTCTGCATACATTCCTCATTCACATATCTCACTGTATAACTATTTTTTTCTTTCTTGTGTATCATTATGTAATAAATAGCATATAACTCTAAAACAGGACATTGTGTATAGTTTAACAGTGGAAACAGCTAATACATTGCCTTATTAAAGCTGGCAAATTGTTGGGTTGTAAATGTTACTACCTCTATTTAAAGTTTTTACTCAGTTCATTGCAATTTGATATTTACAGTTGCAATCCATTGAACAGTTGCAAAAACAGATGCAATCCATTGAACTTTTGAGAGTCTTGCTTTCCTGGACAGGGAATTTTATCCAAGTCTGCTGCATGGAGGGCAGCATTATTATCCACTACCGGACACACATAGCTTGTCATCTGTGCAGCTGGGAGTCATCATATGTGATAATGATACTGACTCCAGGCCTGGAACAACGTAGAAGCAGCATCTGTCTCTAATGGCAGACTATTGGAGATGTAATCTTCTAGTACTATAAGGTAAATGTCCCCTATTTGGAGGAAAGATGACCAGTGTATCGTCCAGAGAGTTGAGGTGGAGGGGGGTCAGACCACAAACTGCATCGGTGAGGGTTATGGTTCAAAATCATTGAGAACGACACCTTTTGAGAACACCACATTATGGATTTGAGAGCAGTTTTCTGCATTTTCGCCCTGGGATTTGTGAATGTGGTTCTGCTGGATTATCACTAATAAGTAACCTGCGCTCCTGAGTGTTGTATTAAAAGAAGCTGCAAATGACATGCTAGTGGACCCAGCAAAGATAAGCTTAATAGCCGGATTCTCTCGAGGCCCATTGACCTTTGTAGAGCTGCAGAGCTCAGAGCAAATCAAACTTTATTATTCCCTGCCTTTAGTATATCACACCTACCGGCCCTGTGAGCTGCAGAGGAGAATGGATTAAGGATAAATAATGAAGATGATTAAGTCTGTGCGTGTGTGTGTGTGTTTGTGTGTGTGTGTATGTGAGTGTGTTGACATTCAATGTCCTCTGATATGTAATTATTGGGTGGAAGTTTAAAGTCCATCTCAAAGATGTCAGTAAGTTAGTTCATCTGAGTTTTAGGAAAAGTTGAACAAATTCACTCAGACGCAACACAAGAGTTGACTACAAATCTGTTGTTTTTTTCACCATGAAAATAGTATTTTCAGTTGAGACACAACAGGTAAAATGGATCAGTTATAGAGCTATAAAATGTGGCAAAGATTCATAAAAAAATTTATAGTTTGTAAAATAAAATGCATGCAATTATGTATATTTGTATATTATTATATATATTTGAAATTACACCTCTGCGTTTTACCCACACACAAACACGTGCAGCAGAGGGCAGCTATTGAAAGCACCCGGGGGAGCAGTGGTGGGGACAGTACCTTGCTCAAGGGTACCTCACAAGTCTGATCCTGGGGCCAACTCCCTTAACTGATAGGTCACCACTGCCCCCATCCCGAGCTCTTATCCAGAGCAAATTACAGTGCCCGATTACAGGATCAGTCTCCCAGGAGGAACTTGGGGTTTAGGATTTTGCTCAGGAGCCCAATGGTGGTAGTGCTGGAGGTGTAATTTGAACCTGCAGCTTCTTGGTTCACAAGCAAGTATCCTACCACTAGACCACCACCACCAGCACTATACTCAGCGGTGGTGATCTAGTGGTGGGCTACTCTATGCTGCAAGTTTGAATCCCACCTCCAGCACTACCACCACTGGATTCCTGATCCGAACTCTTAACCCCAAGCTGCTCAGGGGACTTCCTGTTATTAGGAAACATAACCAAACTCTGGTTATGACTGTCTGCTAAATCCTGTAAATCCTTTCAAATAACCCTTTTGGGGCATCTTTTTGGAGAGTTGAGTAACTTGGTAGGGCAAACACAGCAAAATAGTGTTGCAAAATAGTGATTTTTTATTTTATCTTTATTAATAAAAGTAAATAAAGAGCATTATAATAATGCGCACAATACTATGCAAAAGCTTTAGACATTTAAGAGTGACTCATTTCTGTTTGACCTATTTGTTAAATGCATTACATTGTTTAACACGGTAAAGTCTATATTTTTAAAAGAATAAAAAATATGTAAATGCTTAAAAACACTTTAAAAGGGTTTTTAATTGTACCCTGGAAAATGTTTCATCCTCAGCCACTCCTTCTCATATTCCACTTGGCCACATCTGTGTGTCAGTCATGCGGACGAGTGGACCATCGGCAGGATAAGCTGCTTTTATTTGAATTATTAAAGTAATATCAATAGCAGCTCACACTGGCATCACACACTTCTGCTTCTTAAGATTAACTACAATGTCAATTTTCCACCATTGCTTTTTGCACCTAGCAGAACATTGCCCGCTTATCATAGACATGCACATGCGAGCACATACACCTACACACACACACACACACACACACACACACACACACACACACACACACACACACACACACAAACACACACACACACACACACACACACACACACACACACACACACACACACACACACACACACACACACACACACACACACACACACTGTTTTATATGAAGCTTGGTAAAGGGTAAAAGCTTGAACTAGAATGTGAAGAACATTAATGCTCCAGAGACAGTTTAAAACATCAATATAAGTCTGGTTTACGTCTTTTTGTCACACTAACACCAGTGCTTCATTCGTTTGCTCTCTCTGATCTAAATAATAATGCAGGCTAGGTGACTTGTCTGATGTGAGGGAAAGTAGCAGAAGCTCTACAGGAGAATGTTTGGTATTTACTATGTGAGCTGATGCTGAAGGCAGCGGGGTTTGCTGTAAGGCAACAATAGCAAGAGCACCTCTGAATGGCTGAAACAAGGACCTGATCAGAACCCCACAGACATTTTGTGTCAGGATATGACCGAATTAAAACAAATTGTAGAGAAGGGTCTGAAATTTCTCCACTGCAATGATAAAGATCTCCAATTACTGAAGGCGAATGAAAGCTGTTGTTGCTGCTAAAGTAGGTACAACCAGGTATTAAGATTAGGGCACAATTACTATGTCACATTATAACATTTACGCCATTTAGCAGACGCTCTTATCCAGAGTGGCTTCCATGTCCTAATTACAGGGACAGTCCCCCTGGAGCAACTCAGGGTTAAGGGTCTTGCTCAGGGACTGAGTGGTGGTAGTGCCAGAGGTGGGATTCAAACCTGGGACCTCTTGAGCCATAGGTCCATAGACAAGTACCCACCACTAGACCACCACCATCCCATTATAAGGGCAGCATGGTGGTGCTGTGGTGCACCTTCTCACATTGAGCGGTTCCTCAAGGGCAGTGGTGGCCTAGTGGTTAGGGAGTTGCCCCGCATTGGAAGATTGTGGGTTTGATTCCCTCACCTGTTGGTTGCCCTGAGGTACCCTTGAGCAAGGTACTGTCCCCACCACTGCTCCCCAAGTGCTTTCAATAGCTGCCCACTGCTGCACGGTGTTTGCATGGGTTAAATGCAGAGGTCCAATTTCGTTGTGGGTCACTGTGTGCTGTGCTGTGACCTCGCAATGACAAGGGTTGTCACTTTCACTTTTCACTTTCCTGGGTTGGATTCCCAGGGAAGATGGTCCGGGTCTGTTCTGTGTGGAGTTTGCATGTTCTCTCAGTGTCTGTTTGGGTTTCCTCCAGGAGCTCCAGTTTCTTCCCACAGTCCAAAGACCTGCACATCTGGAGAACTGAAGATACCAAACTGCCTCCTTTGGTGTTTATGTTTGTGTGTGAGTGTGATCGTCTTTGTGTCTGCTCTGCGATGGACTGGCAACCTGTCCCAGGTGTTTCCTCGCATTTCGCCCTGTGGAGATGAGCTAGACTCCAGCACCACCTGCTATCTAATCAGGACAAGGGATTTTTCAGATTTTCTCTCGTAGTTTACTGTATTATTTAGAGATTAGATTGGTTATGTATATTTGTATCATGTTCAATCATTATCTCAACCACTTATCCTGAGCAAGGTCGTGGGTGGTGCTGTAGCTTATTCCAGCATAATTAGGGAAAGAGGAAGAGAAACACCCAGGACAGGTTGCCAGTAGAGCATAAGTAAAAAAAAATATTAGAAAGAAGAAAAGTGGGCAAATACTTTTTACAGGGTCTGAATCAAATAAACGCAATGCATTCCTTTCCTCAATGGTTTAATACACTTGCCAGTCTGCATATTATTACAGTCTTTCACTTTCTTGAATGTATTTTTAGTGGTGTCTTTACTCCACACCGACTCGTCACTGGGCGGAGAAGCTAAACAGATTTCAGAAGACACTCTGCAGTCAATTATACAGGAGCTCACTTGGGTTTTCAAATGTGTGGCATCAAAAACAGAGCAGTGAGAAATATGGAAAAGACAGATGAGGGAGAAGAAAAAAAAACTGAGAGAAAAAGAGAAGGATAAAGACTGAGAGGCAGAGGTGAAGGAGGAACCGCATAATGTAAAGGATAAAAATCTATTTAGGAGAGGTTCAGAAAAGATTGTTAGATCAATTCTGCCTGGGTGTCCTTTACTTTAGCTTTTGTCTCTCTATCTCTTTGATTTTATCTGACAAATTGATTCCACAAGTTCTAAAGGCCATAACACAATATACAGTAATTACTACACGACACACACACACACACAGACACACGCACACACACACACACATACACACACACGCGCGCATCAGCTGGGAGATGTTTTGTGTCTTTTTTTAAGTGCCTGCCTGAGAGCCCTTTTCTCCCTGCACTGCAGAATTTAACAACGGCAAATTTCTGAAGTAAGTGGTTGCAGAGAGAAACAAAGCATGAGTGTGTGTGAGAGAGAGAGCAGAGCAGAGCAGAGAGAGAGAAAGCGAGAGTGAAAGAGAGAGAGAGAGAGAGAGAGAGAGAGAGAGAGAGAGAGAGAGAGAGAGAGCACAGCAGAGAAAAGAAAAAAAGTGAGACAGAGAGAGAGAGAGAGAGAGAGAGAGAGAGAGAGAGAGAGAGAGAGAGAGAAAGAGAGAGAGAGAGCAGAGAAGAGGGAGAGAGAGAACACAGCAGAGCAGAGAGAGAGAAAGAGAGAGAGAGAGAGCAAGAGAGAGAGAGAACACAGCAGAGCAGAGAGAGAGAGAAAGAGATAGAGAGAACACAACAGAGCAGAAAAGAGAGAGAGAGAGAGAGAGAGAGCGAGAGAGAGAGAGAGAGAGAGGGGAGAGAGCGAGAGAGAGAGAGAGAGAGCGGAGAGAGAGAGAGAGAGAGAGAGAGAGAGCGGAGAGAGAAAGCGAGAGAGAGAGAGGGGAGAGAGCGAGAGAGAGAGAGAGAGAGCGGAGAGAGAGAGAGAGAGAGAGAGAGAGAGCGGAGAGAGAAAGCGAGAGAGAGAGAGGGGAGAGAGCGAGAGAGAGAGAGAGAGAGCGGAGAGAGAGAGAGAGAGAGAGAGAGAGAGCGGAGAGAGAAAGCGAGAGAGAGAGAGGGGAGAGAGAGAGAGAGGGGAGAGAGAGAGAGAGAGAGCACAGTGGAACAGAGCAGGTGTTTTTTAGCCTGATTCAGCACCTGAGGTCTAAATTTGGCTTGTGAGACAGTCTGGAATAGCTGTTCAGAACCGAGAGTAACCCTCTGAGGAGGAGGGGAACTATTTGGGAAGACGTGGTTAAGTTTGTTTGTTTGTTTTTCAGATCCCTCAATATATCAAAAGTTCATCCATCAGTGTGAAGCAGTGCCATTCCTGCTTTCTGTTCCTAATGGTGTGGATGCAGTGAGAAAGTGGGAAATCTTTAAAAACAACACTCACTAAAACAGAGCGCTGGGAGTGCGAAGTGTAATAATGCTGTCAGCACGAACACTCACAGCTCAGTCTGCTAGGAAATCACCTTGTTGGCGTTACAGTGCCATTTTATGCCTGTCAAACTGTATATTTGGCATATTCATTAGATTAAATGAAAGAAATGGGAACAAATGTTTTACTGTGACAGGCTGACAAAGTGTCTAAAGATACAACAAGGTGTTCTAGATAAAGGGGTTCCAACCACTCAGCACTCAGCATCTCCAGTAAACTAATCACAGGCCCGATCATCTGGAATCATCTGCACCTGTTTCTTCATCACTTCATGAGTTAAGTTAGATGCTTTATTCTGCTTGTACGATTCATATGTAGGTCACTGTGGGGCCTAACAGACACACAGCAGTCCTCTGAAACTGCTCCGGTTTAGCGAGCAGACTTCAAATAAGGGACAAAGAGAGCCACAAACTGGACTGTTCCTCAACAATACATTCAAAATGAAGCATTTCTCATTTCTGGCTCTTTGGAGGCAGAGTGAAGAATGGTTACAAGGCAGGGATTGCTGACAAAAGCTTGTGTAATAGATAACAAGGGTTGTGCTAGCAATGCCTCAAAGGGAATTGTGTGCAATTCTATATTCATTTCTATGCAAATAAACCTCAACATTTCAAATCTGTGAAAAATGCTACTTTTTAAAAAGAATCTCACCAAACAATGGACTAATTTTCCTGCTTGCAAAGGTTGGAAATGTTCAAGAATCCTTTAATAATACGTTTAGAATATTCGCTATTCTATTTCAGTAGAAACACTCAGAAAGGGAAAGAGGAAAGAAAGACAGAAGGAGAGTAAGGGCCATAAAGTTGCAGGGGTGAATTTAATGCTCAATCAATTTTTCACAAATTCAAGGCAGAATCCATAAAGTGCAACAGGGTTCCTCCACCAGCATGTGGAGAGAAGAATGAACATGACTAAATCATTGTCTTGACCATGACAACAGGGAGGCAATAAATAAAGTGAGCTGAAGAACCAGAGTTTACTCAGAGAGAAGACACACATGTCCTACAGTAGTGTGTGAAGATGGAACAACACTGAGGGACAGCAGCACTTTAGTTCATGTCGCGTACTCTTTGTCCAGGTTGGCTTTGTCTCCTAGAAGAACGAGTGAGAGAGAATAGAGGAGGACTGAAAAAGACAGAGCTGATTCTACAGGAGAATATATTGCAGAATCAAGCTTCAGCGATTTTATTAAATTAATTTTGTCTTGTGGTTCAAGATGTTTTGGATCTGTTCTTTGAGTGATACCTGCTTGATTTCTGGTCATTTTATTATTAAAGAAAGTCTTCACATTCGGAAAGGGATGAATTATTAGGTCAGCCAGACGAGGGAGAAACATTTAAAAGCTGATTGATTGTATGGAAGAATATTCTTGGGTGACGATTACTGTGAAAACGGTCTTAACTGATTTTGGTGCACATGCTCACTTCTTCTTGGTTCCGTCTTTATAACAGTTTTCTTCTTTCTGAATTCAGGAGGAGTTATTCCTAGAGAAGATCTTAAAATGGATAACTTTTTCATTGACAGAGTTACAGGGAGTGCAAACTTCTCATTTAAAATATTTGCAAATTTCAGTAGTTACTGTTTCAGTATAACATAAGATATAAAAAAAGAGAAAAAGAGAAAATAGTGATTATCTGACACTACAATATTTAGAATAAGACCTCTAAAACGATAAAATCTTATATGTGCCCACAGTTGTGAAGTGAAGTGAAGTGAAAGTGACTATTTGTCGTTGTGAAACGCAGTACACGGTAAAGCACAGTGGAATGCATTCTCAGCATTTAACCCATACACACAAAGTGCAGCAGGGGGCAGCCAGATCCAGCACCCGGGGAGCAGTGGTTACTCAAGGTACCTTACTCAAGGGTACCTCAGGGCATCTGGAATTGATCTCATGACCTACCAATCCTGGGGCCTCTACCCTAACCACTACAATTCATAGCTTTGCTATCAGATGCATTATCAACATGAAATCACAGATTACTAGAAGACCAGATCATTGTTGGCAAAACAAAGAGATAATCATTCTGAAAATCCTTTAAACGATAGATGAGTATTTAGGTGTTTTACAATAGAATAGAATACAATCTAATTTATCATAATTCATCAGATCATGCATAAAAAACATGCAGTGCTGTAATAATGAGGGTGCTTTAGTTTGCTGCTTTGTTGTCTTTGTGGGTTGTGATGCTGTGTAGTGGTTATGTAAGTAAGTGAGGTCTGAGTGTCTCCCATTTTTCATATTTCTGCTTTTATTGCTCTCAGTCTGCTTGACATGCTTTATTACAGGAGGGATGCAGGAGAAACCGACTGTGTGGTTGAGCTGGGGTTTGATAAAGTCTATGCTGTTTGCTTCTTGATCTGCTTGTCACATCCCCTTCTTCTTTTCCAGGACAGCTTTGATTTGGTTGGTTAGCACAGCAGAGCCATGACAGCTTGGATGTAGTCCATCTTTGTGGTACAGTCATGGTTTTTCTTAAAAAGTGCTCCAGTTAATCACATAGTCTATTTGTTCCCAGTGTAGTGCGAAGAGTCAGCTTAAGATCTCTCCACCACTCTCGATGGTGAGTAGTGGGTCTGATAAAACGATCCATGTTGCAGCTTTCTTCTCTTTATTGGCGTCAGCAACAGTATAAATTGCTTCTTTAAAATTACTGACTGTCTCTATTTCATCTTGTTAACTCCAGTGTATATTGCTATACTGCTTGGTACTGCTGCACACACATATGTCCACACACATACATACACATGCACACACACGTACATCATATACTGTCCGTCGAAACAGTCAGCCTCCTTTCAGGTCTCACTTTCATGAAGCTTGGAAAAAAAATCATGCCACTCCAAAGTTCAGCTGTGGCAGCGATGGTCTAGAGGTTTGGAAGTTTGGAAGGCCCCAGGATCAAAGGTCATGGGTTCAAATCCCAGACCAGTATGTTGCCCTGAGGTACCCTTGAACAAGGTACCGTCCCCATCACTGCTCTCAGGGCGCTTTCAATAGTTGCCCCCTGCATGAGGGTGCGGGTGAAATGCAGAGGTTGAATTTCATTGTGCTGTGCTGTGCTGCGTCTCACAATGACAAGAATAGTCACTTTCATCTTCTTCTGCCTCATCATTAACATAAAGTCAACTGACATCTCATAAACCTACAGCCTTTGTAATAGATGGGAAAGGGAAAATACCTATCCTCTTATATCTGAGTTGCCAGTTGTTGGGTTTTCAATTCTTTTACGATGTATAGAGAATAACAGAGTTTGCCTGGATTGCTGTCAGTGGTGATCTGTTGTATAACAGTGCAGGAGATTCTGTCCAGTTTTCTCAGGTAGCTGAAACACAACTCTAACATAATGTTTCCATTTTTAAAGTTGTGGTGGCCCGCACACTGTGCAGCTGTTCTCTACAGTTCTGTGTGTGTGTGTGTGTGTGTGTGTGTGTGTGTGTGTGTGTGTGTGTGTGTGTGTGTGTGTGTGTGTGTGCGAGTGTGGAAAGAGATCTTGTTTAGAAACTTGGCCCATGTACAGCCACCTACCTTTTTATCCATTGTATCCCACGGCGGTGCTGAACTTGCCAATCACATCTTTCACCACGCTACGCTGATAATATTATCAGACTGTACTCTGCATGACCGAGGGGCCACACACAGACACACACACACACACACACACAAACACATTAAACCTTGCTTTTGCTCAGTTTTATCTATAACAAAGCATCTGCTTCTTCCATAAGAAGTCGGGTAGAAAGAGGGAGCGAGAAAGTGAAGGTGAATGATAAACAGAGACAAAGATAACAGAAAGGGGATAGAGTGAATAGGAGGGAGAAAGACAGAGAGGAAAAAAATATAGAATGAGCGTGAGAAAGTGTTTGTGTGAGAATGAGAGTGAGAGATAGAGAGAGAGAATTTGTGATAGATGGCTTGTGTTGTTATATTTGTACAGTATGGTCCATTCAGAATGTTAAGTCTTTAAAAAAAGTATTACCCACTTACTAATATAATCAATAGTGACATCATTACTGCTGTGGCATCCAGCTGATCTGGGGTCAGCATCAGGTCATCAGCAACCAAAACATGAGGTTAAGTGTCCAAAGGGAGGCCAAGGGAAGGGAACTCAACCACTAACACCTCCCATGGGTAATATATCTGCAGTCCAATAAGTGGTTGACACTCACTTCATCTGGAGCTTCCACACATTTCACACATTCCTTCTCTCTGCCTCTCCAGCCAAAACAACTTCCTTCACAGTGTAATATGCAACATGCACCAGGACTGCATGGTTATCCTGTCACACCTCCTAGCTGTTGCCCTCCATTCTGGGCACCATCCCTGACAACTACTACTTCTGCATCTGACCTGCATTGGTTTCTGCCCCTGCCCTTTGTCCATATGCCTTACAAGCTAGCTTTGAATTGGGATTATCCTCCTAGGCTGCTTTGAGAAGGCATCTGCATTCTGATGTTTCTTCCAGGGTGTGTGGCGCAGATCTTATTTGAAGAACACTTGCTGTCATGTAAACTCTGCCTAGGGCAGATAAAACCCACTCCTTTGCCTTCCAGGATGTGTAGTTTGCAGCCCATGAACAGATGAAATGACAGGGTTTTGCCAGCATATATCAGTACCACAGCCTCTAGAAGAGCCAGCATCAAGGTCTCAAAGGCCCTCATGCACTCAACAGACCACTATCCCTTTCACCTTGAGGTCCTGTGGCAAAGGCAGTCATCTTATCATCAGTTGCCACTTGCCAGTATCTACACCCCAAGTACAAGATCAAATGCTAGGCTGCCCACTTCGACCCCTTATAGAATCGCATAAGCATACAAAGATCCAGAAAAGAAACCCCCAGAATTTGTTCCTATTCCTCAACCGGACCATGCCTAAGTATTTAGATTTTTGAAAAGTTGTCTAAAAGAACCTTTCTACTTTTATTTTATAGATCAAGCACGGATTCTTTTATTCAGACTCTTCTTCTGGGGTTTAGTTCCCAGGTAAAAAGGGCACATTTAATCGGTCTCATGATCCTATTAAGAAACACATGCAGACACTGGACTATTTGACTAGTAATTGTTCTCCCTTCATATTCCTTTTGCACAGGTCTGATTCTGGTGGCAAGAGACACAACAAACCTAGAGCAAGATGTTGAGCATCCTGGGGACAAAGAAAAGCAATCTCTCCTCTTGTCAAGAGGAAAAGAGTAAAAACAATACAAACAAACACACAAAAATATCTGTCCATGGCAGGCCAGAAAAGGTGGTCGTGTCCTGGCTTAGCATTGTGGAAACAAAGGGGGCACACCAATACTCGCATCCAAAGTGGCCTAGATACATTTCCATGGTCGGAACATCTACATCGTTCATTTGAGTGTGTACTGCTGAGTCGCCAGTCTCCAGCCACCATCTCCTTAACTTCTCTTCCTCACTGCTGCAGCAACCAGTGCACGCCTCCTAGGCTGTACGCTGTATCATAACTCACAACACTAGTCATGATAAAGAGCAAATAAACCTGTAAACCTAGGTCAATGCAATACATAGCTAAATAAAAACTAAGCAAAAGAAAGAGAGAGAGAGAGAGAGAGAGAGAGAGAGAGAGAGAGTGACAGAGAGAGAGAGAGAGAGAGAGAGAGAGAGAGAGAGTGACAGAGAGAGAGAGAGAGAGATTCACATCAGAGGTGCACACGGGATTGCACTTTTTATTTTTGGCCATTTCTGCTTCACAAAATAGGAGAAAATAAATATTTGCAGGAACATTAACTTAATCTCTAAAAAAGGCATCCACATTTACTCACTCAATCCTTTACCCACTAACACACCCACCCTCCCACACACACACACACACACACACACACACACACACACCCACACACACACACACACACACACACACACACACACACACACACACACACACACACACACACACACACACACACACACACATATACTAGATGGTGTTTTGCAGAAGATGAACCTTTACCACACAGTTCATTTCAGACATATTTTCGATATGAAAACCAATGAAATTGTGAAGTCAGCTGTTGTGCAAGGATTGAATCCACAGCTTCTTCAACAATACTCTGTCATATGCACACACACCCACACACACACACACACACACACACTCCTATACGGACAGGCGTACATAATACTGGGTTCAATATTGCAGCCTGCTGTTAGTTTCAGGTCAGCATTTGCTCCGTCTATAGCCAGGTCAGCGTTTGTGTCTTCCTACATGAACACCAACCTTTTTCATTGGATTGCAGAGCATGCTGCACAGACTGCTCTAAAGGTTGTGTTCATTTCTTATTTAGGATGCCCACACACACACGTAGGCACTCATATACATTAACAATACCCATTTCATTAGAAACAACCACAGCAGTGGTTTACATTACATTACCAGATAGTGTGCTCAATTGTTTTTAGCTGTTCCCTTATATTTAAGTGTTCTATTTCCATCTGAATTACATTTTTAATTAAAAAAATTTACATTTCTGTGTCTTTTGACAGTTCATTCATTGTAAATGCTTAATGTAATGGAACACAAGTTTGTTAACAGGTTAGTCAGATACTGATGCTAACTGCCTAAAAATAGAGACATCATTTAACCCCCTGCATTCACTAGCACAAAAATAAAGTCTACAGTTACTGTATATTATATTATAAAAGAAGGTTTTACATTGCCATTTTATTAAAATGTAATATTATGCTATGGCTTTAGGGGCAATGGTGGCCTAGTGGTTAGGGACAAGGGCCTAAGATCAGAAGGTCCCAGATTCAAATCCCAGCCCAGTGCCAACATTTCTGCTCCCCTAAAAGCAGAGGATGCACACTATGTGCTGTGGCAAATAGTCACTTCACTTCATTATGGAGGAGCGATCATGTTGCAGGTTTAAATGCAGCCTTGTGCTCCATCACTGGGCTTGTGTTTCTAAAAAGTGGGTGTAAGACACACATGCACCAGTCATTAATTATTATCACCGGGTGATTAGAGTTCATGAGTTATGAACTGGCTGTCAAACACCTGACTGTAGTTACCAAGGTAGTAAGTTGATGCTTTATCTCTTAGGTCCTGTTCTTTCTTTGCGCATGGTAAAACATAGTGCTAAACTCAGTCAGAAAGAAATGCTTAGAGGTGCAAACCCACTTCTATAGCTGATGCAGTTGCAGAGCCCCAGATGCGACTATTTTTGTCCTTGTATTAAGAACACAGCAGATGGATGTCTGTACTACTTCAAAGCAACACAGCTTAGGACCATGGAGCACATTCTACCTGCATCCCAGAGAAGCAAAACTTGAGTGAAATGGATAGAGCTGAACTGTCACACCTGCTTGGTTACGAAACCATGACAACACCAGTTAAGCATCTGCGCCCAGCACATTTAGGTAACTTTCCCAGAGCGCTGAGAAATGCAGAATTATATGTGGAACACTTTTCCAGCAAAACATGGATAAGAGCTGTAAAAAAGCAAAAAAACAAAAACAAAAACAAATAAACAGAAACAGGAAACAGGAAAGAATAAAAAAGTCAAAATAACCAGATTGTGATGTGTTCGATTTTATTACTGGACATTATGGCTGTAAACATCTCTAAAACATTCACGCTGAGAGACTGCAGACAGGGTAGGTGCAACCCCCTCATTAGTCCAGTGATCAGTAGCAGCTTCATTAGCTTCGTGATCGGCAACCTATACAGTTCCACAGCAGTCTTAGATCCACTCTGCTGTTGTCTGTAGTGCGACAGGTAATCAATGTTATAACTCTGTTAAGAGAGAGACATGGAGAGAGGGGGAGAGACAGAGAGAGAGAGACAGAGGGGTTTGCAGATGTCTGTCAGCAAACTCATTTACATTTACAAAGGACAAAAAGCACAATTTAATAATCAATTGAAAAAGAATTTGATAATAATAATAATAATAATAATAATACATCCTTCTATCCATCCATCCAGGAGAAGTTAGAATACTGGCAGGGGCTGTGGTGAAGGGGAATGGATGGTAATGGTCTTAGTGGTACTTCTCAAAAGAAAAGTAATTGTAAAAGAGTAGTAATAGTAGTAGTTTTAGTGGGATTATTAATTGTGTTTGAATATAAGTAGTAATATTTTATAATTTACTATTATTAAGTAGCTTAGTGGCAATAGTATTATTACATTTACGGTATTTAGCTGATGCAGAGCAACTTATAATTCTTAACTGCAGGGACAGAACTGTAAGTCGCTCTGGATAAGAGCGTCAGCTAAATGCTGTAATGTAATAATACTATTGCCACTAAGCTACTTGCAATGGTAAAATGTCTATTGGAGACATTTGGAGACAAATATTACTATTGGAGCAACTTGGGGTTAAGGGTCTTGCTCAGGAACCCAATGATGGTAGTGCTGAAGATAGGATTTAAACCCGCAATCTCTTGGGCTGTAGGCGAGTAACCTACCACTAGATCACCACCACCCCATAACACGGCTATTAACAAGAGCAGTATTAGCAGAATTCTATTTTATGCTTAGTTATGATTAGTTTTAGCACTAGGTATTACTTTGGCTGCAGGGTGAGCTGAACTCAAAAGTGCTACAAAATGACAGATGCTCTGCTCTGACTCATAGGGATCTTTCAACCACTGAGCCAATAAGGTACACCTGATGTCCTAACAAGGCGCCAGGTTGTGTCCAGTCAGAGCAGAGCACAGCAAACCTTGACAAAGACTGCATTTTCAGCCTAATCAAAGGCTTATGGACCATAATTTACCAACACGTCTAAACCACCCTGCATGTCCATTCAATGGTGGGTAATTTGCTAAAATGTCTCAAAGGCTGAACACTTTGTTCCAGAGACCGTTTATTTTGATGGTAGTAAATTGTACCCCCACCAAAAATTACTGGCACATTTTTAAGATACTTTTCTGTTCAGAAGCTTCTGACTTAAACTGGAGGTGGTGTGGGCATTCCAGGAGATTCCTGGTCTGATGTTCAATCCATTGAAGATTAGTGGTGCTGGTTGTGCTGAATGAAAACGTGTTGTCTGGCGACAGCAGGCTTAGTGCAATCTATCTCTAACCATCACCTCAGAGGCTCATTCCCACAAAACATTCCCAATAATTCCCCAGGCTTTCATCCGACTGTGTTCCAACTGTGCTTCACAACACCAGCCCCACTATTTCAGCCCTAACATCCTTAACAGCACATTTTCACGCAAATTGCAGGTGGCGGTCCTCCTTCTTAAGACAGAGCACAGGCTCAGATCCCATCAGAGAAGGGATTTTTTCCTTTTTGTCTTTATTTCATTTCACATTCATCAAACTGTCTTCCTCTCACTCCTCCCTCCCTCCACACACCCATCCACCCCCACCCAGTCATACAATTGTCGAGGGCTGCATTATTCCAGGGTGGGCTAGTGCCAAAATATGATGTGACACAAAAGCAATTATTCAAATTAATTTTCTTTCACGTGAGGTAATGAGGTTTGATAGGAACCAGACATCCAAGCCTCTTAAGGCAACATCACAGACTGGTGGCTTGCAAAGCCAACTATGGTTGCATGGTTACATTAGTGAAAAGTGAAAGTGACTATTCTTGTCATCATGAGTACACAGCACAGTGAGCCACAACCAAATTGGACGTCTGCATTTTGCCCATGCAAACAAGCCGTGAAAGAGCAGTGACAGGGACAGTACCTTGCTCAAGGGTACCTCAGGGCAACTTACCAGTAAGGGGTTTGAACCCACAGTCTTCCAATCCTGTGGCCAAACCCCTAACCACTAGGCCACCGCTGCTCCGTTTTAGGCTAGCATATGAAATAAATGTAAGTTGTAAGCACAGTTTCCACCGCAGTAAAAGAAACCCTCTGTGCTAATGCACTACGTCACATCAAACATCTTTCCTTCTATCTCAGCAATGCCATTATGCAGCAATTTTGACAGATTGGTGGAATTCCCATTAAGGAAGGAACTGTCTTTCTGTGGCACCAGCTATCAAAAAAAATTCCCACATAGAAAGGGACAAAGGTGAAATATTCATTCTAGTCTACTTCACAGAGTCCCTTTCTGACTCTACTCTGTTCTTTCTTTTTTTTCTTTTTTTCAATTATTTTACAGCTGGTCTCCTTCTTCGCTCCCCATTAGAAGGACTGGGCAGTAGACACTGATACCAGCAGGAGGAAAATGGCTGATTACAATCTCAAACTGTTTACTCAGAATTCCCCTAACTCATCATG
>CM029373.1:21641342-21671342 GCA_017165825.1 Hepsetus odoe | reverse complement strand
ACAGCAGACAATGAACCATAACGAAATTGGACCTCTGCATTTAACCCATGCATACTCAAACGCCACAGAGGCAGTAAGGTTATTGAAAGTCTAGGAGCAGACTTGACATGACATGACCTTCAAACAATGGACACAGTAGATGACACAGCACAAACCCTACTGAGACATAAGGATAATTCCCTTGACATGGGAAGGAGACATGAATGGGATAACGGTGAGCATAATGTTCTTGAGCACCCTGAAGCCACTTCACAACAGTTTAAATTCTCTCCTTGAAGTTCTTGGTGATCCAATGGATGGTTGATTGAGGTGCACTCTTACTTGTAGCAATATTCTTGCCCGTGAAGCCCTTTATCAGCAAAGCAGTGATGACTGCACGTGTTTCCTTGAAGGTAACCATGATTAACAGAGGAAGAACAATGATTTCAAACACCACCCTCCTTTTAAAGCATCCAGTCTGATATTCTAACTTAATCAGCATGACACAGTGACCTCCAGCCTCGTCCTCCTCAACACTCTCACCTGTGTTAATGAGAGGATCACTGAAATGATGTCAACAGGTCCTTTTGTGGCAGGAATGAAATTCATTGGAGATGCCTTTTTTGGGGGGATGAAGTTAATTTTCTTAGCCAAGAGGGACTTAATTGCAAATAATTGCAATTGCATCTTCATAAAATTGTGGAGTTTATGCAATTTGCCATCATAAAAAATGGAGGCAGCAAACGTTATAACTAGATTTACTAGATACGAGACTAGATTTATAACTAGGAAAAAAAATAGCAACTAACATTGTTCATTAATCAGATTATAGAGACATGGTATATATTCTAAATATAATTACATAAATGTAAATCTGATGCACACAACATCAAAAACACAGTTTTGATATGGCATCTTCTTCATTTCCATTTTTATAGATAATTATATTTACTACAGTATCAAAAAACAAATTATATATATATATATATAATTTGTTTTAAGTTAATAAAATATATATATAATATAAAATAATTTGATATTACTTAATTAAATAACCAAATACAGTTTGATGTGTGGGGATGACAAAATCCTGAAGTATACATTAAAGTGAAAGTGACTATAGTCACTGTGAATAAACCACAGCACATCACAGAGTGAACCACAATGAAATGACACCTCTGTATTTAACCCACACATACACAAACACATGCAGCAGAGGGCAGCTATTGAATGCTCCCAGGGAGCAGTGATGGGGGCTAGTCCCTAACCACTAGGCCACTGCTGCCCACCACTGATGTTAGCTGTCCATAAGCTTTCATTACTTTGGCTATAAGAAGGGGCTCAGAATTTGAAACAAGGTGTGGAAACCAAAAGTCTCAGTGGATCATCAGCTTTTACAATAAAACTTGACTGAACTCTTACTGCGAGGCTTCCGTTGTTACTGAAGAGGTTGTGAGGAGTGCTGCTCTTCATGGCTATGGATGTCTGCGGAGGGATGGAGCTAAAGAGGGGTGAGGCATGGTGACATTTAATGGGCTCGAGCTATTTACACTGACATTTTCGCTCTTCTGTTTTATGCTAATGCACTGCAGCGAGCATGATGACAGCTAATGCCACAGTGATGCAGCCTCTCCTCCATTTGTCACCTGCCACCCCAACAAACTAATTAGAGTGCAGGCATTCTGGCCACTCAACTGCCAATAAACCACATTGTGACAAATGCTAGCATAATGATTACACACTTCTCTTTAACCAGTCTTGCAGGAACACACATAACACACACACATCAACAGCACTGGGGTTAAGACTTGCTAAATTTACCCTGACTAAAATTATTTCCATGCGACATGCAGGGAACTGTCAGCAATTGCGCAGCTGCATTCACCTGCAGCCCAGGTTTACTCAGACCAGTGCACATACATTTAGAAGGCAGGGGTTCATGGGGAAATGGCTACATGAAAGTAAATTAATCTTAAATGAGTTTACAGTTTACTGAAAATATTCTAATCAAGAGGAAAGTGTGTTGAGGCAGCCAAATATACCATCATTACTGACCCAGCAGGGATCTCCAGTGCACACGATGGCAACATTACCCCACTGTGCTGTCTAAAGCTTCTGCTTTTCACAATGAAAAACAGCGTTTAGAAAGTTATTAGCACCTCTTACAACTGTTTTCTTGCGATAGAATCTCAAGTTGAAGTTAAAATCTGACGTCATGTCTTCTGTTAGCATGTGACATCAGTAGCCAAGACTTTACACATTGTAGCACCTGTCATGGCAATTACTAGTGCAGGTATTTGCTTTATTAACTGACATAATCTATCATGACAACACATGGCAACATGGGAACATCTTCAAGACATGTATATGACATGGTTACATCAATAATCTGGGTTCAAGTCAAGTGTAGCTCAGTTACTTACCGAATATTATCATTTTATAGCCCATTTGGCCTGTAAAGTACATGCCAAATACCACTTAATGTAAAATTACTGGAATACATGTCTTTTAAGGCTTATTGCTTGAAGTTACACAGTCATTTCATTTCAGGTGAATGTGGAAAATGTCTCCAAATAGTGCACTACTTATAACCTAAAGCCTTGCTGTGATTTGAGAAAGACTAATGCTGTTCTTAGCCTCTCAGCGGCGGAATAACATTTCAGTGTAATTTATGCAAAACACTCAGGTGCTGCAAATGAGTTTATTCATGTATAAAATGGTTTTACAGGCTACAGTTATGCTGAATATAATTTGAGTGACCTTTTATAAACTATACAGACATATCGTGCATGCATACACTCACAGTGCATTTCTAACAGATGCCTCTTTGTGAAATATGTGTTATCATTTCTTAAATCCACCATCTGTGCAGACAAGGAATGGGCTGAAATGATGGTGAGACTGCATAGAAGAAAGAGATAAAGAAAGAGAGAATGTTAGTCAGAGAAGGAGAGAGAAATACATATACACACACTCATCGTCATCTGTCGATGAGCTGAGTGAACACAGCAGATGGGCCTCCCTGTGCACTGATTGGCACAATATGTTTTTAATAAAGAGATGCAGTGATGCGTGAAACTTTATAATGAAAGAATTGCAGTATGAAGAAGTTTAAATGTAAGACTACAGCAAGGTGTGGTGGCTGTGTCAAGTGATTACACATAGACACATGAGTTTTGATTTCTAACCACTTTTGATATCTATTTCGGCACCAACAGTGCCAGGTGTGTTGAAGAAAATAGAACATAAATGAGCCACCTAATGCAGTTATAACCACCAGAATTCTGCCTAGTTTGTTTAAATTTGCATGTGATGTAAATTGGGGCACATTAATCATACACTATTAAAGTCCATGTATAAGAATTGTTTATTCTATGTTCCCAAACAGTGATAGTTCATGTGGTACAACAATCTTCCAACTTTTTTAGATTTTAAAAAATGCTAGAAAAATTATTTCATATCCGGATATGCAAATGACCTCTTTTCTGACTGGCTGCAATGTATTGGGTCTTATTCACTTAGAAGGGATTTATATAATATGATTGTAGACTGAAACTCAGATTTGAGGAAAATATAAACTCCAGCCATTCCTTTCTGATGTCTGCTTCTGTTGGAAAGCTGCAGTGATGCTTTTTCTTCTCTGACAGCATGGATAGGAGAATGTTTAGCTCTTTTCCTACTTTGTACTATATTCCAGTCCAATAACTCAGCTACAGACTGCCTGACTGTCTGACAATTCTTATTATTTCAGCATGAATAGCAGAAGCTATAGACTGAATGGGTTGCCATGGTTGTGACATACAATGATGGCTGTTGTTTTTCTGACAATGGAAAATCAGTTTGCAAAATTGGCTCATACTTATAAGATGCAGGTACAAACATTAAAAACTAGATATGAAAGGTATTTTTGATGCCTAACTCAATATTTCAAGCATTAACACTAAAACGTCCACGTTGCACTTCTGTCTGTCTGCTTTTAAATGGGTTTATTGACCTAAATACGCTGATCTTTTTCATGTATGTGTATCTGTTTTCCAGCTAATCCTATAAAATTTGTTTGACAGCATTAAAAGGGTCTGGCCTGCTCCATCAAAAAGTTACACCTTCATCACACATTTACATTTACATTTACTACTGTTGAGTCGCGTAAAAGACAGTAAACCAGCTCTTTATTAACAGTTTATTTCAATGGTACTAGAACTGCAATTCCTAGTTTTTAAACAACTGTCCTAAAATTGGAGCATGCGAATTCATAGTAGCCTGAAGCATGAACAGTCATCCATGCCACAACGTTGGAACTAGCAGTTTCTTTCCAGCCCCTACTGTGAGACAGTCCTTTCAGGTGGGACAAAAATCTATAAAAGTTGCTAAAATTGCAAAGGTGACTTTCATATTCCAAAAGCAAAGTCTTAAAGATCTACAATAAAGCCCCCACACTCTGCAGGGGAACTTACAGTGTTGATATCTGCTCCACTTAAATCTGCCGTGAACACATGAAAGCAAGGCATCGTCTAGATTCTTTGAGTTCTGCTTCCACTGGCTTTTCCACACTATGATGTATTAAGTCTGAGAATAAAAACATAACCTGAAAAAAAACTCATCTTGAAAGCACTGTCAAAGTGACTGTATGGACTGAGGGAGAAGGGGCTGATGGGGTGGTGGTGGTCTAGTGGTAGGATACTTGCCTCTGGACCAATGGCTCAAGAGGTCCCTGGTTCGAATCCCACCTCCAGCACTACCAGCAAGACCCTTAACCCTGAGTTGCTCCAGGGGGGACTGTCCCTGTAATTAGGACATGGAAGTCGCTCTGGATAAGAGCGTCAGCTAAATGCCGTAAATGTAAATGATGTATGTTCAAAAACTAATACATAGGAATCAAAAAGTCAGTCAGTTTCTCCACAGCACTGGCCCTTTAAAAGCTCTATGAAATAAATAATGGCCAACCGTGTGGCCTACAGCTACAACATGAAGGTGTCTTATGAAGTGCATAATAAATAAAACTGTTGGGACTCTTCTCGAATATCTTTCGGAAGGCAACCTCATCAGCACTCATAAGTGAAAGGGCAGCACCAGGTCTCACGTCCTGAGCAGAGCAACTTTACTCCCTTAAGAAATGCAGCACACCAGACACACTTTCCCTCCACAGGCCGACATGTTACTGGAGATTACTGACTGGATGCCTCTCTCTGTCTCTCATTCCCTCTATCTCTCTCTACAACTCGTCTCAGTTTAAGCGTTTATTGCAACCATGTTAAAATGCTTTTCATTCCACTGATTGTTTGGATGATTTATCGTCTAGTTTGAGGACTAAATAATAAAAAGGACTGGCAAAATGACACACTTTTTATGTTTAAGTTAAAGTGCAGAACTTGTAAATGCAGAAGCACATGATTCAAGTCCTTTACTCAGAAACGTTAAATGTACTCGGAGCATAAACGTACAAAGCAGCTTAGTGAAGGACGCTACTATCGTCTCTTTGCAAAGCAAACTGAACTTCACATCATGTTAATACAGTTCAAAAACTGTTTAAACCGGTGATGAACAAACAAAAAATCTACTGCATTCACTGCTCGGTCTCCTGCCATGATCATCACATTCCTTTTTTCCAAGATCCAGTCTTCCTTTCTTCTGTGCGTCGTTTCATTATGTCTTTTTTACTAACAGAGTTCCGGCCTCCAGGATTTGTCTTGTGATCTGTTTTTGGATATATAAACAATCTCTGCTGTGTGTTAATGCCCATCTACACTAAATTAGTCTAGATGTTAAGAAGATGAGCAATGATGCAAAGATGAAAACGATGATACTTCCCTTCAGAGGAATTCAAATAAAGCAGTCAATCTGTTCTGTATAGTCCCATCTGTTAGTCTCTTCTTATATTCTAGAAGCATGGGCTAGTGGTGGCCTAGTGGTTAGGGAGTTGCCCCTGCACCAGAAGATTGTGTGTTTGATTCCCTCACCAGTAGGCTGCCCTGAGGTATCCTTGAGCAAGGTACAGTCCCTGTCACTGCTCCCCGGGAGCTTTCAATAGCTGTCCACTGATGCACTGTGTTTGAGTGCATGGGTTAAATACAGAGGTCCAATTTCATTGTGGTTCATGTGTGCTGTGACCTTGCAATGATAAGGGTTGTCACTTTCACTTTCATATAAGGAGTAGAAAGTACAGATACGTTGAAAAAATACACTCCATACACTCTTTTTTACAGAGTGTAAATACACAATACACTCTGTAAAAAAAAACTCCAGTCCAGTTATGCTTATCTGTACTTTATAATTCCCATCCCCATCTGCATACCAGTGTGTAGAACAATTTATAATATGCAACCTCATCATGCAAACATGGTGAATAATTATGAACGACTCAAAGAAGACATGCTTGCCGTCTCTCCGGCTACTCTTCGCACTGAAGCAACTCAAAGCACCAGGCTTTAGTTCAGCTTCTTCACTAAGTCCTTCTCTGCAGCAGGACCTCTGGGGAATTCATCTGCGTGTAAAATCAAGGCAATTTCATCTGCACACACTTTGCCAAGAGGGCATCAGCCACAGACACAACATAACTCCAAAAAGAGCAAGTGGTGCTCACGACTACAGCAAGCCCCAGCAGCCTGAGCTGGAAATTAATGTCTGGGGTATTGTGAGTTTTGGTTTTGTTGACATGAACTGGAGCTTTTCTCAAGTCTCCTCCAATGCGCCAGTCAAGCCTTGCAATTATATCATGCAGAAGCAAATACAAAGCATGCCCACACATTGTTTTTCACTTCAGCTCCCAACGGTGTGTTTTATTTAAGGAACATCATTAAAACTCAGCAAGGTGGTCTTAAGGTTGGTTCAGCCAGTTCATTTGGTTTATTAGCTGCCTGTACAATTAGGTGATTTGTGGATTGGGTGCAGCCAAAGGCTAAATTAAACAGAGCCATGGGACAGAGCAAAGATCCAGCGAGGCTGAAGAGATTGCATATATACAGAAAGAGATATAGATAGTGAAAAAAGAGCGACAGAGATTGAGAAAGAGAGGGAGAGAAAGGGTCTGGATTCCATCTCTCTCTCTCTCTCTCTCTCTCTCTCTCTCTCTCTCTCTCTCTCTCTCTCTTTCTCTCTTTCACTAATGAGATTCATTTTCAGTGAACCACTTCAAATTTACCTGCATATACCAACTGCTAGTGTTCACACACACACACACACACACACACACACACACACACACACACACACACACACACACACACACACACACACACACACAAACACACACACACACACAAACAAAAATACATTTGTTTTATGCCTTTACAAGAAAAAATAGTGCCCTACATATTTTACTGCCATGACAGAACCTTATTTCTCTATTCATCCATTCCATCCATCCATCCATCCATCCATTCATCCATTATCTATGAGTTTTCTAATTAGGCTTGTGCTGGAGCTTCTATAATTGATTCACCTCCTACCTTCAGTATAAATCAGAAATACGTTTCATAAACTGATATGTAAAGAAACACACATAGAAATATAGAAAATATAGAAACACATTGTCATTGTGCACAAGCTTCTAGAGGATGTCACCTATCATTTAAGGTAATTCACCGAAGTGTTGCGTAAAAGCTGTGAGCTTCCTCCAGATTCTCATTTGATTAATATTGTCCTCAGTAGATCCCACTCCCACTCCCACCCTGCTCCATAGTAACACAGATCACCCTAGCATTAATCTGATTAGGATTCTGAGTTTGTAGCTGATGTTTCACTAACAAGCCTTTCTTCTGCTTCTAGATAAGAGCTCTGCATCATCAAACATGAGAATAATCAATGAACACGTCACTATATCTCTCCCATCCGTCAGGTTGTCGTGGACACATATGGATCATATTTTAGATTCAAAGTACAACTGATTTGAGACGAAGACAGTAACATTACTGACACTAGTATGTGAGCCCATGTATCCGCATTAAATTACATGTATGATATAATTTATCTAACTCGGACTGATTTAGATACAGACTTCAAAATACGAAAATAATACAATCTTACAATACAAAATAAAATATAATGAAAGTGACAACCCTTCTCATTGCGAGGTCACAGCACAGCACACAGTGAACCACAATGAAATTGGACCTCTGCAGATGAACTCCATGCACTCAAACACCGTGCAGCAGTGGCAGGTATTGAAAGTGCCCAGGGAGCAGTGACGGGACGGTACCTTGTTCATGGGTACTTCAGGGCAACCTACTGTGAGGGAATCAAATCCACAATCTTCCGATGCGGGGGCAACTCCCTAACCACTAGGCCACCGCTGCCCCCACATTTAAAAATGTTTTTTGACCAAAAGTCTGCTAAGTCTTTATCTTTATTATGAATACCTTTACCAAAAACTTGCATTCCACTGTGTCACATCCCCAAATCAAGTTTCTAAAATAAATATTTCTTGCTATTTGCAGGTGAAGAAGATGTGATGAATGCAGGCTGTGGTGTGTGGATATCTTTCACTCTCACCTGTTCTCTATGCAGGTCTCACATTCTTTTCTCTGTTAATAGGAGGTGAAGACATGCATGTGCTTTCAGGGAACTGTGGCTTACTTAGTTGTTGTTCAGGAGGACCGGATCAGCTTCTATTTCCCAAATCAGGCCAAAAAATGGAGAACAAAAGGTCTTCGTGGACCTTTGTGTTTGAGAACACTAACTTTAAAGGAGATAAATTAAAGAGTTTGGCACATCTCTTCTAATAAAGTTTTTATGATCATTTTACCCATCTTTTATGCAGTGCTGAGATTGCTGGGTGTGACGAGATGGACAGGATTGTAAACGCAGTATTAGAGGACAGCTCAGGTTAGACGTTTTGAGACAAAGTTAGAGAAGTAATTTTCTTTCTCCTGTAGTTTGGTCCAAATCTATTATAAAAAAAAAATTGGGTTCATGTCATAACTGGGAACAGTGCAAAACTTTGAAAAAACAAAAAGATTAATAAAAACACGATTTTTCTCCAATTCTGGCTTATTATAGGGTAATATATGCTTCTTGTGGGCACACACTTCAGTCCCTCCCTCCCATAACCATTTATTCATTTATTCCTAGGATTGATAACTATAATTGAATACTATGTCTGCAGTTTAATGGATCATTGCAAAAAGAATATTTTTTTAGTACCAAATGATAGTGCTGGTCCATTTTTGAGAATTCTAAAAAAAATGCTCTGTTCAATCTAAAAAAATGCTTCATGTTTACATAAGTAAGAAGCTTATATATATTTGTGTGTATATATACAGTACTGTGCAAAAGTTTTAGGCAGGTGTGAAAAAATGCTGTAAACAAAGAATGCTTTCAGAAATATAAATAATGATTGTTTATTTTAACAATTTGATAAAATGCAAAGCATGGAACAAAAGAAAATCAAATCAATATTTGGTGCTACCTTTTGCCTTCAACTCAGGCCTTTTGGCTCTCAAAAACCTTTGCACTGCTCCTTAGGTACACTTGCACAAAGTCAGGGATTCTGTAGGATTATAGTCGGTGTATGATCAACCAGTTTTACCAAACAGGTGCTGAAGATCATCAATGCCTAAAAGAACTGATGCTGTTTTGAAGGCAAAGGGTGGTCACACCAAATATTGATTTGATTTAGATTCTCTTTTGTTCATTCACTTGGCATTTTGTTGATTGATGAAAATAAATGATTAACACTTCCATTTCTGAAAGCATTTTGTTCACACTCTGCCTAAAACTTTGCACAGTCTCTGTATAGTATATATATATATATATATATATATATATATATATATATATATATATAATGTGTGTGTGTGTGCATAGATATAGATTTAAATTTCTTGCATTGTAGGAAAAGAAAAAAACCCGAAAAGAAATCTAACAACCAGATACTTTTTTACACTTTGAAGCTCAATAGAATACGATGTTTGGAAACAGGAAGTCAATATCAATTTCCTTCCCTTTTACGTTTTCTTTTCAGCACTTTCAGAGTAAGTGCTTTCAGACATTTCTAATGGATCCAGCCTCTTGAGATACGACTCATGAAAACTGAATTGAGAATTTCTTTTTTTTATCTAATAAACAGAAATGAGCAAATTGGTTCTCAGTAACTACTGGATCAATGGGCATGAGAATGATTACTTTATCACAGACAGTCATTTTTTACTTTATTAAAGGACGTCTTTGGGAAAAATGTGGATGAAAAACAAGTGGAACAACAGCTGCACGGACAAAGGATGGCCGTACATCCAAAGCTGATTCAACTTTAAAGCATTTGTGCAAGTATATGTATTTGTGTGTGTGTGTGTGTGTGTGTTTGTGTGAGTGTGTGTGTGTGTGCCTGTCTGTCTGTGTATTGTTTTGATTAGTGTTTATAGGCTGTGAACACACAGACTTAACTGGTGACTCAGAAGAAGTGGAGTGTAGACGGCTGGACAGTCAAACATCTGCACTACCTCCCAAAGGACCTACAGACGGGAATGCTGGCCAATTTGTACACTGCTCCCCCAGCTGAAAACTTGTAGTGTGTGTATGTGTGTGTGTGTGTGTGTGTGTGTGTGTGTGTGTGTGTGAATGCGTGTATTTTTTGTCCAAACAGTGGTTGTGCTAGGAGTCAAGTGGAGGTTCATGTGACTCTGACAACTGCTAATGGTTTTCCATTAAAACCCACTTTACTCCAAGGGTCTACAGATATATTACTGTATGAGCTTATTAACTATACAACGCTGATGAAAGCTACACGTGTCATTGTATAAAAGAGTAAAAACGTTTATGTTTGGTAACTGAAGTTAGGAACAGTTTCTCAGTTAAATTAGTACATGCATTTTAAAATGGATCTCAGTGACACACTGGTTCTTAAATCCAATTTGCTTTGGTTTTGTAAAAAACTGCTGTCAAAAAGTTTTTTCATTTTTGGTTTTGTACCGTAAACATGTTTTTTTAGGAGAAAGTGTTAATTGTACCTATTAATAGCCTAATATTTTTAAATAGGGCAGTAAAATAGAAAAACTGAAGTTGGGACAGGGTATAGGAATTTGGTCCATCTTAAAAGAAATGATATGCAGTGGAAAACGAGGGAATTATGTTCTCTAACTAAAGGCACTGAAAGGTGCTTAAAGGTACTTTCCTGATGGCAGCCTTTTCGTGAGTGCAGGCTAAAACATAACAGGCTACAGAAAAAATAACAAGTCTCTTCTTTTTTTATATTCATTAAATATTTGCACTGAACTTAATGGTTCCATGCAAGATTAGATTCTAAAAAGTACAGAATATTTTACTTGAAAGTTGACTGTGACTGAATGATAATGTGGCACAGGAAATCGCACACATGCATAGATGCCAAAATGAAAAATCATCACTGCTGTTAATGTGATAATGTGGGCAAAAACTCCTGACAATGAGGTGGTTTTAGGGAGGCTTAAAGTTAATGAAATGACCGCAATACAGTCAAGAGTGACTGAAAATTTCCCCTCCTTTAGTAGTCCATGGTTGCTTGGCAACAGCATTTTGCTCCAAACTAACTCTGTTTCTTAGGTTTATACTTGGAATAATTCTTTATTTATCTATTAATCATTATAATTGAAATTATTTATTAAAAGTTGCGCATAATACGGCATTTTATGCAGTTGCTTTATTAGAGCTAGGCCTCTGTAGGCCAGGTGTTAAAGTGATCAGATGGATTGTATGCACTCCACTTAATGTCATATGTAAGAACACCCTTTACTTGGCTTACTGCTTAACTAATAACTATTTGTTACATAATACTTGTGGGGCTTAGAGATATCAGCAATTATGCTCTGCTCAGAATGAATCTGTGAGAGGGAGGGAGAAAGCTTAAACCATGCATTCATGTTCCCGTTTCTGTCCATTTATAGAAACAAAAATCATATCAAGACGGATTGATGCAGCTGTGATTCATTCTCTGTTAAATCATCCCTGTGACTGAACCACGCTCTGCTTCATGTTAGCGGTGAAAGCTGACTGATAGTCCAAGAGAGGCAGGCAAATCACTTTGAATCTCTAACTTGGAAAACTTTAATTAGTTGTAAAACATTAATGTTTTACTGTTTTTATAAACTGTTTTTATAGACTTCAGCAAGATACAGTTTGAAGGATGGTACAAAATATGATGGACAATGGAGATATGAGTTTTAAATTTATCATGAAAAATAAATTGGACATTTTGGACACAAAGTCAGAGAAGCAAAGTTGCGTTTGTTTGGTAATGTCCAGAGGAGAGACGAGGATTACATTGGGAGAAGAATGTTAAAGATGGAGGTTCATGGACGTGGTGAGAGAGGACATGTTGTTGGTCGGTTTGAAGGAGGAAGATGCAGAAGACAGGAAGAAATGAAAACGGATGATCCGCTGTGGTGACCCCCAAATGGGAACAGCCGAAAGGAGAAGTTTGTTGTCCCAAATTTTACAATTTTTTGTTTTTAAATGCAAAGAAACAGACTACAGTTCATTAATATAAACTGCAAAGTGCATGTGATCCTATATAGATCCTATATTATAACTGGAAAAATGGACAATGAGTGCAGATACAAGGTTGGTGTGGCAAATAAAGTGGCTCTTCAGTGAATATGTAGCAGGTTCGAGGAATAACCAACACCTTACAAAAATTCATTTTCATTTAGCCAATTCCAAAGCTGTAAAGTTCATAATAAAGTTCATATTAATCCAAAAATTCCTTCATTGTCAATCCTTCATTTCAATTCCTGCATTGAAAAACATGTTCAAATACCCAGAATAACAGCAGCAACTAATATTGAGTACAGCTGGAAATGCATCTTTTCATTACTGAAATGAGGTTTACGGTTTGCACCTTTTTTTAAGCCCTCATCTCCACTGATCACTTACCTTTCAGCTAATGAAGACAGTGTGCTTGTGTGTGTGTGTGTGTGTTTGCCTGTCCAGGGCTGATGGAGGTGTTGCATCAGCTGACAGCAGAAGCCTTGGAGCAGGACTCATGTGTGTGGCTGTGCCTCCAGACTTTTAAGTGAGCAGTATGTAGTGGTATATGCATGTTGCTTGCATTGAAAAGTGTCTGTATGTGTGTTGACTCTATTGGCCTACAAGCAGAGTGATCGTCCAGTTGAGAGACCACCTAAAGTTCCCAAACTTTCCAAACTGCAGGGTAAATAAACATCTCCAAGCTGAATTTTTCACTCAGATGCTTGTGCTGATGAACTCTACCCATAAGGGCACATATTGAGTGATAACACATTGGGAAATTTGTTTGATGTACATTTTATGATGTTGCAAAACAAGAGACCAAAATCCTTGCAGTATCACATGAACAAACATGGTGCAATCATCAGCACAGTTCATTTCAGTTAATTCAACTTTTGCAGCGTACTACAACACACAGGAGACTGGAAGAGAAAAAAGAAAACAAAAAAAAAAACAACTTTTTTGCTGTGTTCTTACCAGTGATCACGCTGCTTGTGCAGGAAGAATGTGCTAAGCAGTAAAAATAGTAAAGGTAATGAGCTAAAGAAAGGAAGTCATGAAGCAAACGTTCTCTTCTCGTCTAGCGTGTCTCCACTTGGCTGTGGAATATGAAAAAGGCTCATTAAAATTCTGGCACTACTCCAGTGGCCTCCATGTTTATAAGTTTTCTAACTGAGGAAAATAATCCTCCCCTGAGAGGGAACAGATGCTGATGCCAAGACACCCTCTTGGTGAGGATGACATGCATATCATATCACACATGTACAATAACACACACCTGTCAGCACGTGGGACTGCAGTTATCTGTGATTACAAGCGACCGTTGCTCCATTTAGGGTCACAGGCATGCAGGGGTGGAACTCCCCTACTCTCATTCCTTTCACACTGGTGGGGCAGAACACACAGGTTCAGAAAAGACCAAACAAACGAGCAACATGTCACACAACAGAGAGTGACAACATATGGCTATTTTTTATCGCTGAATAAAAAGCACACCATGCTGCCTTTATTGTTGGATGAACTAGGATGATTAAGGCTTTATTTCACATTCGTCCATTTGTAAAATTCCTAGATGTGTCAACACAACAGCTTTGAAGATTTCCCCTTTTTGAAAGTGACAACCCTTGTCATTGTGAAACGCAGCACAGCACAACAAAATTCAAGTGCCTGGGGAGCGGTGATGGGGACAGTACCTTGCTCAAGGGTACCGCAGGGCAACTTACTGGTGAGGGAATTGAACCCACAATCTTCCAAGCTAGGGCAACTCCCTAACCACTAGGCCACCGCTGCCCCGCTGTGCACTGCCTCAGCATCTTTCTTTCGAGCATCATCACACTTCAACTCTACAGAAGTCTGAAGTGGCTTTTAAAGTGGGCAAGGGTAGAGGTGAACATCTTGGTGAAGTTAAAAACTTATCTTGCCACAATCTGATTAGCAGGAGAGGTTATGTCTCACCTTGAAAAGCACCTTTTAAAAAACAGTTGGTGTGAAGCGTGGAGATGTGAACTGCTGGGTGGCATCACAGCTTAGCACTCAGATTGTCTCCCTTAAAGAGCTTGTTGGAGTAAAAGTGGTGCAAAGGAGAACCAAAGTTTTGTTTCTGCTTCACATTGTAAAGTCATTTTTTTAAAAGATTCTGATACTTTGGCTACATGCATGTTTCACTGGCAAGACATAATACAAAAGCTGACCTTCCTTAAGCTTGAAATTCCACTACGTTTCTGCAGGGCAGCAATATTTTACAAGAGCTCTGCTATTCGTTTTATCTTATGAAGAGATCTATAAAAAGGGAGTAGAATGCATGCCATGTAATAACTCTCTTGGGACTGGACTGTATGCATATTGTGGTAGTGATGTGTCAGTGATGTGATTATTTTTGACTTTTCTTCCTCTCAGGCTTGGAAATGCAAAGGAAAGTAAAAATTTTATGGATAAAAAGCTGAGACTATTGAAATATTCTTGCAGAACTTATACAGTGAGCTGAGAAACATTGTCACTGAGCTCTTTTCATGCCTGCGGATGCCCAAGATGTGTTGGAAAGTAGAGTCATTTCTATGCTATGTCAAGGATCATAAATACAAGTAAACCAAGATAGCTCATGACTATTTAAGTCAATGGGATGAAAAGTGGAACAGTTCTGGTCTACACAAGTGAGCTTGTTGCCAACATCACCCACTTTACGCCTCTGCTACTCAACAAGCTGATCAGACCTTAAGCAAAATGCTCCCTAATTTTCTTAAAATCAGCTCATCAGAAAATACTTGTTTAGGCTCAAAATAGTCCCAGCAATCAGACAAATGGCCACAAGTTTGATGTAACCACTGAAAGGGAATAACTAATCAGCAGTTGATGAAATGGCCAGAGTTTCTACTGGTGTGAATGGGACTTGAGGAGAACATACCTCCAGCCCCACATACTCCCAAACATGTCATGTTCCTGGAAGAATTTTTACATTGCAGTCATTAATTCTCTTTGGTTCTATGATCGACTGTATTTACTTCTAGAAGCATTTACTGAATCTTTTACTGAAGAATTAGCCAAGATCATTTATAACTCTCTGATTGCAGTAAAGAAAAATATGTCAGTTTGATCGAAAACTAGTGTGCTATAAAAATAATTAAGTTCAGCGAAATCTGTTTTCCGAAAACCAGCCTTAAGTAGTCGGCCTTTAAAGCATTCGCTCTGAGGCACAGCAGGAAGTTCTGCTGTTTCACTTTATGCAGTCATCAACACTAATGTGTTAGCTAAGTGCTTCAGGTACTTTCTGATGCTTTTCTATATGAATGGTAATGAATCACCTTGTACAGGCAAACATCTGCTTGCACTCGTAATGTGGGAGTGATATAGACCCTCTCTTTGGTCACACTGACACAGACACAGCACAGACACATGTCCTGTTTGCTTATGCCTTTGATCATGCACATGAATAAACATCAGACAGGCTGTAATTAGCCAATAAGTGCATGTTGGACTGAGTGCCACTACATGCGTGTGCCAGCGTGTTGTAGCTGCTCCAGTGTAGTGTGAAGATGCGTGGGTAACATTTAAAAATGAGCCTGCATCTTTAAAGAGCCCATAATTTTAAATAATACAAAAATTCCTAGCATTAAACAGGTTTAATTCAATGTATAAAAGGACCAAATCAGTTTGAAAAAGTTCCATTAACTCTGCAGTTCAGAGGATGGAAAATAAATAGGCAATAATGGCTTGTTTTACCTTCATTTATTTTGTGATGCCACATAAAACACTGCACATCCATTGGCCTATTAAGTCTACAGTAGCTACTTATCCATTAACAGTGAAGTTATAAGAGCTTTATCAGCCTTAATTGCTTTCTCAGGCACAGCACAGGGCAACTAGTGAGAACGGACACACACATTTCACTCTGGAAGGCACAGTAATAGGGATAAAGAACCTGGAAGTTTTTTGGCAACCCAAGAAAACTGTAGGATATGGGTCCGTTAAGATCATCCCCACACCTGTTGAGACAAATGTGAGTCATTTATATGAATTTATATGAAACTGAAGACAGTTTGTGAAACTTTCCGCCATTTCCTCCATTTTCCTGACTGCTTGTGAGGCTGCGGAATTAGTTCTACTGGTGAGACTCCGGGAATGACTCTCTATCATGCTCTATTGCCCTCATTATAACACAGCAGTGGTGATTACTGTAAGACTGCATGGGAAGGGTGGCTTCCCCTGGAATTCTGTAAAAGCACTGCTAACCGCTTCCATATTATTATAAACTCATGCTGCCATTCAGTATTTTTAGCAATTATAATGTGTGAAATATGCACTCTGTATCACTGGTGCTGACAGACAGCGCAGTTAGAAATGTGTTAGTGGAAACCCCTAGATGCTCAGGCCCAGAAGACATTTGAATTCATGATTGTATCCCTTTATGGCAGATTTCTGCATTACCTCATTGGAGGAAACAGTTGGACTGGACAGCATTGACAATGTCATTTTAGGTTGTTGAAAGAAATACTGCATTTTACATGAAAACACTCTTTGCACTGAACTGACATCATTAGGGTAATAACTGTACTGCAGTATGTGGGGCTGACGTTGTTATGTAACAGTAAATGCTGACTTGTAACTGTAGTTTTACTTTGGTAACATCATTTCTGTGCCCAGGAGTGTTAGCATGTTTGAAGTGTTTATTGAGCCATGTTTCTTTTTGACTCCAAGACTTTGTAATTAAGAAAGAATGCAGTTACATGCTGGGTATAAAATATACAGCACTAAACCTATTGTGTTTGAAATGTGTTAAGCACAGTTTTTGAAGAAGCATTCTCTGAAAATGTCAATCATTTCTCACGAAAACTAAGAGCGTCACCTATGCTGTCCTATAAGAATCCTAATCCAATAAGAAATGCTGTACCTAGTGCCTTGCCTGGTTAAATAAAAGTTTAATAAACCAATACTCTGAGATGCAATATGAACATTAATGGTAACTGAGTTCAGCGTCTATAGTAGAGCTAGTAGTTATCATCTAAAAAACAATATCCTGTGAAGTCATTAGATGAGAGGGCAACTCATGAACTTTTAGTGAACCCCAGTCAGTCCAGTTAGCTTTGAAAACATAATAGCAATTGACCCAAGTGTGTCCTACCAGATTAAAAATAATGAGCTGCAGACTGCTGTTCCATCACTCCTTTCTAAAGCTTCTCTCTCATCACCTTCTTTTCTTATGACTTATGTAACCCTCCACCCTGATGTTTCATCTGTTTCTACTTTTACCCTCTTGAGACTCTCATATTCTCTCTCTCTCTCTCGTTCTCTCGCTCTCTATTTCTCGCCTTCCTCACTTTCTCTCCTTCTCCGCTATAATGCTTTAATATAGAATGGTCAGAAAGACAGGCGTGACACAGACACGCCGTCCAGACCTCTAATTAAACCTCCACTAATGAGGCTCAAGTTCCAGACCATTTCCTCATACAAGAACTTACCACAGGATTAGTTCTTAAAATTGAATCTCCATTGCAGTCTCCACCTGCACATCTCAGCAGACAAATGCTGACAAATTCAATGCATAATCCTTTGTTATTATTTAAATTGCATGTGAATGAGTTGATTAATTGAGTTTCTGAAGTGAAATGGACAACGAATAACTCAAAACTCACATTTTTTACCAATAAACTGTACAAATGGGGAAGATTCCTTTCTCTCTTACTTTACACTAAGCCTACAGCAAAGCTTGCTTCTGCAGTTTGTTCGGGTGTACTCTATTAAAATAAATGTTCCTCAATTGTTCTTGTCATGGACATTGATAAACTAGTTTGGAACCTTGATACACTGATGAGCCAGTTCATTAACCATTATCTGGCTCATCCACACATTTTACTAGTACGATTTTCTGGTGCATGTTTTCAAATGGGTGCACTTTGTATCTTAAATAAAAGAAGGTCCATTATTTCTCTGAATTGTTAGTCCATTCCTGCATCCACCATTGGTTAAGACCCCCACAGGGGCACCCGTTAGGAAGTATTAATTGAGTGGTGGATCTTTCTCAGCACAACAGTAATGCTGACATACATACAGGAGGTTATTCAGACTCAACAATCACAGTAAGACGTTTCTCACTTCATTATAGATCCCTCCATACTTAGAACAGTAATAAACCAAAAGCCCTTATTCTGTAGAATAGAAAATTGGGATTATTTTTTAACATAATGGCGATTGGATTTAGACCAGTCAACTTTATCTGATTGTTCATGTAATCCTCATAATCTAAATATAAACAACAAGCAACGAGAGATGAAATTTCAACTTAATTAGCCCATTCCTGCCTGTTATATTTCACTTCTTGTTGATCACTATGGCATGTAAACACTGATAAAACGGAACGCCACTGATTTAAAGTTGCCAGTCGAGTTTAGAATACCTGCTGCATGCCGTCCCAACCAGAAACATTTATGAAGGCTTATTCCAGAAAGTGGCAGCTGTCCTGAAAGCTTTGAAGTTCACTTCATCCAGGTGAAGTGACATACATTGTCACAATGGCAGAAGATGAAGAAGTCTTAGCACTTTCAAGAATGAAATGATAAAGCATGACAGCTTCCAAGAACATGACTCCAACTATCGTATACCTGGCAACCATAGGGCTCTCTACGAGCTGTAATGGCCTGCTGGAAAATGAAGCTACAGTGAAAATGAAATTAAGTTCAAGAAAGTATCCATCTAGAAAGGGATTTGCTTTTGCAGCTATATGGCATGATTCTGCAAACATCATGGTGGGTAAAGTTTTCTTCCCAACAAATTATGCTAAAAATAAAAACAATTATAACCCAATCAAATTAGCTTAAGCTAGTCGATAAACCACCAGTTATTCATCATCAGCAGGTCACAGTTGCTAGGTTTGATTGTGGGTATTTCTAACTAATGTTACCTGGAAATGAATCGTTCAATCTTTTCTTGTAGGGTTGACAATATAGGACTCTGCAAGCATCCCTAAAGATGTGCTTCCTCCAAACTTACAACTATGAAGCCTTTTTCTTAACTTCCCCCCAAAATAAATCCTATCTCTAATATTATGTTGTTTAATCTCCATTAGGTAATTTCAACTGACATGACCAACACTGTGCTAATTGAACATTGAATTTAATCAGTGGTGCACATTATAAAAATCCAGTAACTCAAAAATTCAACAACGTCGCTGGCTGTATACGGGACAGGCCTCACTTTTTGTAAATTATGCACGTTGTGTAGTTCTTGTAAACGACCCGTAGAGTTCTGTGCACCTCTATTTCTTTATATTTTGCCAGGCCAAAAATACTGCAATGCTGCAATGTGCCTAAAGATACAAGGTGTCCAGATAAAGTGGTTCCAGTCACTCCAGTTCAATCCAGTTCAGCATCAGCAGTGAGCAAATCATCAGCCTGATCATCTCAAATCATCTGCTTCTTCACCGCTTCATGCTTTAAGTTAGACGGCTTTGTTCTGCTTGAATGATTCATACGTGGGTCTCGGTGAGGCTTAACCAACAAAAAACAATCCTCTGAAACCGCTCGGGTACACGGACTGCACTTAAAGTGAGAGCCAAAAACGTCAGACAGAAAAAAAAATGACTGTATTCGGTATTGTTGCCTTTGATTTTTCATTACCTGACCCTATGTTGCAAAATACCAGAGATTCACCTGCTGCAACCAAATTTGCGGGGTGTAAACATACTTCACCAGAAAAGTGATTCTGGTTCTGATCTTGAAATAAATCATGAAAAAGTCACTTCAAATAAATGTCAACTTGACAATACTGAAAACTATCCTTTATAATAATGGAGACTTAAATAACTCTTACGTGAGTTCAGTTCATTTCAGTTGTGCTGCAAGGCTTATTTAAGATGTGATGTTTTTTAAATTATGGCTGTTATTTTATAAAATATTGGACTTTCTGCATCAGTTCAGTTCAATTTCACAAACTTTAACTATCCCTGCAGGGCAGCTACAAAGAAGAAAGATTAAAGGCAGGTTATATTAAATATTGCCTTACACTGAAAAAAACAGTCTTTCCTTGACTCTGATGTATAGATTAGTAAACTGGTACTTATTCTGTACCTGCACATGTTTATGTGCAGCATTACAATCAGCTATCAGCTTCAAGTGAATTTGGCTGAATCAATTGCTTGGCCCTTTGAAGTGGAAGAGTCTATTCTGAAGTGACATAAGCTTACATCTGCAATTTCTTTCCAGGTGATATAATTTTAGGGCAGAGTAAAAAAATGCATCAGTAGCTCATGCAAACTACACAAGAACAGTTTGCCGCAGGAACTGCAATGTCAAGGTAAATATCTAATCGTCAAGAAGCAGATAGCAGCCACATAATAATTTTCTGCTCCATAGCTTTGCTATTAATAGTACATTTCGGTTTGCTGCCTTGTAATTGCCCTGCAGGGATAATTAAGGTTTTTTGAATTGAATAAGCTAATGGCCTAATACTGCCTGTCAGGACTGGTATACTAGGAAAGCAAAAATAAGTTTCAGTAAAAATGTTTTTGGATTTAAACTGAATAGATTTATGTCATAAAGCCAAGCAAAGTCCTTCAGATAGTGATGTCAGTTATACTGGTGAGAGGAAGTGAAGAGTTCCTCATGGGGTAGATTCTTCCAGCAACTTCTGCACTTCAAGAGACCTGTGAGAAAGTGATACTTTCAGGAAAAAGAGAAGACGCAGGGGTATAAGAAAAAAAAAAAAAAAAAAAACAATGGCGAAGAGGGATAAGCCAATTTAAGTCCAGGCACTTCAAACACGGCAGTGACTCGAGTCAAAGGTTAATGAAAGGGCACTTTGGCGCAGGGATGAAGACATGAAAGAGGAATGAAAGAGTGGATTACTCAGCTCGGATATCAAAGAGTCTCTCACCTCTCTGTCTCACCATCTCCCTCTCTCTCTATCCACCTCTTTCTACATCTTTCACCTCAATGCAGCAACAGCCCAATAATGCAGAAGGGCCGGAGAAACTTGAAAACCTAAATATATTAAGAAAAACTGTGCATTTTCTGAATTCTAAAAAAAACATGAATAATATATAACTTTAGTAACCTTAGAATTCTTTCGCCTGTCCTGAATCTGATAGGTTAATACACTTCATGAAAAAAAACACAAAAAAACAATGCTTGTTCAGTGTAAAATTAACACAGCGAACTGCTGCTATTCAAACCACATATCTCTAAAATATCACCTTGGTATGTGTCACGGTCACGGTCCCGATCCCAGCCATGGCCGTGGTCCTGGTCCCCGGATTACTGACCCGGGAATTCCATCTGACACACCACATGAGCCCAGTCATCCCACTCAATCCCTCACAGCTGGTTTCCCGTCTATTTAAGGATTGCCAAACCGCCCCGGACTCGTCTTTGTTTAGTGTACTGTATTTGTTCTAATTGTCAATAACGCCAGTGCTGAGTTCACGCCGAGCAGTTGCGCCTCCGCTATCTTCGTTCAGAATCCCGCAGCAGTGACAGTATGATAGGGAAAAAGCTGTTGAGATGTATCCCAGTCGTTCTGGTATTATAGGAGTAATTGGGTTTATAACTATTTGCTGCGTTTCAGATGGATTTGCTATGAAAGCAACTAGTACTTGAGCGAAAATGTCCTTTTCATCTGTTAATAAAACATATTGTGATATGAAATATCATAACAAACATAGCGGGTGATAGGAAAAATTGCACAGTGATATATTTTGAGGCACATGATCTAGTTATGCAAAGCTGAATTGCCCCAGATGATGTACTGTCATATTAGAAGACAACTTACAACGGCACAGGAATGGGATCAGAATGTGTGGCCATAACCTAAGCTATGGAAACAGGAGAAATGCATAAATGACTTAGTCTTGGGAACAAAATCATTTGTATTTGTCATGGCTGCAGCTTTGTAAGTTGTGGGAATGATTAAGTTGTTCCCATTCCAGTTTGTGCACCGGCTGCAAGATGCAATTTCCAATTTCCTTGTATGTTGTGACACATTATATATGGAGGTGATGTCACAAGTGGTAGCGATGGGTCCAGTATGTTACAGTGAGGTACCTCTGAGCAAGGTACCATCCTCATCACTGCTCTCTGGGTGCTGGATGTAGGGCTGCCCTCTGCTGGATGGAGAATTCATTTCGTTGCAGTTCACTGTGTGCTGTGATGTATTTCACATTGACAAAATTACTTTCCAGTGGGTGCACTGGGTTGCAATGTTCAGTCTGAAGTGGATACTATTGTGTACTGTGTCTATTGTGGTTTATGAGGGTCACAGCTCTTGGTGGTGGGGGCGGGGGGGTGCTCAAATGTGTAGTTGTGCTGACGTTGGCTGTAAACGCCTTCTCTTGCTCTCACTTCCTCAAACTTTGTTGTTGTGCTGAAACCTCCATTTTGACAGTCTAAATTGGTTTTGTTGTTAAATTGCCCGTGCCACATTAATGAGTGCCATTAAGCTGAAATTGTACTCCATTACCCAGTATGGGAGTTAATGAGCAGCACCATAGGGGCAGCATGGGTAATGCAGTCTATCAGCTCAGTCTGAACTCTACTCTGCACCTCACCGCCTTCAGCAGATGTTCTATGAGCTCATTGATCCTTAATTAAAAATCATGGCCGCCTTCTGTTGCCCTGCATTCCAGTAACTTGAGATTAACCAAGCTTTGAATTAATACAATATTAGTCCACACACAGATCTACAGGCCATGTAAAAATAGTGACAGGGCTTATTAATTTCATCACCAGCAAAACAACAGATAATTCTTTATGTGCCTCTTTTTAGACCGGGCAGGAGTCGTCTAATTTGTGTGCATATGAGACAAACATGAACCAAAGTGATGTTTTTTCTGTACATGCTCACTTTATATTATTCTTATGAATATCAAAACAATACGTAAATCAGAGAAAGTCAAAAGCGGTAAGTCAGAGGTAAAACCTAGATATACAACCGTCGGAGCACTGGCACTATGTTTGGAAGATCACAGTGTCAGTCCCTGGTAATGCCAAAGCTGTGGTTAGGACTACAAGACAGCATGACTGTCCTCTCTACAAATACATAAGATGGTCCTGCTCCTTCCCCCATCAGCCAGTGACAAATAAATTGTGGTGAGACCTTTGATGTCTCTGATGAAGCCCATGAAACAACTATGCAGTTGAAACCCTGTAAACGGAGGGTTGCCAGTTCAATCCCCAGGATTGGCAGTGGAGTGTGGGTGAACAACTTTCCCACTTCAGCATCCGTGGATAAAGTGCCCTTTGACAAAGCACTCCACAACACCCCCTTGGTGCAGGAATACACCTGGGGTGTGTGTTCAGATGGCTTAAATGCAAAGGACAAATTCACTGCAGAGTGTGTTCACAGTGTGTGAGCCAGCAAAGAGATTTCACGTCCTAATAGGAGAGACTTTGCAGGAGCTAATTTTGGCATTATACTTAATTCAACTGTACACTATATATATATATATATATATATATATATAAATATGTATAGCAGGGCAGCAGAGGCCTAATGGTTACAGAGTTGGCCCCAGTAGGTTGCCCTGAGGTACCCTTGAGCAAGGTACCGTCTCAGTCACTGCTCCCCGTATGCTTTCTATAGCTGCCCCCTGTTGCAGGTGTGTGTATAGGAAAAATGCAGAGGTTGATTTTCATTATGTCTCGCTGTGTGCTGTGCTGTGTTTCACCGTGACAAAAAAAGTCACTTTCACTTTGTATATTTATGGCAAATATATATACGGACATAAGTTAGTGTTTATGTCCTTATTCAACATAAGTGTCCATATTTAGTTGCACTACTGATCTGAATGTCATGTCTGAACGAATAACAACAAATGCACATGTACAAATGTACATAATGGCGAATGTAAGAACAGAGGGATTAACAGAACATTAAGAGGACAGAACTACTCATAGTTTGCATTGACGTTTGTCATTCTATGGGATAGAAATTGCATCTTGCTCTGTTAATAAAAAACAAAAAATCAAAATATATTTGTTCAATAGAAGACAAAGGTCAGTCCCTGAACTCTTGTCTGACATTGCCTCTGGTCTTCCTCCTCCAAAGAACTTTAGTGTCTTCGGTGACTTCACTGTCCAGCAGGACCAGGTCAACAAGTTTCTTTTCTTTTTCTAAATGCTAGAAGTTATTTTATTTTCCACGGTAATTTAATTGAATGTACAGACACAGTAGACAGAGGTTGCTTTTCCTGTCCTGTGATGTTAAGTTTATTTTAAGCAATAACACCAAGAACTGAGATCTGTCACATCTCTTTTTTATCCTTTATCACTCAACATCACTTTACACTGTGGAGGATTTCTGCTAAAGTAATACTTTTCTCCTCGTGCTCGAGCGTAAGTATATACAGCAGTGCTCAGACTGTAAACCCCTGGTTCTGTGTGCGGGTCACACCTGATGGTACTATACTGGCAACACAAGACAAGAGTGGCATCTCGCAACAATGTAGTGTGTTTAAATAAATGTGAGACAGTGTTATGTACAGGTGCTTGATTGTTGCAAACATGTTCAGGAGGAAGTTTAAAAAAAGACCCTCTTCCCCAGAGTGAGACAGATAGAGAGGGAGGGAGAGAGAGAGAGAGAGAGAGAGAGAGAGAGAGAGAGAGAGAGAGAGAGAGAGAGAGAGAGAGAGAGAGAGAGAGAAGAGAGAGAGAGAGAGGGAGAGAGAGAGAGAGAGACCTTACACACTTGCTTCTCACAATCTTAATTAACTTCAAGGTTGAAAGTGTGAAATTTAATAAAGGGGAATTAAAAGATGTTAATATCCTGCCAATGTACTGGCATGAATAAATTAAATTAAATCAGAGGAACTGGCTTCTAAGTTTTTTGTGTCTTCCTCTTGTTATCTCTCTCTCTCTTTCTCTTTCTCCATATCTATCTCTACCTATGTGTGTGTGTGTGTGTGTGTGTGTGTGTGTGTGTGTGTGTGTGTGTGTGTGTGTGTGTGTGTGTGTGTGTGTGTTTAACATGGAAGCTCACATAGCTTTAAAGTAGCAGAACCAAGTGAACCAAAAGCAACTAATCCTGTGAGTGTCAGAAAAAATTGGGATGTGTTTGTCCCTCTCTCTCTCTCTCTCTCTCTCTCTCTGTGTGTGTGTGTATGTGTGTTTGTGATTGTGTGACTGTATGTTTGTGTAGGTGAGCACCCTGATAGAAGTATAAGATGGAATAAGCACAACTACATTGTTGCTGATCTTTTGGCAGCCTTTTATTATGGCCTCCTGTACATAGATCACAGACACATATAGCCAAAACTGTGTGTGTGTGTGTGTGTGTGTGTGTGTGTGTGTGTGTGTGCATGATTTGGGTTTGGTAGCTGAAGTAGAAGAGAAGCCATTTGCTTTGGATTCATTAGGGTGAGTTTTAACCGGTGGCAGCTGGCCAAGCACAAAACCTGCTTTGGCCACAAGGGAACACTGCCTCCTTGGAGCAATAAACCTGCCTCTCTGCTGCCCTGAACAGGAAAGTGTGTGTGTGTGTGTGTGTGCTAGTGCTATAGCTGCTTCTAAAATGACTGGTTAAATTCCAAAAATGATAACGACATCTTGAGACACATTACGTAAAAAATGTGCATGCGGATAATTGCGGTGTTATATATGTCTGTCCACATATTATCCCAAAACTTAAATGTATTCACCACAGTAGCATTTATTGTCTGTGCATAATTTAAATAGTGGAAGTGAAACCCTGTCATTGTTGTGAAATGGCTGTGAGCTTCCTCTACATTTCACCACATACAGCCAGGGCGCTATTTAACACCAGGAGCAGTGATGGGGACGGTACTGCCTCAAGTACCTCAGGACAACCTACTGAGTTCGAACCCATGGCCTTCCGATTCTGGGGCCTAGTCCTCAACCACAAGACCACTGCTGCCCAGTTATAGGCATTGTATTGCTATTATTGTATGTAAAAAAGCCAGATGGTTAATGTGACAACAAAGGTTAGACTTAAAAAAATAACAATCCAAAAGCATTTAAAGCACAAAAAATACAATCTGTTGTTTAGACAGTGATGATACGATGGAATCACAATACTATCATCACAGTGATATAAAGTGGCTGTTCCTGTATGGAGTGGAAGTGATGAGAAAGTGAAGTGAAGGTTACTTTTTGTCACTGAACACAACACAGAACACACTGAACCACGAGACATTACTTTCTCTTCATTTAACCCTCTCACACACACAGGTAGCGGTGAGCATGCACCCAGCACCTGGGGAGCAGTGCTGGGGACAGTACTGCACCCAAGGGAACATGATCTTCTGATCATAAAGTTGCAGAACAGAAAAGCAGAACTCTGAAGCAGAAAGCGGAGCTTTTTTTGCGCTTGGTCTGGACTAAACTAATGTTAAGACCATTTTAGCTAACTTGGCTCATGTAAATTATTGAATGCATAGGATATTTTTAGAGTTTTGAAATGAAACTGATCAAATTATTTTATTTAAAAAGCAATGGGAATCTTTCTTTCTTAAAAAAATGAAATGGGGAAAAAGCGTTTTGATCGTATATGCCCTCCATCTACAGCATAGGGTAAATGAGCACCATATAGGGAAGCTCTCACCATGCCTTATATCATTACCTTAAAAGTGCAAGAGAGAGAGAAGGAATGCCGCAGACTTCACTCAGAGAGACTCTGGGGTTTTACAAGCTGCCTCACAAACTCACTAGCCCAAGGCAGCCTTTTCCATGGAAGAAAGCAAGAAGAAGAAGAGACGAAGGAGCAAAAAATAATAATCATATCATTGAAATTTTTCACACACACACATGTAGGGGCTTGCTGGAGTTTCCACCTTTCCCCATTACCCGTTCTGGATGGAAATCAGGGGAAGATTTTGTGCTTCTTCTCTGCGCTCGGGGAACGACAGCCCTCTTGCCATCGTTTGCCTGCCACAATGCCGATTACACACACGCACAAAGCTCTTTAAAACGCTTAGTTGAGCTGCCTCCAGAATTTGCGCAGATTGATTCGGCTGCCTGACGCCTCTCTGTTGTGTTAATACGGGAGATGTATCATTCATGAGTCTGCTCTGGAAGACTTTTAAAAAAAGGTTTCCCTAAGCCGAGGCCTACCGCTGTTAGCAACACGCATGCGCGCATACACATACCATCCCTCTTAAATGCTCTCTAGTATGAAAACAGAGAGCAAGTGCTTACAAATTTACCTGCATTTATTCACTTTAGGTCCTCAGTACTTGCTCCAGGCTTTGTGAGTTGGGGGCGTGATATTTGAGGAGCATCAATAAAAAGAACTCGCAAACCATTAGGACAGCAGTGTGAAGCCACACTTCAAAACAAACAAAGCCAGCAATCACCAGCCAGACACTTCAGAAAAAGTACAAAATCCACTTGGATGGGCTTGACAAGACGGTAGGTTGAGTTTTATACACTGTGACAGCTTCTTCTGCACTATTTGTCCAGTATGAAAGGCTCATTCCAAGCTGTGAAATGAAAGAATTCAGCACTGTGGACAGCTCCACATTTCTTCACTAGTTCGGCACCATGGACAGAACCCTGAATCAACTCGAGACAGCATTTTCTCTCTGAAAATCCTCACACACACACACACACATGCACGCAAGTGTTTGTTCTTTTATTAGTCTGCACATATGTGTGCAGGAAATACAAGGAAATATAAAAGGAAATGTATGATATGGTCCATTTAACAATAATAAACATTTAAATGTTCATGGGCAGTTTTCTTAAGTTATCCTGGCAATAAGCTGTTGTGTTTAAACCACAGCAACAGACATACACACTTATAGATGATAGCTATGAAGACAAAGACAGATTCGGTCTCTGGTGTGCCCAAGTCCTTCCAGTGCAAGCCTTAAGCTCTCCCAAAGTCTGCTATTTCTATGAGGAACCTGCCTCATTAATTTTATAACTGAAGCCAGAACTGGTGTGTGTGTTTTTTTTAAACCTGTTCGCTGAAAAGAGAAATATGTCAAGGAACTTCAGAGAAAGGATTTTAATACTGAACATGGCATTCCAGCCTTTTCAAGTCTACATGAAAAACAAAAACCAAAGAAGACTATGAGAAGTTGAGTGACCACCGCTTGATATAAATGGTGAGCATGCAGAAGTGGTGGACACCCTTTATCTGGTTAGATTTATTATTAACAACAAAGGATCGAACAGAACTAGGATGCAGATTGGTGCTCTGTAGAAAAAGGATGAAGGATCAAAATATTGATGCCTTTGAATTTTGGTGCTGGTGGAGGCTTTTGAGGGGACCTTGTACTGCAAGGAAAACAAATAGGTACCCAGTCAAATCCCAGCTTCATCTCTGGACACCTCCTAATGGTTGTAGATAGATGCTCCCCATCCCACCTGGCTAAGCTTGAACAATTCCTGCAAGAAGAATGGGGAAAAAAAGTGTTCCAAGCTTCTACAAAATGTCCAAAAAGGGGCTGCATAGCTGCAGAGGGGGAATGAATAGTTATTGAAATGGTATCTTTCCATTTTTAGTTTTCGGGATAAAAATAAAACCCTGCAAACCCTGACTGTTTTTGCTTGGTCATTCAGAACTATTGTGTGAGTTAGAACAAATTTCAAATAAGAAGTTTCTTATGGGGCAGTAGTGGCCTAGTGGTTAGGGCCTAGGCCCCAGGATCAGAAGGTCATGGGTTCAAATCCTAGACCAATAGGTTGCCCTGAGGTACCCTTAGGTACCATCCCCATCACTGCTCCTCGGGTGCTAGATGTATGGCTGCCCCCTGCGAGACCGTGTGTATGGGTAAAATGCGGAGAAAGAATTTCATTGTGGTTCACTGTGTGCTGTGCGGTTTCGCACAGATAGTCACTTTCACTTGACTTATTCTCATCATTCACTTTCTGTCGTCTCTATAGCTGAATATTTTCCCAGAAAAGCTGGCACAAGATAGATAACTCAAAAATGCACGATGTTTTAATTGCATTCATAAAATCATTCAGACTCACACAGTTGTCCAAAATAATAAAGTATGTAACATATATATTAAAAACTAAAAATGGAAAACACCAATTTTAAAAAAATCGAAACAGACTTAACAGCTGAACAGCCTTGGGTTGAACAGTATGAACTTGCTTAGTTTGGGTTTCTGCGTGCGTCTGACTCATACAGTGGCCATGTATCATCCAGCTCAGTAAAGCATATGTTTCTGATTTCAGCTCCTAGCTAGTTCTTGTTAGGTGTAACTGGAAGGCTGCTGTCACCTGCGACTTTCACCCATCAGCTGAACCTGTGAGAGTGTTTTCCTGGGAGCCTGAAGTGAGCTCTGGGCTTTGGTGATCAGCCTCCATGCAGAATAACAGGGTAGAAAGAGAAATCTGGACTGCTTCTCCAACTCCACGCTCCAGCGCCTGCTGATCCGCTCTGTCTCTCTTAGCAACACCATCTCAGGCCTCCTACGGATGAGACAGTTTGGAGGAATGAGGTGAGACAGCAGGAGAAACTTTTTTTATTGTAGGCAGTGAACGGGAGGGTGAAGTGAATGGTTTGTATAACCAGTTTTGGCAGGCAATATATGAGAGAAAGATTCACGATGGAAAATGGCTTGAAGCCAGTAAAACGATCTAGATTACTAAAATTTAAATTTCTCCCCATTTTTCAATGTGTACTACTTATTGT
>CM029373.1:21598842-21636342 GCA_017165825.1 Hepsetus odoe | reverse complement strand
TTCCCAGCAGAACATTGGCCACAGCATACGTCTGGCTCCACCAATACCTTCTGCCCTGGTGTCATTTCTTCCACGGGTGAGCGACGTATAAGCACATTCAGCTCTTTATTTAGCATTGCAGTCTGCAATCATGGGATGAAACTGTTTAACGTCTTCCTGATCTGGGTGCTCATCAAACACCATGGTGCACAGATAATCTAGAATTTATGTCAGGTACTTATTTGCCTTTCAAATCACTTATATGCCCTTTCTCCACATTCTAGAAAACGTCTGAAACACACCCAACCTGGCTGTCCATAAGAAATAAAAGAAAAACATGCACCTTCTTCCATCACATCTGGGTTCAGTTTTGATACTCAGATGTTTGCTGTAAACACTTGTGGTGGGGACAGGGGTCAGCATGGGAATCTGATCCTTCTGCAGCTATGCGGCTCCATTTGCAGCGAGCTTGAATGTTCTGACATGTTTTTATCAAATTTGTACGACATGAGCTCTTCTTTGGGATTGGATACAATACACACACCACAAAGCCTGCCATTTTGGAGGTTCTCTGACTCAGACTCATCCAGCCATCACAATTTCTCCCTTGGCAATTCTGCTCAGAATCTAGGGGTTACCCATTTTCCCCACTTTTATCACATTAATTTTATTAGCTGACTTTCACATGATGTGTAATGTATTCTTCCCTTTGAGAAATAACTTTGTAAAGTGAAAATGTAAATCGCTGTAGTTGTAGTTTGTTGCTGTGGCTAATCGGTGTATCTTAAAATAATAGCTTCAAATGAAACAAGGATTTCTGCCTAGGGCCAGAGGTTGCCTAGTGATTAGAGACTAGGTCCCAGGATTGGAAGGTCATGGATTTGAATCCCAGACCAGTAGATTGCCCTGAGGTTCCCTTTAGCAAGGTACCACCCTGGTCACTGCTCCCCAGTTAGATATAGCTGCCCCCTTCTGCACGTAGTCTATGGGTTAACAGCAGAGGATGCTTTCTGTTGTAATTCACTGAGCACTGGGCTGTGTTTCACAATGATAGTCACTTTCACTTTTAACAAGCTTTAGTATTTAATTACATGTTTATGTGTGATGCATTTAGCATAGCAAATATTGTACCCCATAGGAGCAACAGCAGAAATTACCTTTATCAAAGAGGGATGTTTCTTACTGTGTTTTCTCCAAATATTCGACTCAAACAGCTGCATTAGTCATGGTTCAGTGCTGGTTAAATCACCAATCAGTGTATGTGGAGCCACAATGCCTTGTTTATGAAATTCCTGTGCTTGCACACACACACAAACACATACACACACACACACACACACACACACACACATACACTATTGAACTAGTGAATTTGTCCTCTTTTTTTAACCCATTCCAGAGGCTCCAATAACGAACACACCAGGGCCAGGAGCAGGGGCTGCACTGCCCGGGGGGCAGTTTTGGGGTTAGGTTCTTGCCCAAAGGCACTTTAGTGATGGATGCAGAAATGGGGAGGCATTGTTCCCTCACGCCCCACTGCCCTTATGTACTTTTCCTGCTGGTCCAGCGGACTAAACGAGCCACCCTTTATTTGCAAACCTTCCTATTAAACCATTAGGCCACTGCTGCCCCCAAAATTAAATGTATAGTAAAAATATGGTCAAATAAATGCTCAAAAATTACAATTTGATTCAACTCAGCAATCTTCAGTAAATAATGAATGGATCATTCATGACAACGTACATGACACTTGTAACAATTTTCTACTTACCACTCATAGAGGTCAAATTTCCCAGAGATGTTTTGTGTGCAAAAGTGGACCTTTTTAGTTTGTACGGAAGTGCAGTTAACAAATAACTGCAGCTTCAGAACTCCTGCAATCAGTGCAATACCCATAAAAAGACAACTCGCTGATTTCCTGGTTAAAAGGAAATTTGTTACAATATGATTTGAATGTGAATAATTATAATACACATATTAATAACTGTGTAATAACCATGCAGTTTAGAAGGTAATATGGACACTGGACCTTGCTGCCAGTGTGTTTTCTGTCGCCATGTTTGCCTGTGTGGTGGGTCTGTTATACTGCACTGCCGCTGCTGCTCGAAGTGTATCTGACTCCGATGCTGCTGTTTGGAGTGTGGCAGGCGGCCAGATGCATATAAGCTGATATGCACACACGATGAGCCATGCAGGGAAGATGACAAAGGATGGAGGGCAACTGGGATGAGTCTCCATGGTAACAGGAGACAGGATGATGAGCACCTCCTCTTCTTTGCCACCACATGCCAAACCTGTCTGACTCCCTGTCCCTCCTCATTAACCTCTGAGCTTTCCACCCCCCCACATTCTCTCTCTCTCTCTCTCTCTCTCTCTCTCTCTCTCTCTCTCTCTCTCTCTCTCTCGCTCTTTTTATCACAGCCAGCAGCTCTGTCTTCCCACACCTGTGACCCTGTGCAAATGCAGTCTCTTTGGCCCATGAAGAAAATCTATGTCATAACTTTATTAAAAATAATACTCCCATTTGACTCCTGTCACAACACTTTTCTAAGCCCTGCTACTTAACCCCTGTGTCTGTGTGTGTGTGTGTTTGTGTTTTCTTAAAGTCAACCCCTAGAACTTAGCAGTGATAATTTAAAGACATTTATTTGACAAGTGGTTGGGTAATTATTTAATAGTTAACTGATTATCTATAAAAAAGTTAAAATAGTTGTTTAAAAAATTCTGTTTAGAAATGGAAGACTTTTCAAAATGTTAATATATTTAGTTAGTATAGCAAAATGGAAGCATTTATTTGTATGTATTAGAATTTACATTTATGGCATTTAGCAGATGCTGTTATCTAAAGCGACTTCCAATTCCTGATTACAGGACAGTCCCTCTGGAGCAATTTGGGGTTATGGATTCAAACCTGCAACCTCTTTGTGCTCTTTGTGAGTACCACTAGACCACCACCACCCGGCCACCAATTTCCCTGTGCAGAGTAATAGGGTTACTATGATATATAATGAATTCAAGGGTCTGTGTCATGGAAAAACATTTTCTTCACTTTTTAAAAGACTTTAATGGAGATAATAAACACTGTTAAAGCAGTTTCACAGGCCCCTGCCTTTAAACTAAGACTATTGCATCTCATCCAACCAATTAAGGATTTCTAAAGAAGTCAATTAACTTGAGCAGGTGTGGCAGATTGTTATTAGAGCTACACTTCACAGGATGGCACATCTTTAGAATCAAGTTTGCTTATCACAGAGGCTTAAACTTCGACATGTTCCAGTCATTCCCCAGTCTATACAGTACATAACAAAATGTGGGGAAATGTTTTATCAGGATTTGGTTGGTACAACAGCACAAACCGTCTAAATAAAGCAACAATACAGGCAATACGAGCAGAATACCGGAAATAAACGTAGAAAGATGCAGTGAAGTGTTCACAACTAGTGATTGTTTAAGTGCCAGCTTTATATGTGTTTAAAACCTACTTCTGTTAGTTATCAGTAACAGTAGAGGTCCACAGTTTGGACACACCTTATAATATGTAACATAATAGATAATTGTATGATTGTTATCATTTTAGAGACCGTTTGTCTTAAGGCTTTTGTTTATATGAACAAAAATAGTTAAACTGGTAGATAAGGATCTGATGGCTAGACATCTGGATCAAAGCATCATGAAAATTTCTTTCTGTGTTCCCAGTATGCACTGGTTAGTCACTATCAACAATGATTGAACCAGGAATGAGGTCACGGGACCTCAAGGCTCTTTGGTGCGAATGGGGATTTAAGGCTAACTCAGTCAGTAATGCTGGTTTCATAAAAATGTTTTAGATCATTCAGTGCTTTATTTGCTTTACGCTTCTGGAGCTGCAAAGCTGCAGACAAGTCAGAGTGCCCATGCTGACCCATGTCCACTCCCAAATATGCCTACAATGGGTACATGAGCTTCACCTGGACCATAGAAGATCCCATGGATCACATTTTTTTTCTCCTTGATGTGGACAGCCAGTGCATGTATGTGTTTACCTGGAGAATAGATGGCACCATTAAAGGTAGCTGGCAGGAGCAATGTGATGCTCTGGGCACGGTTCTGATGTCCTGCCATCCGTGTTGTTGCTGTTTTGAAACATACTACTTACCTTAACATTGTTGTAGACCAAGCATGGCAAAGTTATTCCCTAACAGGAACAGGATAAAGCACCCTGCCACATTGAGAATGGTTCAATAATGATTTAAGGAACATGACAAGGAGCTGAAAGTGAAACTGGCTTCCAGTTTCCCAGATCTCAATTTGAATCAAACATCTGTGTATAAAAACTATTCTAATGCATGAAGAGTGACTTATATCGCTATGGTTTCAATACATTCAGCCAGGCCTGTGTATATTTTATTGCTTTAGCTGAGTGATATAGTGTCAATATTAATATTAATTCAATATAGGGCCTATTAATTGTAGGGTCTTCTACAATTAATAGGGCCCAAAGCTTTAATTGCTATCAAATGCTATACCTTCTTCATGTTGCTGTTGGTGGCTGACATGTTTGCACCCCGGGGGTTTAAAGGGGCTTCAGTTTAGAGACAGATGCTGTTCTTGCTCTCGAGTAGTTCTTGGAGTAATCAGACATGTGCTACAAATCCCAAGTAGCTCTCTGATAGCATCACACACGTCCTACTGTCACAGGTCCTCCAGACTGCATGTGCTGGTCCAGTCACTGGAGACACAATGGCACGGCCTGATGGCAATAGGAGATAGCATGGTCGCTGTGTAATTTCAGCACAACGTCTTTGATCTGACAGTGGAGTGAGAGAGAAAACACAGCGGCAGCCGCCTGCTACTGGACGAGTGTGTGTGATTCGTGCTGTGGTGAGAGGGAGACAGGCTGCTTTAATGCAGTGAGACAGACCAGGCCTAATGCAGCGAGACAGCCCAGATTTAATGCGGCGAGACAGATTGAGTTTAACGCAGTGAGACAGTCTGGCATAATGCTGTGAGACAGGCTGGCATAATGCAGCGAGACAGTGTTTTAATGCGGATGTATCTCCCCTGTCCAGGTCCAGTCTCTCTTTTCTTAATCCAGAGGCTGGAGATGAGACGCTCCTGCTATCAGCTAAATCAGACCGTGCACAGAGCACTTGCTTCCTCAGAGCTCCATCAGTTTACATGTGCAAACATCACATAAAGGGGGGTGTACATTATGTTCAACACTGATGTTCAAGCAATCTGATTCCTTAGCGTCAGTTTCATTTTAGTTCAGTCATTTGAAGCCACCGGATCAATTCCTGTGGGAAACAAATGGATTAGACTTGTTTGAAATGAACCCATTCAAGTTCCGTCCACATGTTTTTTTTTGTTTTTTTTAAGCAACTGGTATAGTAAAGTCTGAAAAGATTCAATTCAACTTGAAGAAATCATAAGCCATTTCATAGATACTTCACACCTGCTTCACTGAAGCTAAGCCCGGTCTTAAGCAGTAGTTCAATTAAACTTTGTCTTTAATAAAAGAAAGAAGCAATCCTACACTCAGCTGTCCATCTTAGAAAGTTTTGTCTTATATCGCTGCACAGTCCACTGTACTTTTTTTAATGTACTTTGTTTCATGTTGTCAAATGTTGCACCGAGCTCCAATGGAGAACGTACTTTCATCTCACTTTGTACTTGTTGCTGACTTTCTGTTTGGCCCTTATCTTTCTGTGGTGAGGTTATAATTGAGATATTTACTGACACTGACAAAAAAGAAAGAGCTGGAGGTGTCAAAGTTAAAGATGCTGAGATTTGTGTTGGGAGTGAAGAGGATGGGAAGGATTAAAGATGAGTTTATTAGAGGGACAGCTCAGGCTGAAAGATTTGGAGACATAGTTTAGAGAAACAAGATTGCATTGGTTTGGATGTCTAGAGGAGACATGAGGAGTATATTGGGAGAAGGATGCTGAAGATGGAGTTGCCAGGCAAGAGGAGATGCAGGCCAAAGAGGAAGTTTATGGATATAGTGAGAGAGGACATGCAAGCGGTTGGAGTGAAAGAAGAAGACACAGATGACAGATGATATTTTTAAACCCTTTGTAAAACTGAGCCTCCATGCTGGAGCAGCAAAAAATACCTGTTTTAAATCCACTGAATTGTCTTGTTCTCTGTGTTTGCTTTGTCTGATCTAACTCTGTGCTAATCAGGCTTGGCTCAGCCACCCTGCTTTTGAGTGGCCTGTATAGATCGTCTGCGTATAGATCAGCCAAGAGCTGATTGGTCTATCGATAGACGGGACGTGTCTTAATGCTGCTATGGAGACACTAACAGGTTGGGCTGTACTTAAACAGATTTTTCAGTCCACTTTTAAGGCTCTTATTTACTGCTGTCATGTAGCACAAATCAGTCCCAAGAGGGATCCCTCTTTAACACAGCCACTGTTTCTGTGCTCTCATTTAGTGTAATCCTCAACTATTTACCATCAGAGATTTGAGGTCCCTGCTCAAAAACCACTGGGAGCCCTTTGCAGAGTTACGGATAAAGCAGAAAGTAGTGTGTGTGTGTGTGTGTGTGTGTGTGTGTGTGTGTGTGTGCTTTTGGGACTGTGGCCCTTCCTTCTTTCTTCTTCAATACACATTTTCCTGCTGTGGTAACAAGCATTTCTGACTTCATAACATGAAGGCCTTGCTCATTTATCTGAACATACACACCCACACACACACACACACACACACACACAAACATAAACACATAAACAGCAAGGTCAGTTGCCAGCTGACACAGACAACATATTAGTCTTCATTAGCCGCAGTGTGTTGAGAAGCTCTGTCCAGCAGTGAGCAGCAGAGGCAGCATTTCTCCAATACTCCAGTGACTCTCAGCGAGATTGGTGAAACAATGCCTTGAAGGTGCGGTCAGCGTTCTAACACTTTATGTTACTGTTTCTAAAATTAGTTTTAATTAAACATCTGTTCAAATTCTTAGGCTGCCACAGGCTTTGTTAATGATAAAGAAACTGCTGCTAATGGATCTCCAGAATCCAAGCAGCAATGAAGATCAATGGTCATGTTGTGTAGATCCCTTCGCTCTCTGCATTATTCTGGTCTCAACTGTTTTTGCATCATTTTAGTAAGACATGCATGAACGTGAGACTGCAGTTTACAGGGAGCTTGATCCACGTTTCGGTTTCCATGACCTTTGTCTATTTTGAGCCCTGCAATGTTTATTAATGCCAGTTATTGAAAAGTGACGTGAAAGTGACTATTCTTGTCATTGCGAGGTCACAGCACAGCACACACTGAACCACAGCATTTAACCCATGCACACAAACACTGTGCAGCTGTGAAAGCACCCAGGGAGCAGTGACAGGGATGGTACCTTGCTCAAGGGTACCTCAGGGCAACCTACTGGCAAGGGATTTGAACCCCCAATCTTCCAAGCTTGTAGCCAACTCCCACTAGAACCACTAGGCCACTGCTGCCCATACTGGGCATTGCACCAAAGCCACCCCCCACCCTGCAAAAAAATAATAATTCAGTAGATGCATCTCCCTGCAGATCTCCATTCATTACAGTTTTGTGTTGTTAGGGCAACTCTGCAGCGAATGTATTTTCTATTTGACATTTTTCATTTTCTCATTTATTTTGCTCTGTTGTCAGTCTAGCAGTAATACAAGCATCAGTACATTTGTGTTGATTTGTTCATTAAATGGTTCATTAATCAAACATGGTAACTATTAACAGCATGTCAGTCACGGTCTTCATCATGACTTATGTGGCCACATCCGTTCAGCAGCAGAACAAGAGCTCTTAGATACGTACTGTCTGACGTTCTGGACAGATATATTTAAACTCTCTTCAGGATTTAATAGTTTCTTCATGCACACCTTTTTAGCGTGCAATTACTGTTAATGTGCTAAAATGTTTGGAGTAAACATAAAACATGGACTGTGCCAAAGTTATGGCACCTGTTATAGCAGCGGTGGCCTAGTGTTTAGGGAGTTGGCCCCAGGATCAGAAGGTTGCTCGTCCCAGACCAGTAGGTTGCCCTGAGGTACCCTTGAGCAAAGTACCGTCCCCGTCACTGCTCCCTGGGCACTTTCACGTGTGTGTATGGGTAAAATGCAGAGGTTTAATTTTGTTGTGTCTGTGTGCTGTGCTGTGTTTCCCAATAACAAGAATAGTCACTTTCACTCAATGTCGATTTTGCAGGTGAGAAGATTATGCAACTCAGAAATCTGTGTATTAGTACCGTCAGAATATTATAATAATTAAGTTTGTCCATGGGCCAAAAGCATAAGTGGGTGTCCCAAGAATCACACAGTGGTTGAGAAAAATGTATAAGGACTCATGTATACTTTATGGCAAAAGATGGAGATACCTCTCCATTTGTACAGCTTAGTTTTTGAAAGCCAAAAAAACAATCTTAGATTTGTCCAAAGAACACATTCAGGAGAGAATTAATAGCAGGTCCATATTTACAGCAAGCCACTAAAGATTTATAGTGACGGTAGGAGCTCTGGTCGCTGATTTATCTGCAAACAACGTACAGCTCACCACTAAAATACCCTCAGAGTGGTGGTGCAAAGCTTCACAAGTGAATTAGTGTAGACTGGGCCAACGTAAAGATATGGAACTCTGGAAGGTATTTGGTTTGATTCCCAGGTGGGACGTCCTTTTTACCTTCAGTGTGGAGTCTACATATTACCCCAGTCTGTGCGTGAGTGCAGTGCAAAGAATGCATGTCAGGTGGACTGGAGAGGTGGACCTCGGAGTGATTGTGTCTGTATGTCTGACCTGCACAAACGGGATGGTTCTCCTCCTTCTTTCCTGTGTGCTGGGACACTCCATCACCCCTCCCGCAGCCCTATGCAGGATAAGCTGTTAAGATAATAAACTGATGGACAGAATCATCATCACAGAAGAAGGTAAAATGTTGGTCGAGCTTGATGACTATGCGATGGAGCTCCTAAATGGCCACCTGGTTCCAGGCCTGGAATAAGAAGAAGATTAAAAGAAGTCCAAACCTGTTTGTGCACCGCTGATAGATACTAACACGTGAGGTACGTTATTCAGAAATTGGGTTATTCTGGGAGTCACTGCTGGACAATTGTGTATTCATATATGAAGCCATATTAGGAATGCAAAGGGACCAGGTGTCCCCCGTGCCATGTCTCCTTTCCTTCTTCTGTCCCCTCAAGTAATTAAACCACTGGCCCACACACAAACACATATTGACTAACACACAAACACACACACCCACACACCCACCCACACACACACACACACAAACACACACACCCACACACACACACACAGCATCACGTGTGTTAGTCCTGCATTCTCCGTCCACTCTGAATTCAGCCTCTGTCATTAGTGTCGCTCTGTCCTGTGTGAATGGTGCTAATCGCAGATGGCAGGAGAGAACCTTTGGCCTCCTTGGCGCAGAAAACGAATAAATTCAGCACCATTCCCTAATGTTGCGCGTGACAACTTTATTGCAGCTGCTCTCTTTTCTATAACTCAAACCCAGCTTATTACACACCGTATTTCAGTCAGACCATAAACAGCCCACCGGCCTCACAAGGTGGGGCACAGCGCTGTTTAAATAGCACTAACTCACAGTCTGATTGGCCAGGCGTATGATATGTAAATAAGCCTTAATGACCTCCGATAAAGCTGCCAGCACAGGCAGCAGCACTGTGCCCTCATAAAGGTCCAGTTTAGAGACATTATTTAAAGAGAAGAAGAAGGAAGGACATAAAAGCTGGATAGAGTTTTAGGATTTCATTCACTAATATAAAGACAGCAGGACGGTAACAGCTTTAGCTAATCTTAGATAGCGAGTAAATATTACAGTTACATTATCTTGCAGTTTCAAACCTCAGTCAGCTTCAAAATTATTGCTATCCTAGGCTTAGAGAAAGAAAAGGTTAAAAAAAAGTGGCTTCGTGGTTCATTTTAGCATGGAAATAGGAGGAGATATAATAGAAGAACATGCGCCCAATCAAAAAAAAAGGCGGATGTCATAATTACTGACTCAGATAACAGCAATGAACTTTCTGCTAAAATGCTTGTTGAGATTTGAAAAATACTGAGCAATCTGGGACCCAAGACTCCTCAATATCGAGTGTGTCCAGACCCTCCAGGGTCCTATGTACCTCCATTTTGGATTCTCTTCAAATCACCCCCAGAGTTTTCAGTGGGGTACAGTTCAGGTAAGGTGGCGTGTTAGGTTAGTTTTACTGTCAGCCACCTTGTTTAGTGTATCGTATTTTCTCGTGTATAAGTCGCACAAATTTGTCCCAAAATCCACTATAAAAATGGGGGTGCGACCTTTACACGGGGAATTCATGTGCGATTTATACACGGGAACTTTCTTCAGTGATTGACGCTTCTGCATAGAGACCAGCGAATGTTCACATTTCCAGGCAATGAAAAAAGAGGAAGGCACGCATCAAGACTCTTCTCAGTTCTGGCCCCTCAGTGGTGGAACGAACTCCCCCTGATGGTCAGAAATGCTGTCTTCAAACATCAATTAAAGACCCACCTGTTCATGGAATTTCTCAGGGAATAATCTTCCCAAACCATCTACTCTCCTACCTCTGCTGCTTCTTTTCCTCAAACCTCTGCTCTTTCTTTCCTGTATTACCTTTACAAAAAAAAAGTCTATGTATATACTTGTCACAGGGGCACTTAGTTTGTTGCTTAGGTTGTAATAGTTAATCAGCAGTTGCTGAGCTGAGCTGGTTACCAAGATGATGATGATGATGATGATCTAATGTGGAAACAAAGCACTGTTGTAAGTCGCTCTGGATAAGAGTGATCGGAATCATCCTCTAAATTATTGCCGAATACACATTTTTGGAGCTTTTGGCCTAGTGGGTAGGGCGTTGGCCACCTGATTGGAGGATCGGCGGTTCGAACCCCTTCCCAGTAGGTTGCCCTGAGGTACCCTTGAGCAAGGTGCCGTCCCCGTCCCGCTCCTCCCTGCGATGGGCTGGCGACCTGTCCATGGTGTGTCCCCCGTCCTCGCCCTGTGTGCGCTGGGTTGGACACCAGCACCCCCCCACGACCCCGATTGGGACAAGCGGCAGAAAATTAATGAATATTCAGTCATTTTTCAGCACCGTTATATATCAATGTTAATTTATTATATATCAATATTCAGGCATATGCACCTTGTGAAAAAACAGCACATACAATTAGAATAAATTATGAAAAAATTTTTTTTTTTAAATACATATCATCTGAGCTGCTGTAAGGTTCATGTTTGCTCCTGGTAATATTTTTAATTTCCCTGGATTCTCTGGCACCACCTGATTTAACTTCATAAACCGCTGATTAGCCGAATCATGTATTGGATGATAAGAACAGTCAAAACTGGGAAGCCATGAAGAGAGTGTTGAGATACATGAAATCTTTACTTATTATATTATATTATATTAGTTTTTTCAAATATGGCTTTTTTCCCAGCCGTCAGGAACTTATAAATGACCGTCCGCAACTTCCTATTTCACCTGAGGTGTAAATATGAAGTAAGATTCACGCCAAACACCTCCAGTCATCTATCATCAAAGAAGTTAAGAGAATCAAATACGATACAATGCACCGAATTAGTAAACAGGCCCAAGGTTTGGAGAAAGTTGGCCCTGAGAATCGACCCCAAGCTGTAAGGTGCCAATCATTTCATTTGATTTGATTTATTCCACTGACCCTAAAATGAGATTCACTCTATCCCACACATCTGTTATAACATAAACACGATCAATCACATTACAGTGAAGCAGCGCATTGATTTTCATCCAAAATATATCGATGTGAGGCAGACTGAGATGGCGTGAGGAGAGAGACATATTAGGTATTAGTCTGTGTCTCAGAATAACACCAGCACCAGACTTTTCATCTGCACAAGCACAACAGAGACTATCTTGCATGGTTATGCAGCCACGGTTGTATTTTTAATCCCTTAAACAGTTAGACTGTTAAATTTAATGAATACAGCTGCCAGGAGGCCATCCGAACATAAAGAATTCATCTCCTAGTTTGCTTTAGAATTTTTTTTTCAATCTGCTAAATGTCATTCGTCATCTCTCTTGAAAGTGAAAATATGAGAAAAAATAATCTGAGAGATCTGCTCTGAAGTTTGAAGGTGGACAGCTTTTAGGGAAGCCGGATTTAGGGAGGTCTGATTCCCAGCCGGAGCAGCCCTGGTCCTTTCTGTGAGGAGTTTGCATGTGTCTGTGTGGCTTTCCTCCGCGAGCTCTGGTTTCCTTCCACAGTCAAAAGACATGCACGTCAGGTGGATTGGAGATGCTAAGTGTGTGTGTGTGTGTGTGTGTGTGTGTGAGTGTGTGTGTCTGTGTATCTGCCATGCAATGCACTGACGGGTTTTTCATTCTTTTGCCCTGTGAGAGCTGTGGGATAGACTCCAGCACCACCCACAACTCTTATCAGGACAAGCGGCTATGAAAATGAATGAGTGAGTGAGTGAATGAGTGAGTGAGTGAGTATATTATAGTATATATATCTGCCTGGTCTGTATCTTTACAAACAAACCTGCTATCCACACCATGCCATTGGGCCGCACTAAACACACACTCAGTGTACACACACTCACACTTTCCTGAAAGCACTGATCATGTTGAATCAGAATCAGAAAAACTTTATGATCCCAAGGGAAACAGACAGCTCCACCAGTAGCCACAAACAACATGTGTCCTAACTGTCCGCACATAAATCATAAATGAAATTGAAAAATCTACCCTACCCATTTTTTTTTTTTTTTTTTTGCAAACTTGCAGTTTTTCCTGTTTTTTTGTCTTCAATTTAACAAAAAGTACGTTTTAGGTCTCTGATAACTAAACTTTTGCAAACAAAAAAAACGGTGGATAAAAATCTGTTATTAAAGACAAGTAGACCTAAAACACTTTTGTGAACCGGAGGCCAAAACACAGATAAAATTGTTGCAGAACATAATGGTAGCAGGGGTGAGTGAAAATCGTATTTCAGTTACAGCATAGATATGATGTGTTTTCTCTCGGCTGTGCTGCCGTGCCCAGAGAGCCAGATTTTACACAATTTATAGAACACATCATCTTTTTTGATGACGTTAGTGCAAAACAAGTTTAACGGAACGTGATTTTTGTTTCTACCTGCTGTACTGGAGTGACTCACTAAACCTGTGGCTGGCTGTTCCACTCTTGAGCAGCAGGAGGTTTATCTACTTTAACTCCAGGTATGTCTGGAACTGGGTTATACCTTGTGTTTTACCTAATAAACCAGTCAGTCATTTTCTGCCGCTTGTCCCAAACGGGGTCGTGGAGGAGTGCTGGAGTCCATCCCAGCGCATACAGGGTGAGGACGGGGACACACCCTGGACAGGTCACCAGCCCATCGCAGGGAGGAGCGAGACGGGGATGGCACCTTGCTCAAGGGTACCTCAGGGCAACCCACTGGGAAGGGGTTCGAACCCATGATCCTCTGGCCAACACCCTAACCACTAGGCCACCGCTGCCCCCCTAATAAACCATTCATTCTAAATCTTATCTTATTTTTATCAAACAAACGTATGCTTAACTAACATTCAACTAATGGTTTTCATCAGTAACTTTCCTGGCAGGATTACAGTCTACTCCAGTTCAGTTGACTTGCTCTTTGTTAGCTTTCCAATCAAACTGCATTATTCCTTTCAGTGTTACAAGATGGATGACTGCTCTGACTGTGGTGAGATAAGTAAGAAGTACTAATCTGGTTACATACTGACAAGAGATTGGAGCCTCCATTGATAAAGATTATAAATAGTCAGTCTGACTTCATTATCACACTGCCTCAATATCTAATTCATATCAATAACGGAAGGCATGAAAGAGGAGAAGGTGTTTAGCCTTGGGTGGCAGTGTGTGATCAAATATAATGCATGGAGTAAAGTACGTTTGCGGTGTGTGAAAGCGTCCTGCTCCAAAAGGATAGGTTGAGATATTTCTCAGCGTTCATATCTTTAAGGAATGTATTTTGTGGTGAATGTAGCTGGTATTTATTACTCATGCCTTCAGGTGCGGTACACACAAGCGCCAGCACCCAAAACCCCCAGTCAAGCATTGAAGAAAATGTGAGGAGACGTGTGCGGAGGTTTCTGTAGACAGGAAACCTGGTCTGAAAAGCCGAAGCTCAGATATACATTAGAGTGATTTTATAAGTGTTCCTAAATTCATGAATGTCATCTCTGAGTACACTGAATGATACCCTTTGTGAGTGTGTATATATAGAGAGAAAGATTATATATCTATAGATATACAGATGTTTCAGATTGCTGTTTAGTCAAGGAGTGGATCCTAATGTTCTTTACAATTGACTAAATGGTTTCTTCAAAGAAGTGGCAAATGAAAGGTTCTTTAGGAAACCAAAAGTGGTTTTTCATGGTTAAAATTTACCTCTTACCCTGTTCTTGGTCCTTGGTCTAAAGCTCCTCTCTGTGTAAGGGGTTCCCAGAGGGAAAAACTCTGCATCGAGACGTGATTCAGGGGGCTTTGTTTGTTGTTCGGGTGATGTGATTGTTGGCTGCTAAATCATTGATGAGGGCACCAAGCGACGGCTTTGTGTGGAAATGGCTCTGGAGTAATGTGACCGTGTTAACACCATTCTGCTTCTGTAAGAACAATTACTCCTCACTGACATGACTGACAGCCATGTTCCTCCTTTTCATTGTGGGATAATTACTCTCCAATCCCTCCATCCCCCTTTTTCATCCTCTTGGCGGTCCTCAGGAGTTTACATGTAAGTCGTGCTCTGCCAGTCTAATGCTCTAATCAGAAATGGTTAGAAATCATATCCTTTTCTCTCAACGCCCCGTCCTTATCCCCCTGCTGGAACGCTGCCCGTGCACTTCACTCAGTTCCCGGTGGAGAATTAATTTCAGATTCATATTATTATACAGGTTTATAAAGCAACTGATGATGTATAGTATCGGTTAACTCATAAATCAGTTCAGATTATTACAAGTGTAGTTGTTAGTGAAAGAAAAGGAGAGAGAACAAGAGAGAGAAGAAGAGAGGCTTTCTTCTGCTGAAGTGTTATACGTATATCTGTGGTGTATGAAGGAGCAGTGCTGCAGACGAAGGAAAACAGAAGGTAAGGTGAACATAGGAGTTGAACATGAGTGTGAAGAGAAAAGCCCATGATATAAAACACAGAAAGTAGTGAAAAAGAAAAGACAGAAAGAAGTTGTCCTGAGAGTAAGCGCATCTTGTTGTCCATCCAGATGAGCTCCAGCTGTGCCCCATGTGATTGTGCAGAGGCATGGATTAATACTCCAGTGAGTCAGACCTGGCAGAAAGAGGCATGTCAGAATGTGTTAAAATATCCTGATGAGACAAATGTTCTCACCTCTTCTCCGTTCTGAATTTAGAGCACAAATGAGTTCATTTTTCACAGCACACTGGAAAAACTCATCAAATTTAACGGAACACATCCAACTTCCACGCTATTAACTCATCTGCACACTGCTTGAAAACCACTGGGATGCATTTCACGTGATTTCTATGACACAGCTTTTTCTCATACAGCCATGAAACAGTAATGCCCATGAACTGAAGTGAGAGAAAGTCAAATGCAGGATCCACTGCTGGCTTTTTCAGTCACTTTTTCGGTTCGCTCACTCGCTTCTGTCCTCTCGATCTGTCTCCCTCTCGTTCTCTCATTGCACGTTTGTGTTTCTCAGCTGCACGGGCCGAGGTAATGAATACTGCATGTTTTACCTGCTGTGTGTGGTTTATTTGACTCTCTCCTCATTCAAATGAAGGACGTGCATGAGCGAGCAGGTGTGAGAGGGAGTTTAATTCCATCACTGCGGCGTGGGACGGCATGCCGCTGACAGCTGGGGAACGGGACTCACGCACACATAAATGTGAGTTTAGCCCGCCTAGCCCTGTCTGTAATAACAGCTCAACGACATGGACTCAACCTGTACCATATGTTTATATCATTCCTGTTTAAATCCCTCACCCTCTAGAGGCTGAGCTTAAATTATAGGCTGAAAATTGAATCTTGAGTATGTGTAATACATATATGTGTTTGTGCATGTGTGTGTGTGTGTGTGTGTCACCTTCAATAGATTATTCTTCAAGGACATGGTGCAGGAGACTCCTTGCCTGAGAAAGTGTGTGTACAGCGTTTAAAGCTAATACCATTAGTGGAATGAGGGTTTAACCTTTGTAACCAAGTGTTGTGGAATGAGTTTAACCTTTACCGTAGTCTTGCTGACAGAAAGTTTAACCCTGTAACGCAGCCCGAGTGGGGAAGAGCTTAGAAGTGCTTAGCAAAGGATAGAATGATGGACTGACCCTACTTAACATACTGCAACGGGCAGGGTCTGTTTGCTGATGTTTCACCAATGGAAATCCTAAAGCTTTACCTTTGGATGGGAAATCACTGAGAGCTTAATCTACTGTAATAAAGCTTAATAGACTCCATAGAGCCATCTTAAATATCAAAGTTTAACACCAATGGGCTGATAGATGTAAATTATAGTTGAGGCATTGCAAGTGCATCTTCGTAGGCTAGATCAGGGCTGGCAACTCTAGTCCTGGAGGGCCAGCATCCTGCAACATTTGGTAGCTGTGCCTTCAAACATTCTCACTAAACCTGGTGATTTTCAGGTGAGCTGAACCAGGTGTGTCTGAGTAGAGAAATGCAGGACCTTCCATTGCATTGCAGCAGCATGGCTGAATAATGGGTTGATGCTGACCCTGCTTAATCAATACACCATACAGTGTACACACTGAGCCACGTATCCCAAACAGGGCTGGAGGTCCTGCAGCCTCTCAGTCATTTTAGGGCAAAAAGAAAATACAAACCAATGGACAATTTAGCGTCTTCAGCTCACATAACAGGCATGTCTTTAGGCTGTTGTGTGAAGCCAGAGCACCAAGCTACCCATGGGGAGAACATGCACATATAATTGATTTATATAAATACTTGCATTTAATACATACACAGTGCATCAGGGGGCAGCCATATCCAGCACCCAGGGAACAGTGATGGGGACATTGATTAAGCATACCTTAGGGCAACCTGCTGATCTAGGATTTGGGCCCTCTAGGTAACCCCTTCCCCATGTCTGCGGCAGACACAGATTAGGCTGAAAAATGCTTGTGTATTCCTTAAACACACATGAGGAAAAGAAATTCAGAGATATATTTGGTAATGCCACGTTTACCTCTGAGAATATGAAAATCCGGACAGTCTCCCAAACAGTACAGCTTTTCCCTTTTATCTCTGCTAATGAAAAGGAGCAGGAAAAGAAGAGGCTGCTTTGTGTGTGTGTGTGTGTGTGTGTGTGTGTGTGCACGCTATGGGCAAATCCAGCACAAGGACATTCAGCACCTTGGGAGGTGCATCTTCACTAAAGGCTTATGTATCTTCATGGATGTAAGACAGAGAGAGAGAGAGAGAGAGAGAGAGAGAGAGAGAGAGAGGGAGACACAAAGAGAGAGAGAGCGAGTGTGTGTTTGCGCATGCGTGTATGTGCGTGCATGTGTTTGTGTGTTTGCGTGCGCGTGTGTGTGTGTGAGTGTGTGTAAAAGTATGGAGTTGACCTCGCCAGGATTGGATAATGTTGATCAGCTGGGAAATGTTGCATCATCAATCAGTGCGTGTAGCCCAGATTGGAACTGACAATATGAATCTTCAGTAATAAGAAACAGCAACGTCAGGTGTTGGACAGACACACTTTTGCTAGGACTGATGTAAATGGTAATACATTGTTTGAAGCTTTATAGCTTATTAGACAAGTTTGTTTTAATTTTGTTTACTTGATGGATATTAACACTGGATATTATCCAACTTACCAACAACAACATTTACATCAATATATATATATAGAATTAGGGCGTTGGCCGCATGATCGGCGGATCGGGGATCAAACCCCTTCCCAGTAGGTTGCCCTGAGGTACCCTTGAGCAAAGTGCCGTCCCCGTCACGCTCCTCCCTGCGATGGGCTGGCGACCTGTCCAGGGTGTGTCCCCCGTCCTTCGTCCTGTGTGAGCTGGGATGGACTCCAATCCAAAATGAATGAATGAATGAATATATATAGAATGGTTTTTACTGTAGCTTGGAGTTCAAACAGCTGCGGTTTGCTTAAGATTACCTGTGTGTGATTTTTACCTGTTTGTTGACACCATATGGTTCTATAACATTGCCAGACACTCAGGCCAGGGCCTTTACAGCAAGGCGAGTTTATAGTGTTGTTTTAAATCTGCAGTTTTAATCCGAAAAGAAATGTGCGTGGTGTAAAAGATGTGCCTTAAACAATACACAGTGTACAATGTTTGATCACATTCTTTCAGTATAACCTTGTTACGGTGGAGATATCGCTTTTTCTGAGTTTTTTCTCACTCACTTCTCAACGCTTCAAAAAGCTCAGCATGAGAATTGGCTGACGATGAAATAAAGTGGAGTGAACTGCATTCAAGGTGTTTATTATTAAACTCAGCAGCATGACACCTTCAAAACATTGCTTTTCAAGCTATGTTACTGGACCTCTCAATAACATTGCATTATGGGCAAAGCAACCAGACTCATGCATCTATCAAGAGCTCTGTTTCTCACGCAATCACGCACGCATAAATACACACTTCTTGCTATTTGAATGTATTCAATTGAAAAGTAGATGCTGAAGACAGGCTCATAAATCTCCCACCAGAAAACTTTATTGCACTAAAATAACAAGCACAAATATAGATGCATGGGATGCCTGAGCAGCACAGCTCACGAAGCAATGGAGTACTGTTAAATTTTGAACATTCTATGAATTATCTGAGCAGATGAACACATTATCAATAATGCAGACTATGATTCAACCGTCAGGTAATCGCTGGGACTGTTTCATTCAGAGTTGCTCAAGGAGGCAGTCTGCAAAGTTTCAAGTTGATTGGCCAAAAAACAGTTACTTGTATTTTACAGCAATCTTTGAACTACTTGAGATCAGATGATTGTTTCATGAAAATGGGTGAAAATCAATCATGATCTGTCATTGCAATAAGCTACGCCCCAGCTGCATCATAAAGCATGAGTTGTATTGTTGATTTAGGACTATATTAGGTTTTCATTATGCGTTATTCAACCTATTGACCTTCTTACGTTGAGTAATGCACTCTGGTTTTGAGCCATGTTGTTCACACCGTTCTGCAAAGATTTCACAATTTAGGCTGCTGAGTTGCATTGTGTTTTTCGTTTGAATGCATGTCATTTCTCTTTTCAGTCTCATGTGAATGCTTTGTCACTAATCACCAAATCTGGCAGAAGAAAGTTTTGCATAATGTGTTGAAGGGAGCCAAGATTGGTATGATGAGAAATGATCAGTGTTGAAAAATTCAAAAGCTATGGGTGCAGTTTCTCTGAGCTTGGTTGTAGTGACGCTATCAGGCCAGAGTAGTGTTGGGACACACCTTTTCTTCAGACTTTCAATCTTTAGGAGACAATCATGATAAAAATAATAAGCAGAAGAAGAAGTAAAAGAATTGTGTGTGTGCATGCATGCGTGTGTGTGTGTGTGTGTGTGTGTGTGTGTGTAGCAGCTACGCTACATTTTAGCTGCTTGTCTTTTTATTCCACTTCACTGTCTGAGAGGCAGTTAATGATGGCAGCTTCTGAAACTGAAGAACCTAAACTGGAACTTCTTCTGCTTTCACTGCTATTCTTGTGACAGTTATTTATAGTCACTGTGAAAATTGTGGATATTTCTCACTAGCTGCTCATGGCACTATTGGCTGAAAGATATAGTAAAATGTTCATGCATCTCATTTGACACTTGTTGAGCTTCCTCGCAGCCTAGATATTCCAGTTCTATATTAGGTTGATATTCTCATTTTTACTAAATGAACACACAGTAGTGTGCAAAAGTTTTAGGCAGGTGTGAAAAAAATGCTGTAAAGAAAGAATGCTTTCAGAAATCTAAATAATGATTGTTTATTTTTATCAATTTACAAAATGCAAAGGGAGCGAACAAAAGAAAAATCTAAATCAAATCAATATTTGGTGTTACTACCTTTTGCCTTCAAACCAGCATCAGTTCTTCTGGCCCCACAGAGCCCTGATCTCAACATCATCCAGTGTGTCTGGATCACATGAAGAGACAGAAGGATGTGAGGAAGCCTACATCCACAGAAGATCTGGGGTTCGTTCTCCAAGATGTTTGGAACAACCTACCAGCTGAGTTCCTTCAAAAACTGTGTGCAAGTGCGCCTAGAAGAATTGATGCTGTTTTGAAGGTAAAGGGTGGTCACACCAAATATTGATTTGATTTAGATTTCTCTTTTGTTCATTCACTGCATTTTTTTGATTGATGAAAATAAATGATTAACACTCCCATTTCTGAAAGTCTATTCTAATTTCTAAAACTTTTGCACAGTACTGTACGTTTAGAGAATGATTTGTTTGCCTGTGAAGGTATACATCTGATCTGTTTTCTCGAAAATTAACTAACATTATGGAGGAAAATTCATCCTGTCTAGTTTTGATTAGCTAAAAAAACTTAATCCAGCTCACCAAGTGACATATTCCATTATGAATTTAATTGAATAGTTAATTGTCTCCTGATTTTGATATAGTGTCAGCAGTGAATGGTGGCTAATCAAATGCTCTCTCTCTCTCTCTCTTTCTCTCTCTCTCTCTCTCTCTCTCTCTCTCTCTCTCTCTCTCTCTCTCTCTCTCGTTCTCCCTTCCTCTCTGGAACAGATGTTAAGGAGTTGGTGGGCTAGAAGAGGACAGCATATGTTAGTTTCTAGCTCCAGCTCCATGTGAAAATCCTGTCCCTGTCCATCCACACACCAGTTACTATCAGCAAGTTTTCATTACACCTGCTTTTTTACAAAAATATAATTGAGAGAGAGTCAAAGAGAGAAAGAGAAAGAGATACAGAAATAGAGAAACAGAGAGAGAGAAAACACAGAGAAATGGGATGGATGCTGTCTTTACTATAAACAGCTTCAGTCATCTAAAGGCAGAAGGTCCCATAAGGCTGGTCATGCACACACACACACACACACACACACACACACACACACACACACACACACACACACACACATAAAAATGTATTAATGTATTTAGAATGATTGCTGATCAGTTAGAAAAAGGGTGGTACAGTGGGTAGCGCTGTTGCTGCCCATAGGTGTGAGTGTGTGAGTGTGTTTGTCTGTGTGACTCCCCTGTGATGGACTGGCGATCTGGGTGTTTCCTTGCCTTTCACCCTTTGAGAGCTGGGATAGACTCCAGCATCCCCCGTGACCCTAATTGGGACAAGCAGCTATGAAAATGAGTGAGTGACTAGTTAGAAATATTGTACCTATTTTCTGATGGTCTTTTATTCAAACGGGAAAGATTTGAGAATCGAGAATGCAGGAAGAAAATGCAGTCAGTCAGTCAGATTGGTGGATGTAAAATTCAGCAGGGCAGGCAGGTTTGGGATAATTCACCTGCAGAACTGTAACTGACTCAATCACAGGGTGTGATATTGTGCTTGGTACAATGACAGAAAAGGCAAACGAGCCCTTTCCATATTGAAACAGAACTCAGTCATAAGCTGATAGAGTAGAGAAGTAAGTGGAGCTCACAGGAGTTGCCTCCTTTCATTAAAGTGTTGTGTTGAACTGGTGTAGGTATTAGTTGTACTGTGACTGTGCGAGTATTGCTTATATGCTACGTGTTTGAGCGTGCGGGCACACGTGTGTGTGTGTGTGTGTGTGTGTGTGTGTGTGTGTGTGTGTGTTCTCAGGGTCATCCTGTCACATCTTCACTCTGTCCTGATCCGTGCCGTAATTAATGACTGTTTCCCTTATTCTCTCTCACTCAAGGACGAGCGTCTTGCTGAATGACAATCGCTGCTCCCTCTCTCCCGGCCTTGTCTCTTTTCTTTTTGAGAGCCAGGTGTCCTCAAGCTCTAGGCACACACCAATATTGTAGAGCAAAATGTGTAATTTTTGCAAGCAAGCATGTATAATGACTATTAAATAAAATTGTAACCAGGTCATTTTTTATTCATTTTCTGTCGGAACAAAACCTCTTATCTCCCAATATGCAACTCCTGAAACTGAAATCACCATTCAAAATGATTTAATGTAATGTGCAACTCTGAAACTCTGAAATAGTCTTTCCGTCCTGCAAACGCCTGGTGGTATTTCTTCTTAATGTCAAAAACAAACAAACCAACAAAAAAAAAAAATATTTTTTTTTTACAGGGTCATATCATCTTGCTTTCAGTAGTACAAGCAGTTGTCATTATACTGACAACTTGAAATATTTGCTTTAGAATTTAAACAAACAAACAAATATATAGATATGCACGCATTAAATGTGCAAACATGTCATTTATAATTTGTACTTGTTAAGTCTCGGCCAATCCCTGCGATGGGCTGGCGACCTGTCCAGGGTGCGTCCCCCGTCCTCGCCCTGTGTGCGCTGGGTTGGACGCCAGCACTCCCCCGCGACCCCGTTTGGGACAAGCGGCAGATAATGGATGGATGGAAGTCTCGGCCAATCTTTGGTTTTAGTTTTTGTTAACCATTTAGTTGTAATGTTCATTTTTTGCTTTTGATCATTAAATTATTTTGTTACTTTTTACTATTATTACCATATTTATAAAGAAAAAGAGCCAAAACATGAACATATAGGCTGACAGACAGATTAAAAGAAAAGAAAAGAAAGCAACGCCTTCACAGCAATGATACCATGATATCATCGGGGTAGAGGGTGATCATGAAGCAAGTAAGTAATGAAGTAATGATGCCTACTGGAGTGAAAAGCCAAGACAATGTCCATATGTGTAAGGGCCGGTACTGCACTGAGCCTTTTTACATTATTTCTTCATTAACATAATTACTTGACAAAGCGCTACAGAATGACTTGGATAGGTAAAGGTGCCGAGATTTTATTGTGCTCGGGGGCTCCGATGTTCATAAATAACTCTATTTATGGAAAGAGTTCATAATGCAATACGCATAAAAAAGTACATTTTCGCGTCCCTCAGAAGCTTTTCTTGCCGTTCTCAGATACGTACCTACCACAGCTTAATTCTCAGAATTTCAGATTTAGTTCATTAAATGCAGCACATCCAGTCAGGCATGGCAGGGTGTAAGCTATAATTCCACTAACTAAGTTTGACAGCTCAGAGGAAAGCAGTGAGAGAGAAGGAGAGGCAGCAAGAGTGCTCAAAGAGAGAGAGAGAGAGAGAGAGAGAGAGAGAATGAGGGAGAGAAAATGGGGAGTTAGTTTTTCAGTGAAACCCATCCTAACCTTTCTGGCAGGTTTTTCTTTTTAATTTGATCCTATAGCTGCAGTATGAACCATGGAATGAGTTTCCTTACCTCCAACACTAGCCATCCCCCAACCTCAACCCCTTCCCTCACCACCCATCTTGATGAACACTCAATAATTGCCCTTGCCTTTGGTTCCATCTTTATTTCCATAGCACTGGCTGCGAATACCAAGTAGAGACATTCGGAGGGACTAGACCTGATTTGCAGTACATAGACAGGCAAGCAGAAAGAAATTTGGCAGATGGGTTTATAAGCATGAGTGAATGAATATTCTCTCCGATGACTAATGGGGTTTTCGGTTTTCTTTAGAAAAAGCCAGGTCCCAAGAGCTTAATACTGAGCTTTTTTCCATTTTTCAAACATTGCTTAGGTTTGGATGGGTGGTGGTGGTATAGTGGTAGGGTACCTGCCTATGGAGCTATGGCTCAAGAGGTCCCAGGTTCAAATCCCACCTCTGGCACTACCACCACTGGGTCCCTGCGCAAGACCCTTAACCCTGGGTTGCTCCAGGGGGACTGTCCCTGTAATTAGGACATGGAAGTCGCACTGGATAAGAGCGTCTGCTAAATGCCGCAAATGTACAATTTTTCAGGTAAATGCGGGTATTTGTGATAATGTAAACCCAGAAAAACCTATTTTCTCCCATAAATAGTTAGCAAGCGGCATAAAAAGTGAGCTTTAGTGGACCTTACATGATATTAAAGATGAACATGTCAATAGTAGTCTTATTTCCTTTGTGGAAGATGCCTTTCCAATCCTTCTAAAAATGTTTCTTTCAGTCATTTTGCTAGGCTGAGCAATCCTTGGCAGATTAGCCATTGTTCCATATCTTCTCCATTTGGAGAACATGACTTTTACAGCGGTTCACAGAGTTCCAGCATTTGAGAGATTGACTTTTAATCCTTTTTCTAACTGACATAATAATTCACTAACTTTCATTCTCAAATATTATGAAATTTTTTGCGAGTGTTTATAGAGCACATGAAAGAAACTTAAATTTGCAGGAAAGGAGGCAATTAAGTCATGTTTTGGTTCAACAGGGCTTACAGCAATCAGTCTGGAGCATTTTAATTGAACCCTATATCAATTCAAAATGTAGCTCATTGCATAATTGAGTGGCAATCGTTCACAGCCGTGATATAGGTGTGGAATACGTTTGGGTCTTGGCACCATGTTGTAGACATTGTTTATGTATTCTTCTGATGTAAAGACCTTGAAGCTGCACCTTGACTCATGAATATGACTGAATCAGAAATACAATAGTTTTCATTAATAATGCCGCAAACAATGGTAATCGATAATGTCATGTGAAACTGGAGTGAACACATCAAAGAGCTTCAGATTGACTCCAGCACTGATTTTGGAGAACAATAACCAATAGCGCTTCAGCACAACTGATGATATTTTCCCACCCAAACCAACGCATGTTAAGATCACCTTTCAACAGAAGAAGAACAAAGATATGAAACCCTCCACTTACACTTCGGTCAGATTTGTATTATTCTGTGCATTTTCAGTGTGAATGGGTTGATAATGCAGCGGCTTGTGAGATGAAGTACAGAAATTTTTATTAATTATTATACTTAATTATTCATTAAGTAATTATTTCATTAGAACTCACTTAAAGTTGAGTGATAATTATCCAGTGTTAACTTGCTACCCTTTCTTTCCAAAAATCAACTGGTTGCTTTTCAGACTAAAAATGAAACTTCTCTTGAACAAACAAAAGTGACAACCCTTGTCATTGTAAAACACAGCACAGGACAACACAGTTCAACCTCTGTGTTTCACCATACAGCCGGGGGCAGCTATTGAAAGTGCCCAGGGAGCAGTGACAGGGACAGTACCTTGCACAAAGGTACCTCAGGGCAACCTACTGGTGAGGGAATCAAACCCAAAATCTTCCAACCCAGGGAAACTCCCTGACCACTGGCCACAGCTGCCCCGATAAATTCCAGGCACCGCTGTGAGCAGGACTCGAACCTGCGTGGGGAAACCCCATTGGATTTCACGTCCAACACCTTAACCTCTCGGCCATCACAGCTCCACACGCAAGCTGCATGCTACCACCTAAAGAGTGTGAAAAATATAGTGGCAGGCTGTGTATTTCACACCCAAGCCTTCAGTCGTGCCTCACCGAATTATTACGATGGTCTTAACCAAAAACTGTTAATGGTCTCCATTATCATAAAGGCATTGCTTTTGAAATCATCAATATTATACTGAAATCAGTACCACAGGGTGTTGCATCACAGACCAGTATCTCAAGCAGTGAGAATGAATGGCATTACTAAAACTCACTCGTTCGCTCATTCACTTTCAGAACGGCTTATCCGGTGCAGGGTTGCGGGCAATGCTGGAGCCAATCCCAGTTCACACAGGATGAAAGAGAAGGAAACACCCCGGAGAGTTTGTCAGTCCATCGCAGCATTACTAAAACAAGAAGCCAAATGGTCATAATTAAAAAGTCACCTTTCAGTGCAGCTACAGGAGAGCCACACGCATGATCTCTAGCAGAAGCATCAATATTAACCTAATAAAATGACAAAAACACAGACAAATCTTGAAATTAGGTTTTTCCTGGGATTTAAAATGAAGGCAAAGTGCTTTTGTGCAAATTCTACAGGAAAGAAAACACAAAAGCATAAATGGTTCTTGAAAAAGCTTACAAACTGTTTTCGCAGTAATACAATGTGCAGTTTGGAGGCTGTAAGCCAAGGGAACAGCTCATCGTTACTGAACTGAAAGTGGTGGACAATTCTTTTCCCCGGCTTGGACATGGTGGCTAACTTTGGCCACCTTTCTTCACAATGTGCAGCTTTTCTTGAAAAGTCTGTCTTGAAAATTTCTACAACCGGTTCACTCTCTGACCATCCAATCAAAGGATGTGAAAATTCTGAAACTATCGTTTGCCTGCTAGATGGCCTCAATGTCAGCAGCTTGTTATCTTCTTGGTTAAAGCAACGGTTTCATTGCCGTTTATTTTAAGCTGCAGGTGCCCACAATGTTGATTCTGAAGGCCTCAAGGTGGATTTATTTGATCCTGGCAACACATAATGTCTAAAATATGACTGGATAAGAGCTCTAACTTAAACATACACTACTGAAAGCAGCACAGCCAAAAGAAAATCTAAAGAGAATTGACTAATGGGAACACTTTAATATTCATGGATAAAGTATATTTAAACAAAGGCTAAAGTGACTATTCTTGTCAGTGGATCTCTTCAATTAACACATGCACACACCGTGCAGCAGGGGGCAGCTATGAAAGCACCCAGGGAGCAGTGATGCAGATGGTAACTTGCTCAAGGGTACTTCAGGGAAACCTACTGGTGAGAGAATTGAACCCACAATCTTCTAATCCAGGGCCAACTGCCTAACCTCTAGGCCACTGCTGCCCAGAAGTAAAGGAAAAGAGAAGGCCTTGCTGACCTGATGGCCCACCACTAATAAAAACAGTGCAGAACCATTGAACATGCGCTCACTGATGCACTATGTGAAGCATAGCCATGTGTGGTTTTGGGATGCAGCTTCCATCTGTTTAGTGATACATCAAGGCCACTGCTTTGGTCCACAAGCAGAGATGTAATAACTACTGGTTGCCATTCTTTCATTCCCTTCCCAGAAAGTCACGTCTAATTGCATAAATCAACTGTCTCCTCCTCTGAGCTGTGCTTCTCTGATGGGTTTCAGTAGATGTGTCATCATTATCACTACTGCACCCAATTAGACAAGAACTATCTATCATTTTGGTGAAAAAAAGTTTAAAAATATGTGTGATGGGCAACGAATTCAAGCTTTGTTTTGATTCTTTATAAATTGTAACGCTGCACTGTTCAACACACCTTCAACACACCCCCTCATTTACTGAAAGTTCCGGTGATGCTGTTTGTCATTGGCCAAATTAGATCTTAGAGATATTTTAGCTTAAAGAACATTGCTAATATTTGGATCTTTGGTAGATTACATGTCTTGGTGAGCTAAATGTTGGGTGGCGGTGGTCTTTGGGGTAGGGTACTTGCCTATGGACCGATGGCTCAAGAGGTCCCAGGTTCAAATCCCACTTCTGGCACTACCACCACTGGGTCCCTGAGCAAGACCCTTAACCCTGAGTTGCTCCAGGGGGACTGTCCCTGTAATTAGGACATGGAAGTCGCTCTGGATAAGAGTGTCTGCTAAATGCTGTATATGTAAATCTTAATTTAAGGTCTGAAAATGATGCTTTTGACAAGTCAGGCAATGCTTTAGCTTTTCGGCCCCTTTACTGAATGCTCTTCAGAAGGCTGCCCATCTAATGATTTTTTAAGAGCAAATTTTGTTGAAATTAAAAATAGGTCACTAATTTTGAGTATATGAATATTTTAAGGACTATATCCATTTATATACAGGGGTCCATGTGAGATCTGCTCTCCTGCAGAGTTTTGCCCCAGCACTAATCCACCTGTGTCGAGCGTTACTCTCCACTAACTCTCCACCCTCAATACTGCAGAGCATTGCTCTTTATAGCTCTGCAGCTGATTATCTGAAGGGTTTGCAGCATCAGAAGTTAATAAAACATCCAAAGCTTCTTGTCCTGAACCAAAGTTTCATCACCATTGCCTGTCCTGTGTGAATCCAGCTTTCCAGATTCCAGCACAAATGCACACACAAGCACATTTAGCTGGTGTTTCTGTGCATGAGCTGCACTGCAGAAGCAACTTTAAAACCCACAGCAGTAATGAAGTCTCTTGTTCTAATTAACTGGTAAGAATTTATTCAATCAATTTACACTTTACATTTAGACTCTTAAAAGTAACTAAGCTTATACCACACATGCAGTTCTGCTGAGTCAGGAATTTAGTAGGTTTTTTTAAATATCATTACAGCTGTGCTTGATCATAAGTTGGCCATAAATTGTATTATTATTTGCTATATTTGTTTTATTATTTCAATCCACTTTGTGAGGGCGGTGTCACAGTCTCCTGGCGGGTTAACTTGGATAAGAGAACTTCTTTGAGTTCTCCACTGATGTTTAAAGTCTTTGGCAGAAATTTGCTGTAAAGAGCAAAATCCAATCACAGGATGATAGATCCTGAGTTACATCATTATAAGACAGGTGAATCTGTGTGGTAATAAAGAGTGTGGGAGAGTTTAGACCGAGCAGAGAAAGGGAGGGGAGAGAGAGAAATAAATAAAACTTTAGTGTGGGATGCTGATCGGACCTGCCTGCCAACAGGGCGATTTATCCTTAAATAAGTTCACGGTAGGTCAGATAAATTACACGCTCACTCACATTACAGGCTGTGTTTGAGTCTCTAAGTTTGTGTCTGTGCCTGTGTGTGTGTGTGTGTGTGTGTGTGTGTGCACGTGTGTGTGTGTGTGTGTGTGTGTGTGTGTAAGAGAATGAATGGTCCAGCACTAGAGGTTTATAAGCACTGAGGTGAGGTGCGCAGCGCCCTGATTGAAGATGCTTTTGTTATGGATCAGGCTGGAGTGGTCGTTGTCTCTTGAACAGGCTCGTGACCTCCTGCTCTTATTGGCAGAGCAGCCGGCAGCCCTGAGCGAGGTGATTTTAATTTGTCAGAACTGTTTACCAACATTTGGCCAAGGTTATTACCTCCCTGTCATAGAGAGGCCACCCAGTAATGAAAAGCAAACAAATACCCGAGAGAGGAGGGGACAACAGGGAGAGGAAGTGAGGGAAGAGAGTGAGAGTAGAGAGATAGAAAAAAAGAAGAGAGAGTGAGAGAGAGAGAGAGAGAGAGAGAGAGAGAAGGGAGGAACACAGAGTATCAAACTGGAATTAGAGGTATGATGGTTTATAGGGAGAAACGGAGGGATGCTCCAGGGCGATGGAAAGAAATGTCGAGGAGAAGAGGGAAAAGGAGAAGCGCTTTTATTATTCCTCCTATTGCTGCGAATCAATTACCCTCAAATGCAAATTGAGGGACATTATTTATCTGTCCATTAGCAATGAATTATTCAGGTTCTTACAGGAGGCGAATGCAGAAGACGTCAAAGAGCGTGTCTGCAAATGGAACAATGTGCAATTTACATCCCTCATTAGGACTGCCTGCATCACATTAGTCAGGCCTTTCAAATCAATAACCCCTCTTCCCTGAGTGTACATTAGTCTGAGCCTGAGCTTGTGTATGTCTGTGTGTGGAGGGCGGGGTGGGTCAGTGCCGACTCTCATTTTTCCGCTGGATGAGGCATTAAAAGACTAATGTAAAAGATATGAAATATGAGATTATATTTGGGGTTGCAGAGCAGGTATGGTAAGGTGGGGTTGGGGATGGTCTTCATTAAGGCCAATGCATTTGAGCCAGAGGCTGAAAAAGCCTCGTCTCATCTGGTCAGCTGAGAGCAGACAGAGAGAGGATAGTGTGAGAGAAAAGAAAGAGGTTTCCTTCTCTCTTCATTGATCGCCCACACTTATCTGCTGTTTCCACAAGTCGCAAGGCCAATTCATTCCTTCATTTTACTTCTTCTCTGTGGCATTCCACAAAAATGGCCCCACAAACACAAGAAAATATTGTATTAAATAGATCGCCAGCATGATATGGACCAATTCTTGTTGTGTAATTCTATTGCTATGCATTGAAATAGTTACAAGCCTCATGATATAAGACTATGATGGTGATACAGTTATATGTAAGACTGTCCTGCAGTATTTTGGATAAAATGATTTGTCAAAAGAAATGGTCCAGTTCTGTTAAATTAATGCTTAAAATTGCTTTTTTTTAATATCTACCTTATTTCTATAGCCATGAAGCTTTGGGTGGTGTATGGCCGGAACATCTGGCAAAAAATAAACAGACAATATGTCACATATTAATAACATCCTGGCATTAATTTAAGTGTAATGAATCTTTGTGGTCAGAATGCAATCGGTGTTAACAAGGACCTGCATAACTATGTTATAAACATATACACTACTGTATAAGAGTCTCCAGCCAGCCTCATTTCCTTATATTTTGCCTGGAAAATGAGACAATAGCACAGTGATGCTACAAGTGAAGTGAAAGTGACTATTTTTCATTGTGAATACACAACAATGCACACGGTGAACCACAACTAAATACTTAATTTTATCCCTTCACAACATGCTGTAGAGAGCATCCAAACATCCAGCGCCCAGGGAGCAGTGATGGGTATGGTACCCTGCTCAAAGGCACCTCATGGCAACCTACTGGTCCCAGACTCAAACCTACGACTTTCTGATTATGGGGCCCAGTCCCTAAACACTAAGCCATCACTGCCCCAGACGTGCAAACATACATGGAAATATGACATATTATTGTTTGTATTATTCAAACCTGAAATTAGACTAATACTGGACCATCGGTGTGCAAGTAAATTTTGTTACTGATGTATACAAGACTTCCAGAAAGCCAAGCATGACATCCAGAATAAAATGTCTCACCCACTGGACATCAAATGTATGTCTGACTTTAATCCATGATTGTGCTGATGGTTATGCTCTAGCAGCTCCTGATGGCTTTACCACAGAAACACATTACTCTGACTTTTTCATTTCATTTCAGACCAAAATGGCAATGAAATAACAGCCTTATAATATAAGCTTAGAACAAGCCAGATTTCTCTGAATCATATGACCTTAAATATAGACACATGCTTTTACTTCCCAGAAATCATTAGGTCTTCTCTGAAAGCACAGAAGGCCCTGAGGGTTCTCTTTCCGTGTTCAGCCTAAATTAAGCTATTTTTATATGACTGCCCACATGGATGGGATTTCCAAAACTGACAACTGTCTAACACTATTTCATCTTCTGTGAAGAGCATAATACACACGTCTACAGCCCAGAAAAAGCTCATTCATCCAGCAGGGAGGAGGGAAGGGAATACTCTTAACTGTGAATGAGATGCGGCCATGGATGCAGCTAAAGGCAGCTTTGATAAAGTGGCTACTCAGTGCAGGAGGGCATCAAGGTCAGTCGTTGTGAATTCAGCCATCATGTCTCTGTGAAAGTGTCCAAGTGCTAGTGCTTCTGCCACTTCACCTCAGTGACATACTGTTTTGTGTACCACAGCTGACTATGACTGATATTACACCTGCTCCTTGCCCTCAAAATGTACATTTGTATCTCGATTTCTGGCCCACATGTCTGAAATTGAATACTAGCCCTTTAATTCTCTCATGGACCACTACCTTTCACCTACACACCAAAGTGGTTTTTCTTATCTCCACTTTATCTCACCAAACTCTGTTTAATCTTTAAAACAATGTCTTGAATTCATTATTTTTTACATATGGTGCACTCACATCCAGAGGAGAATTAAGCATGGCGGGAGGAAACCCACGCAGACACAGGGAGAACATGCAAACCACACAGAAAGGACCTGGACCGGCCCGCCTGGGAATCGAACCCAGGATCTTCTGACCAGGTCATAGTGCACTGGAGCTGAACTAGTTAGTTTACTGCACATGAACGTTAACCTAATTAGATGTGATTTAATCACTATTGCACGAGGTATCTTCAATTTGAGAAAACGTGTTTAAGATGCATAGATTTTTCATTTGTTCATTTGTATGGTGTAAACTGAAGTAACACTGTTACAGGACAGAACTCCTTAAGCTTAAAAAATCTTGATTGTGAAAATGAATTTAAAGTTTGTGTTCACATTCAGAACCTTAGCTCCATGTGGAAGCACTTTGATCTTATAAAAGGCTTGATAAAAGTCTTAAAGTCGGTTCCTTTGAGTACAAAAGGTGGATCTTTCATGGAATCCCTCAAAGGGACTGTTTTTAATTTGTAAAATGTTTTGATTTGTAAAATGTAAACTCTTAAAGGTGCTTTTAGTCTTTGTGATGAAGCAGTGGCACATGCCAGTGCTGTAGGGGCCACCAGCCGAATAACATCTGTGGTGGTTCCTTTCAACTAAAAGTCATTCATGTACCTGCATTGTAGGTGTTTCTGGTGAAATTTCTAGAAGTGTACATGCTTCTAATAAACGGGCAACTCTGTTGTCTCAGATAGGCAGTACAGTTTGTAAAGCACGAGTCATTAACTCGTGAATCCTCTTTTAGGATTTATAAATGCGTGTAGATTACACCATGCAGTGGCGTTGCCGTGTGTGTATGTGCGTGATGTCAGACACGTCGTGATGCAGGACTATGTTGGCATCACCTTCTACACTCTCGGTCAACACTTCAAAGCCTCTCGTGGTGCCGTGCTGCCTTTGAAATGCAAACAGCTGCTTTTCTACCCAAAAATCTAAATAATTTAATCACTCTACTGCTTCGCTTCAAAAACAACAGTTTCCTGCATGTTGTGTTTGTGTGTGAATTCAGGGGCTTGGTGGTCTGTGGAGTCAGGATTGGTCAACTACCCATACCAACGCACACACACACGCACACACACACACACCCAAAACAGCCCACATTCAAAAGACAAAGATGTTTCCTCTTTGAATCGCTGCTTTGGAGAATTTTGCATTTTAAACCAGCTCACTCTGGAGAATCAGCTTTAATGATTTTCAACAGGAACATTCTACGTTTTTAACTCGAAATCAGATAAATTATGTCTTGTACAAGGACTGATTTAGCAATAACAAAAAGGAGAAACAAAGGGGGAAAAATCACACAACTTTCCAGAGATAAAAAAAAAAGTCACATTCAATATGTATGAAAAAGAATAAATGAACATCAGTCTCTTTGATTCGTTCCAGGTTCAGCACAAGATCAATTAAACTGATTGATGTGGCAAAAGGACATGATATGATTAATAAGCTGCCACCGCTGTCAGACAAATGAGCACCAACTAACAGCCTCTCGCAAGTCTGGATCCTTTCATAGTGTCACAATGCATGATGAATCCGTGGCATGACCTCCATGACAGTTGGTGTCAGGCTGTAAGGTTGGTATCCGTTATATCTACACATTTTACATCATCTAAGACAGGTCTTGCATTTTGAAGGTATTCTGGAACATTTTATAGTCACAACAACAAAGCATCTGCAGAGACCATGAACCAAGCGTTCTAGTAAGTTCTAGTAGGTTCTAGTAGCCCAGCTGACAACATGCTGCTAAATAGAACTGCATCCTTGAGGGAGGCACTCAGTTTTCTCTAAAGACCTGCTGCTGAAGTCGGAGAAAGTGTGTCAGCTAAATGACATAATAACTGAAGCTCCGAACAGCCATGGTTCCACATTTGAAGTACTGATGGGCTTTTACCCAGACTGCAATATCTCAGTCATCCTTGACCTTCTCAAGTTACAAACTAACCACCCTTCATAAAGTCAAGATTTGTGCACATGGTTGACATTTCGTCTGGGCTGCAGAGAACGATGAGAAAGGAAGGTTGTTATTGTATGTTGTGCAGCAGTGACCCAGGCTTTAAAGCTGAGCTACAGATGGTGAACTACAAAAACGAAACTAAACTTTTTTCTTGCACTCACAAACACTCTTTGCAACTCTCTCTCTCACTCACTTAATCAATTTTCTTCTTAGCTACTTATGATTAGTGTTTATAGAGTCTGTCCCAGCTCTGACAGGGTAAAACGCGGACACTCAGCCTGGACAGGTCGGCAGTCCAGCGCACGGCCGATATGTAGATAAACATATTCACACCTAGAGGGCAATATAGCTTATATTGAATGAAAGGATTTAATAAGAAGTAATTAAACAGGCCACCAAGAAAGAATTAGTGAAATAATATAAATGATAAGACTGAGAAACATTACAAAATCATGATAAAACGCACAGTTTGTTCTCCTGTGCTGGTCAGCAAGGAGGTATTTAAACAGTTTGAGCAACAGCAGAGAAACAGTGAAAACGTAAGCCATGTGGAACTCTTTCCTGTCTGAACTGACTTGATTAATTTTCCATTGAAGAAATGCACTACATGAACACAGTTACTCCTGTTAATTTTTTGTACTTGTGGCAAGAATTGAGCTGATTTGAAATATTTCATCTCCCATGCACTCCTCTCTCTTTTCTCCTTGCTTTCCATTTCGGTTAGCGAGTGAAGCCTTTGCTCTAATGAAGGGGTCAAAAGCAGAGATAGATGCCGGGGTAGAATAAGCTTTAGAATACTGATCCAGGAGCATGTTTATGGGTGATATCAAAAGCTTAATACCCTGATGGAGAAATGTAAAGGTGATCTGAGAACAGATGCTGAAAAGATATAAAAATATAAAATTCCTGAGTGCACACACACACACACACGAACACGCACGCACGCACCCCCCCCAACACACACACACACACACACACACATATGTGTATATTATGCTCTTCACACACATACAGCAGTAAATCTGTCCTCTGCATTTAACATCAGTAGTGAATAAACACACCAGGAGCAGGAGGCAGCAATACCTGCTACCGGTGGAGGGTATGTTGTAGTGGTTAAGTGCTTTGCCCAAGGGCACTTCAGCCATGAATGCCAAAGTCTGGAAATGTTGTTCACCCGCAACCCACTGCCCACATTTTTCCTGCCGTTCCAGGGAAATTATCTGGCAACCATCTGACTGCAAGCCCTCCTTTCTAACCATTAGACTATGGCTTCCCCAAAATGTAAAGAGGATGCAGCAAGTCTCTCCTCAGTCCCATTGTTCCGAAAATCATGGTAATATGTAGTCTTCATGTAGAGAACATTGCAGGTTTAAACTAATAAGAACACATTCCGCACTGCCAAAATGCAAAGCATCATGTCCATGATTCTTAGCCAGATCAGGTTTCAGGATGTGCAGCGGCAGGACAGGGGTCCAGAAAAGCAGTGGAAGGCACATTTCAGCGCAGCTCAAGACAAACGGGGGTCCCCAAAGTGCACAGAATTCTAGGAATGTCAAATGGAGTCTACATTATATACCCCTGTGGCACACTCAGGACATTTTCTGTCCCTGTCATAGCAGAGACTGTTGGTTTCCCTGCCAGAACACACACATTGAGATAAGCTCCAGCTTAGAATATGGAAATATATGCCCACACACTCATCCAGCTCTCCTGATGAGAAAAAGAGACAGAGAGAGAGAGAGAGAGAGAGAGAGAGAGAGAGAGAGAGAGAGAGAGAGAGAGAGAGAGAGGAGAGAAGAGGATGTGGCATATATGTGGCAGTCTACTTGAAGCAACGCTGAAGCTCTGAACCAGCCTTAGTCTCATTAATTATGATCTAATGAGCTGAATATTGCATTCAAATTTGAAATTTGCACAATATTGATCCTGAGGAGAAATTGTGTGAAATAGAGCGTTTGGCAGGTTTGACTGGAGCTCAATCCATGTCTGTCATAAGTTATTACATCCACACATGCTGAGTAAAAGATGCATGATAATAAGGTGAACAAACCCGGTAGAGTAAAACGCAGCCATTCAACATTCATGCCTGTTCACATCCAAAGAAAAAGTTTTGAGGAGTTATTGAATAAGTCAGGTTTGCTAGAAGAATCACACCCAAAGCATTTCTGCTTTCTGCATCCTATGTGAAAGTTTCACATCCCAAAAGCAACACCCTGCTCCTTCATTCAATCGCTGGCATAAAGCCGCCCTTTTTCCCCTCTCTTATCTTTTTTTAACGCTTCCGATATTGAGAGCAACTGCAGTGTTCGACTTATCCCAAATTTGTATTCTAGTGTCATTATTTGTTAATAAAATATGTAATATGTTACTATGTCACAACCAGGGATGCATCAAAATTTTGCCCAGTGAAATATTAAAAGTGGTACCATATAGCACTTAATATTTACATAAAAGGACACTTTTGGTACTTTTGCTTTCCACAGTTGTCTGTTATTTCTGATTGACTGTAGCAGTTACATTAAAGCTAAGTTTAGCTAATATGAAATTAACTTCTGCCTTAGGGCAGCGGTGGCCACCTGATTGGCGGATCGGGGGTTTAAATCCCTTCCCGATAGGTTGCCCTGAGGTACCCTTGTGGAAGGTGCCGTCCCCGTCTCGCTCCTCCCTGCGATGGGTTCAAGCACCTGTCCAGGGTGTGTCCCCTGTCCTTTGCCCTGTGTGTGCTGGGATGCACTCCTCCGTGACCCTGTTTGGGACAAGTGGCAGAAAATGACTGACTGATCTTCTGCCTCATCTGCTTTCCTACATGAACACATTTCAGTAATATAATGACCTAACATAGCCTTTTATTTTGAAATAAATTGTTTTCTGAAGTGGAGAGTCGAAGGTGCTACTTTTTAGGAAACATGAGTCCTGTTACTTCTGGTGTCAAACAGGATGGAAGTTGTGTGACGTAGTGATGCTTTGCTGCTTCAGTGCCTGGGTGACCCTTATCTGAAGCTCAGCTGAGTGATGCAGGATGACAATGAGTTAAAGCACAAGAGCAAGTCCATCTCTGAGTGGCTGAAAGAACATGAAATTAAAATAAAATATCTTAACCTAAAACTTTCTGAAAGTGAAAACCCTTGTCATTGCGAGGTCAAAGCACAGCAGACAATGAACCACAACTAAATTGACCTCTTCTGTGATTTAACCCATGCACACCAAACACCGCGGCAGCAGTGGGCAGCTATTGAAAGCACCCGGGAGCGTGATGGGACGGTACCTTGCTCAAGGGTACCTCAGGGCAACCTATTGGGAAGGGGTTCGAACCCCGATCCTCCGATCATGGGCCACCGCCCTAACCACTAGGCCATCACTGCCTCGACCTCTGCTTTTAACCCATGCACACAACACCGCAGTGGGCAGCTATTGAAAGGCTTCTGGGGAGCAGTGATAGACGGTAATTTGCTCAGGGGTACCTAGGGGAACCTACTTGTGAGGGGAATCGACCCACAATCTTCCGATGCGGGGGGCAACTCCCAACCACTAGGCCACCGCTGCCCACTGAAATGTAGTTAAAAAAAAATGTTGTACCTAAAAAACAATTCATAGTCAATAGCCAATATGAAGACGACACTGCAAAAACTTCAAAAATTCATAATGATGCCAAAGATTGATGTTTGATTGAAGTTGTTATTTTAGCAATTTGTTACTAATGGTGGCACGACCAACTATTAAGTTTATGACAATTACTTTTTCCTATGGGGAATACAGGTACAATGAGTTTTTGCGCTTTCAGTAAATCACAAGACCATTTGTTTTGTTTACTCAGGCTGTATATGGTACTATAAAGATCTTCAACTGTTCAGTTTATAAAGTCCAAACTTTATGAGGCATATATTACATTTATCTCTTAAAGTAAGCAGTACACTTCTCTCTGCTAGTGCCCTGACATGACACTATCATACTGTTAGTGGAATTTGATCTGACTGCTGGACAGATCTGAGCTGTCTAACAAGATGGCTAGTTA
>CM029373.1:21538842-21593842 GCA_017165825.1 Hepsetus odoe | reverse complement strand
CTAAGCCATTAAAGACCTCCGTGTGGATGGTGCTGGAGTCTCTCACAGATGAAAGACAGAAGGACTCCATCACGGGACAATAAACCTCAAGCGGTCCATATGAGAGAATAAGCATTGCTTATGGGTAAAATGTACTATTCACTTTTTAAATATGGACCAGGAAAAAGCCGCTTTGGATTTGTGTTTGTGAGGCCATGAAGAAGCCAATCAGAACACAGATCACTTATATACATCATTCATAAAGACCTTGTTTGACACTTCTTTTTATTTTGATACTTTTGTTATATTTGTGTTTTTACACAAAACGACCTCTTTATTCCCTTGACTGAAAGATTTTTGGTTAAACTGTGCTTTAAAGTAATCAAACTATAGGCTTCCGGTTAAAACGGGTTAACCCTAAATTTCAAAGCCTGCAAGAGCATAGCTGGAGTTCCAAATCCAATTTCACACGCCCTGTTCCAGTGTTCAGTTACTACTGAAGGCCATGATTACTTGCATCGAGTGTGTGAGATTAGTGTTAGAGCGAAACTCTGCGGGAGACTAGCTCTTCGGAAGCAGGGCTGGGGACACCTGCTGTAGATGCTTTTTATTGGTCTTGTGTATGAGCTGCTTTCTAATGTGTTTCTCACAGGTAGTCACCAGCCTGGCATTTTAGCACTACAGCCCTCCGACATGGCACGTTTTAACCCCCACCATGTCAGATCATTAGCTCTCTCTGGGCTGGAGCTCACCCTTTACGGTTAACCAGCCGCCTAGCCATCATAATGCACAGACACGGGGTAAAGCATTCAAACCGGCTATGAAGGAACACACAGCAGGGTGTGTAATCAGCTCACACAGGTCTCGGGCCTCCTCTCTACTCCGACAGAGTTTTATTGTGAGTTCACTTAATTGGAAAATGACCACAGTAATTAGAGAAATCTCCGAGATTAACAGGGGGCAAAACAGGGCCGGGGTGGGGATTTCTGCAATAAAAGCTGGGAATTACACACAAACCAGTTGCCATGGAAATTAGACTGACTAAAAAAACGCCACGGAAAAACTAAAATATGACAAGTTTTACAATTACATCAGCTAGTTTTGAGCATCCATGCTCACTATTAAAATCCACTTTATCCCTTTATTGTTTTGCATTGCGTTTCAGTTTGTAAGTCGAAGAAAAGATTTTATTAATTTTTTAAACTGGATCTAATATTTTGCTCATGAATTCCCTATAGCACATGGGTTCACAATTCATTCCTTTGCATATGATTACATTTACATTTACGTCATTTAGCAGACGCTCTTATCCAGAGCGACTTACATGTCCTAATTACTGGACAGTCCCCTGAGACACTCAGGTTGGGCGGGTCTTGGCTCAGGGACCCAGTGTAGAAAGGAGGTGGATAAACCTGGGACCTCTTGAGCCATAGGTCCATAGGCAAGTATCCTACCACTGGACCACCGCCACCCCGGCGATTATATGTACCAGGTAGCACAACTCTAAACTTGAGTGTTACCCATCCAGCACAGTTTTGCTCAGGCACACCTAATTCAACTCTCTTTTTGTTCAACAACTTCTGTTAACTGTAAGATTAAGTGTGTGTGTCTGAATAGAGGAACATGTGCTGGACATTTGCCCTCTATGACCTTGGACAGTCAAATGTTTCAAGTCTTCTGTGATTCAAACATCTTGTGAAATTGAATGAAAATCAAAAGTATGTGGAATTTTCCATTTTGCCGTTGCTTTTGTTGGTTTGCTGCTTGTTTATTTATTCCTGTCAAGCACTGTCTGTCTCTAAGCTGTCCTCAAAAGAGAGGGATGTAACTAAGGATCCTTTTACAGCAGTAGGTGGGCTTGGCCAGCACTGCTATGCATGGTTCAAACAGTCAATTAAAGAAAAGAAATTAGCAGCATCAAACATATATTGCTTTAATGTGTCATTTAATGATGAGCGTTAAAGGTTTAATAGTGTTGGAATAATGCAGGAAAAAATATTCTGGACCTCCCAGGTTCTAAAGGTTAATATTTAGTGGATGGAGTGAAACACTGTGGACCTGAGCAGTCTCGTTCTATTTCTTTGTGTCAGTGTAGAGCAGATGACTGTCTAATTACTGGTCAGGGTGATTTCTGATTGGCTGTGATAAAGGTCACACCAGGCTGACTGAGGAATGAGATCATGACCTTGTAGAGGTCAGATCTAGGCAGTAAAGATTTGTGTGGCTGAGGAGACCCTCTCCAGCGATGCGTATAACTACCTCGACTTCCCTGGAGCTCTCTGCTATTGCCTAGGGTCCAATTGATAACCCATCGAGGTCCTGACTTGGATAAGCTAATTGAGCTGACAGTCCATCAGTTCATCTACAGGTCAGATGTTTCTCTTCTAATTCTTCTGCTCCCAAGGCTGGTAAAAATAAATAAATGAATAAATAAATATATAAATATATATATACAGTACTGTGCAAAGGTTTTAGTAGGTATAAAAATGCTGTAACAAAGAATGTCAGAAATGGAAGTGTTCATCATTTATTTTCATCAATCAACAAAATGCAGTGAATGAACAAGAGAATCTAAATCAGATTCAATAGTTGGTGACCACCCTTTGCCTTTCAAAACAGCATCAATTCTTCTAGGTACACTTGCACACAGTTTTGAAGGAATCAGCTGTTAGTTGTTCCAAATATCTGAGAACTAACCACAGATCTTCTAGATGTAGGCTTCCTCACATCCTTCTTGTCTTTTCATGTGATCCAGACACACACTGATGATGCTGAGATCAGGGCTCTGCCAGAAGAACTGATGCTAGTTTGAAGGCAAAAGGTTCAGATTTTTCTTTTGTTTGCTCACTTTGCATTTTGTAAATTGATACAAATAAACAATCATTATTTATATTTCTGAAAGCATTCTTTGTTTACAGCATTTTTTCCACACCTGCCTAAACTTTTTGCATTAGCACTGTATATATATATATATATATATGTGTATGTACACACACAATACACACACACACACACACACACACACACACACACTAACTACACACATACATATATATGCAATTGGATGTAGGATTTCATCCAATTTAGCATCAAAGCACTGTTCATAAACGCTGCACACTTCCTTCTACAGGGCTACAGAGGAATAGGCTGCTCAGAGATCATCACCAGTGCCTTTTCTCCATAATCCTTTGGCAACTACCTGCTAGCACTTAAAGCCTCACTAATTTTTATTTTACTCTTTGACTGTCTTAGAGGTTGAGATTAAAATGAGAGAGACATAAGTGAGGTCAAACCTCGTCTTTGATATGAGTCTCTGTGTTCATCAGGATCATACCAGCTCAAAGGAAATGAAATCCTGTAGAGAGCCAGAGAGGATGATGAAAGGGAATCTTCATCAGCTCATGATGTCAGAAATATTAGAGAGAGAGAGAGAGAGAGAGAGAGAGAGAGAGAGAGAGAGAGAGAGAGAGAGACATGCTGCTGAACTTTTTAAGGAGCTTGTCACTGTCGTTTTCAGGTTCATTTGAGAGTTTATTGTGTCTTTACTAAATCTGATAATGTAATCAACTCTTGGACTCACTAAGCCTCCAGTGTGAAGGAGACTGGTTGGTGCAGCTGAGCTTTTGTTCTTTATCCCATTAAATCACAGTTAACAATCCAGTTTTATTTGAATTTTCATTTTTACCAGTCTATATACCGTTAAACATGTATCAGTTCTATTATTTAGCTTTTCCTAACTTTAGCAGGGAATGCATGGTATGTCATTGAATGTTTCTGATTGATTAGTAGTGAAAAAAAAAGAAAGTGAAAGTGACAACCCTTGTCATTGCGAGGTCACAGCACAGCACAGCGAACCACAACGAACTGACCTCTGCATTTAACCCATGTACACAAACACTGCAAGTGTTGGTGCGGGCAGCCATTGAGTTTTTCCCCGGGAGCAGACGGGACGGTACCTTGCTCAAGCGTGCTTCAGGGCAACCTACTGGTAAGGGGTTTGAACCCACAATCAACAGATCAATCAGCTGATATTTGTTGCTGATTCTCATACAGACAATCCATTTAATAGAACCCTAAACGAAGACCTCAGGTACTCACTACAGTGTGTTGGACCCACTAGAAAAAGAGCATAATCTCATAATTTAAACTGCATTATTAGGCTGACTTTGAAAGATAAGTGACCATTGTATTAATTTCAAGAATTTTATTTAAAAATAAACCTCAAAAAGAAATTAAATAAATAAATAAACTCTTTGCTATGGCTCTCATGATCCCACCGCCAGGCTGGTTCTCTTTAAGTTGTAATAACTAGGTTCAACAGGAACAACCCTAAACCTCTGGTTAATCTATGTGGTCCACAACCATAATTAAGAATTTAATTTGATACATTTATAACCATAATCCATCAACGCATGGGGTTTAACCAAAAAACTGCATGTTCCTATTTTCCAGCCTCAACAGATAATTCCTACAATGTTCACCTATTCTAAAATTTGAGGTTGGAAATTATGAGCAGCATTCCCTTATGTCCCATCATATTACGTTAAATAAACCCAGTTCATTCACATTCACATCACTAACCAGTGCCTAAAAGACTGAACGTAATACTGAACTGGAAAGACAGAAGCAAGGTTTTACGTAGTCCGCTGGCTCATGCATCCCATTTTAATGCAGAAAATACTTAGAGCGTCTTTAATAACAACATTATATTTTATTTTTAAAAATCTACTCAAATTCTAAAAATCCTTATATATAAAGAATGAGGTTCCGGATGTTTTTGTGATCTATACTGCAATACTTTGTATGGCGGGAATTTATCTGCTCGAGTCTCCTGCAACTCACCATCAACTCATTTGAAACTCAGATACAACAGTTGCTATTTCATAAGTGTTTACACAATCATGTTGTGCTATTTTGTTTGTATGTTATGTACTCACATAACTGCATAAGCACCATTATCATGAATAAACATTGATTAGTTAAGTAAAAGTCTTGTTGATTTTTGCATACAATCTATAACGGTTAATTCATTATAAATGCATGAATGTGGTACGAGATTGTAAGATTGTTTGGACTTACTTTGCATCAATACGCATTTCATTCTCCTCATTAGCTCAAGCAACATTACAGTGTTTAATTAAGGTAATTAAATCTCAGTGTAATAATGAGAGAGTGCAGTGAGGAGAGAGAGAGAGAGAGAGAGAGAGAGAGAGAGAGAGAGAGAGAGAGAGAGAGAGAGAGAGAGAGACATGCCATGGTTTCCATAATTACATTAGTACCAGAAGGCGCCTTAACTCACAGTAATATACTTACATAAAAAGGTGGCATAAAGAAATGGCAACGTTTGTTTTAAATTTCATAAAACAGTATAGAACAAAGAAAGTATAATCCTCCCCAAGCAGAACACATTCATTTAAAGACACACACACACACACACACACACACACACACACACACACAGACGAACTACAACAGGCAACCATTTACACACAATCACAAGCACACACACACACACACACACTTCGCCTGCTAAAATGGCTATTTCGTTGAATTTCCTTTTCTTTTACAAAAAAACAAAAAAAAGTTTGATGTCAGCGTAGTTAAAATGTGTAAACCATACCATCTCTCTTCCTGTTTCCATGTAAGGAAACCAAGATACAAAAACAGCCTGACTTGAATTCATGGCTGTGACGCCAACACTCATTCGACCTATGGCCCAACCATGAAACTATAAAAGGTTTTGTTACTGCAAACATTGTTTAATGCAAATATTAAACCACAGAAAAGAAGTTGCTCAAAGCAATCGGTTTTAACAAAACACAGCTGTCTGTGACTGTGTGGCTTAACCAACAAAAAAAAACAATTGTCTAAAAAGGTCAGGTACAGGGCGATACAATAGTACACCATATAAGATGTCAGAACATAAGTCATTTTCATACACCAAGGGTCAGCAACAAAAACCTCTTAACTCTTAGGAATAAAAGAGACTTAATTGGTTTAGTCTCAAGAACATCTTCCCGGGACAACATGATGGCTTTATTTAAAATTAAGGAGTAATTCTCTTATTTCACTTATTTAAGTTTAAAATGAAAAGTTTAAACCACCAATGTTGTGCATTATTCAAAATGAGGCTACAGTCTGATTGAAACCTTCTGGACTTCAGACGACAAGAAATAGAAATCGGTCTGACAGATAGAACTGAAACGCTACACACTGTTTGTAGCAATTATCCTAATTTGTTGCTACTTAGTAGGTAATTCAACCATTTTAGTTTCAGTAAATTTGCATTAAAAGTCAGTCTGTTGCTTTATTAAATTTCAGTTATCTGTCAGGATAGCGGTCCCACTAACGATCCAAACAAAAATGCCATTTCATGTTGTTTAGCTTCTTCCATTAAATGATAATTTACAACTTAAAGCATTTTATTCTGTCCCTCAGAGCCCTTTCTATCAGGAAAGTCCTGTTAATTGAAGTCAAATTAAACTTTTGAAGCAAATCATTGTAGTAATAACTGCATATGACTATAACAACACTGGCAGGCAGGCACATCGCTAAGATTTTTTTTACACTTACTAACTTTAGATCATGCTTTAGTCGATTTGGTCAGATACCTAGGCTAGAATCAGAGTCCAGGGTGTTGTGAGTCTGTGAACATGTGTCTCATGTGAGTCTGTGAACATGTGTCTCATGTCTAGGGCAGCGGTGGCCTAGCGGTTAGGGCGTTAGCTGCATGATCGGAGGATCTGGGGTTCAAACCCCTTCCCAATAGGTTGCCCTGAGGTACCCTTGAGTAAGGTACTGCCCCCACTACTGCCCTGGCGCTAATACGCCCACTGCTGCACGGGGTTTGAGTGTGCATGGTTAAAAGCAGAGGTCCAGTTTCGTTGTGGTTCATGTGTGCTGTGCTGTGACCTCGCAATGACAAGGGTTGTCACTTTCATGTCCTCATCACTGAGTGAGAGACATTTAGCATAGTATTAAGACCGCATACAGAACAAACATTACCGGCAGTACACAGTTTTACTGGGATCAGTGGCTGAGACAGTGGCGTGGCCAGTGGTGTGTCCAATAGTGACTGTTTTTAAGAGAGAGAGAGAGAGAGAGAGAGTGAGAGAAAGAGAGGGAGAGAAAGAGAGGAGAGAGAGAGAGAGAGAGAGAGAGATACTGAGAGAGAGAGAGAGAGAGATACTGAGAGAGAGAGATACTGAGAGAGAGAGAGAGAGAGAGATACTGAGAGAGAGAGAGAGAGATACTGAGAGAGAGAGAGAGAGATACTGAGAGAGAGAGAGTGGGAGAGAGATACTTCTGAGAGAGAGAGAGAGAGAGAGAGAGAGATACCTGAGAGAGAGAGAGAGAGAGGAGAGAGAGGGAGAGAGAGAGAGAGAGAGAGAGAGAGGGAGAGAGAGAGAGAGAGAGAGAGAGAGAGAGAGAGAGTGCCCTAAGGACGCTGCAATGGAACAAAGAGTTTGTTCCCTCGGTGCCGTCAGTATGGCTACAGCATGCTCTACAATGCATACAAAGTGATTAGAAAGCACAATCTCAAAACAACCAGCTCAGCAAGTGCCTCTACTGAATAAGAAAAGGAGGCCATCTTCACCCACTCCTGCTCTCTCTCTCTCTCTCTCTTCTCTCTCTCTCTCTCTCTCTCTCCCTCTCTCTCTCTCTCTCTCTCACTCTTTCTCTCTTTCAAGACAAAGTAGATAGGGTGCTTGTAAAAGTGTGTTTGTGGAGTGTTCTTACTGGATAATGCACAGTAAGACTTAAAAGTGAAAGTGAAAGTGACTACTCGTGTCATTGAGGGGTCACAGCACAGCACACAGTGAACCACGACAACATTGGGCCTCTGCATTTAACCCATGCACACACCATGCAGCAGTGGGCAGCTATGAAAGCGCCCGGGGAGCAGTGACAGGACGGTACCTTGCTCAAGGGCAACGTACTGGTGAGGGAATCGAACCCACAATCTCCTGATCCAGGGCAACTCCCTCACCACTAGGCCACTAATGCCCCAAAAGCACTGTCTTCCATGTCTCCAGTTTCCTCTTTTAAATGAGAGGTATATTTTTCAGTCGTACATTAAAGTGCAGTTCTGAACTGCAAATAGTAATAACCTCATGGCTGGAGGAAACTTGGGGGCTTCTCAAATCTTCATGATATCCTTGGATATAAACCCCTACACTGGAATCATCGTTGAGTGATAATCGATAGAATAAATGAAAGCACAGTTGAATTTAAAACTTTAGAAAACTTTTTGAAAGGGTTTGATGCTCCAGAGTCTCTAGCTTTGTTAAAAATTTTATAACATTTAAGTGTATTACATAAATATCTTAGCATTATATTGTTAAAATTCACTGGAACTTACATTCTATTTCTATATAGACTCCAGCATCTCCAGCAATCCTAATCAGGACAAGTGGCTATGAAAATGAGTAAGAGAGAAAGGAGAGGGGATGGTGGGGCTGGAGGGTTAAGCAGATATCTTCAGAAACCTCAGACTCACAAAATCAAACAGTCTACTTGACCCCAAGCTGCATGGAATCAGTTCATTTTAAGGAAGCACATGGGAACATATATTCCAAGCATTACAGAGGAGTCATGAGTAAGAAAATCTTACTGATGACAGAGTTTTGGAAGACTCCACTTGCTTGTCTCCACGGAAATTCCTAGGGCTGTCACATATCAGTAGATATTGAAGTGAGTCATGGCACCAATCTGACACATATAGTCAGACTTGACACATTATAACACAGTTCTCTACGAAGTGACCTGAGTACCTCATGGGCAGAGTGTAAAGAAACTATTATATCAGGCTGTCACATCACCTATAGACACTCTGTACTTGGATTACTTCATAAAACACAAAAATCATACATGTGTGCATCTTGTTGCATCACATATGCATTGTGGGATATATTATGTATATTAGGCAACAAAGGAACAGTCAGTTCTTGCAGTGGATTGTTGGAGGCAGAATAAAATGGGCAAGCATCAGGAGCAAAGGTGACAAGGGCCAAATTATGTTGGATAGATGATTGCGTTACAGGTTAGTAACAACCAAAAGTGAAAGTGACTATTTGCTATTGTGAGCATGCAGCACAGCCTAAAGTGAACCACTACAGAATGTATCCTTTACATTTAACCCATACACACAGTGCCACAGTGGGCAGCCATATCCAGTGTCTGAGGAACAAGGATGGGGATTGTAGGCTCAAGTCTGGATCTGGTCTGGGACTCAAACTGGCAACTATCCAATCATGGGACTTTGCTTCTAACCACTAGACCACTGCTGCCCCAAGTGCTTTAAACAAAGGTGATCAGTGAACTGTCAACGGGCACATGGGCAGCAGGTGAATATGCTTCACTTACCTGGAGAAGTACGTGACAGCACCAGGATGCACTATGGGAAGAAAGCAAGCTAGCAGCCAGTGTGATGCTATGGGCAGCGGTGGCTTAGGGGTTAGGGAGCTGTCCCCAGGATCGGAAGGTTGTGGACATGGTCGTGAGTTTTAATATTATGGGTTTATCATTATAGGCAGCCCTTTTGTGTCATCCTGCCATTGAGGGATCTGTTATCATCCCTTTATGAGTGACTGTTGGCTCTTTTTGAGAGACTGCTCCTGCTTTCCTGAACTTATCTATTAAAATAGCAATTACTTTGGAGGAAACATGTTGGTTGCAAGAACCTTCCTCTTGCATATTATCAAACTGTTGGTACTGACAGGAATGACAAGGTCTTTGTGGACCCCAGTGTAGCTTTTTTCCAAACCAATAGCTTTTAAAAATGATGTAATTTGCATAAGAAATGGCCATGATAATGTGAGAGCTGCCCTGAAATGCTGAAGGCTTTGTTTGCTGCTGGATGGTCAGGCTGCGACACACCTCTTCAGTGTGGCAGGGAAGTCAGGACAGTGCTTATGGAGTTGTGTGAAGTGGTGGTCCCTAAGTTGATTAGACAAAGACAGTTTAGGAGTGTGAAAATAAGTGAGGACAGTGATGTGGTTAGGATTCAGGGGGTAGAAGTGACAACTGTGCAGGAATTCAAATACTTGGGCGCAACAGTAAAGAGTGATGGGGAATGTGGAAGAGAGGCGAAGAAGAGAGAAGTGAGAGAAACGTTATGGTGTTCTCTCACTTGGGTGAATGGGTCAGAGAACAATATGATGTTGGTTTGGACATGTACAGAGGAGAGACGAGAACTAAATTGGGAGAAGTTGAGGATGGAGCTGTCGGGAACAGGAGAAGAGGAAAGCCATAAAGGAGGTATATGGATGTAGTGAGAGAAGACATGCAGGTGGTCGGTGTGAATGAAAAAGATCATCTGCTGTGGTGAACCCCTAATGGAAGCAGCCAAAAGAAGAAGGAGAAGATTTTTGTTCCAACCCTCACCTATGATCATGTTCTTTGGCCAGTATCCTAAAAGAACGAGATGACTGGGCACACCCTTAGGGATAGGGTGAGAAGCTCAGATGACTGGGAGGGGTGGAAGCATAGAGCTACTGATCTTATACATTAAAGGTCGAAGTGGTTCAAACATGTAGTCAGGTTGCTTGCCTTTGAACACCTTGAGATCTACCAGAAAGGGGTAGTAGAAGTGCCTGGTGAAAGAACATCTGGGGTTCTGGGGTGCCCTCCTCAGCCTGCTGCTGCACTGAGCTGCTCCTAGATAAATTGAAGAAAACAGACTGACGAATGGTTCAGAACTAGCGGTTGGAAGTATAGTTGCTTTTATATTTTGCTACTTGTTGATCTATCCATAGGTCTCCTCCAAGCACTGTTCAGCATATCCTGGTAAAGGTTTTCACCTGAAAAGCCATTTTTGTGCTATATAGGAGGAATGTGACAAGTCCAGATTCTACCACATCAAAACACAATGATTAAGTAAAGATCAAGATAGATAAACATGTTAACAGCCTTAAAGAGGTTCAGCAGTTAGTTGAACATGTTAATGCACTTAAAGTACTTTAAACGGCAGGCTTCATAAAGCTAATCAGTTATTAATCTTACAACTTCTCCTGTGCTCCGTTACTCCGTTGCTAGGAACTTATCTTATGCAAGGAGATAATCACAGAAAGAGTGAGAGACAGACATAGAGAGAGCGAGAGAGCGTGAGAGAGAAGGAGAGTTATGCATAGAGAGAGTGCGAGAAAGAGAGAGAGAGCGAGAGAGAGAGAGAGAGAGAGAGAGAGAGACATGGAGAGAAAGGAGAAAGAGTGACAGAGAGAGAGAGAGAAAGAGAGTGAGAGCAAGAATAAGAGTTATACATAGAGAAGTTTGAGAAAGAGAGAGGGAGACAAGCGGAGAGAGAGGAATTGGCAGAGAGAAAAAAAGAAAGAGGGGGAGAATGAGAGAGAGAGAGAGAGAGAGAGAGAGAGAGAGAGAGAGAGAGAGAGAGAGAGAGAGAGAGAATGACAATGTAGTGAGCATCTCTCAGGTCCTGTATTCTCAAATTCTCCAACATTACTGAATCTTTAATCACTTCATCGATCTTGCTGTAGAATAACTGCGGGAGTCACACAATCCTCTGGGGTCTTAGCCGTGTGATCTCACTGTGTAATAAAGACTCAGCAAAATGTGTTTGTGCGTGTGTGTCTTGAGGAGTCATGCTGTGTGCGCAGTCGGATTTGGAGGTGTGATGTGTGAAAGCTACTGTTTAAGCCTTTGCTTGCTTCTATATGCAGGATCAAAGGGCAAACTGAATACAGCTCACACACACACACACACACACACACACACACCTTGTACTGCACATATAGCGGTAAAGTGGAGGAATTACATCACTTAAATGACTCAACTTGAGATGACAAGTTTTGGCTGAAAACTTTTGCGGGTTCTTTCGGGAACCTCAAGCAAACTTAAACAGCATTTCTCCAGAGAAGCCTTTTTGGAGCCTTTCTGTAAGCTTGACTTTTTTTCCTCTGGCTATATTTCTTGTCTATTTTATGCTGATTGAACATTGCATGGCTGTTTTCTTGATCATTTTGTTTGACGGCTGAGATAATACTAACACTGATGCACACTTGGATGAGCTAAACCTGCAGCAAGGCTAGCTCTGAGAATTAGTTGACACAGGGATTCCCAGTGCATCTTTATACATTTTCATAATAAATCCCATCAAATCTTGAATCTTGTCAACTACAGTAAGCTGAGGTATATGATACTGTACTACAGTGAAAAACAAAATAATCCCATAGTTTTGCTTGGTAGCCCACACTAAGAGTCAGCATACATTAACGGGGCAGCCGTGGCCTAGTGGTTGGGGGCTAGGCCCCAGAACTGGGAGGTTCTGGGTTAAAATACCCACCAGTAGGTTGCCCTGAGGTACCCTTGAGCAAGGTGCCGCCCCATCACTGCTCCCTGGGCGCTTTTAATAGCTGCCCCTGCCGGACGTATGTGTGTGGCACGTGTTAAATGCAGAGGTTGCATTTTGTTGTGGTTCGCTGTGCTGTGTTCACAATGACAAATTTTCACTTCAGTTTAAAGCCAATTTTGGGGAACAAAAAGACTCTTAGTTTTTAAATAAATTTTCACAAGTAGTTCAAGATTTTTGCACTGAATTTTGGGCAGATAAGCAGGTATATACTTGTATCACAGGTGCATCTTGAGAGGGTGATGATTCTACCTAATTGTCTGAAAGTGTAAAAATCCACACCATCTGTGCAGCAAAGGTGAAATGAAGGACATGGAAACAACACCTTAGCTAGTGTCTCAGTAAAAGTCTCAAATGTCAAATGAACAGTCAAAGATTCTCTCGGATTCATTATGATTCATCTGAGATGCCAAAAGATGTACAAGCGTCATGCAAAAGAGGGGAGGCCTGTGTCTGATGGTACTGATGCATCAGTAGAACTGTTTCTACTGCCATCAGTAGCAGACAAAACCAGCAGAGCAAAGTAAGACATAAGGTGTGGCATACTGAGTCAGTTTCAGTCTTTCTGTTAAAGTAACCCTGCACCACTTTCCAGCCTAGCTTTGTCATATCAGTATCAGCAATGTGCAGCTGAGTACCACATATAATAATTCTCTGATCTCAAAGAAATATAGAAATGCCTTTACTATATATATATATAGCCAGAGAAAAAAAGCCAAGCTTACAGAAAGGCGCCAAAAAGGCTTCTCTGGAGAAATGCTTTGATTGAAGTTCCTAAAAAAACCCATTGACGTTTTCAGCCAAAACTTGTTTGTCACATTGTCTCGAGTTGAGTCATTTAGGTGATCTAATTCCTCCACTTTACTGCTGTATGTGTATAACAAGGTGTATGCATGTGTGCAAGTATGTGTGCTTGTGTGCGTGTGCGTGTGTGTGTGTGTGTGTGTGTGTGTGTGAGCTGTGTTCAGTTTGCCCTTTGATCCTGCATATAGAAGCAAGCGAAGGCTTAAACAGTAGCCTTCACACATCACACCTCCAAATCCATCTGTGCACTGTACATGTATATATATATATATATATATATATATATATATATATATATATATATATATATATATATATCAGTGACAGGCGGTGAGGTTCATGGTAGGTAAGTCTCTGACTCCTTCAAAGTCAGATTTTCAACGAAAGTGAGAGAGAGAGAGAGAGTGCAAAAAATGGATTCCATATCTAGTTGTTTTTAAAAGCTTTTAATTCTGATGCTTTAATTAACAGACTGTTCAACAAAAAAGTAACAAAAAAAAGTATTCCATTATTTATCAATTCCTGTTTTGACTGCAGCGGTGGCCTAGCGGTTAGGGCGTTAGCCGCATGATCGGAGGATCGGGGTTCAAACCTCCTTCCCAATAAAAGTTGCCCTGAGGTACCTTGAGCAAGGTACTGTCCCCACTACTGCTCCCCAGGCGCTTTCAATAGCTGCCCACTGCTGCACGGTGTTTGAGTGCATGGGTTAAATGCAGAGGTCCAATTTCGTGTGGTTCATGTGTGCTGTGCCGTGACCTCGCAATGACAAGGGTTGTTTTAAAAAAAAAAAAAAAAAGTCCAGTTTTGAGAAATGTAGGGATTTTGACAATAAAAAACATCCAAATGATTGGAATCATACAGAAAACCAGTGTATAGCACAGACCAGTGGACACATTTATTTGATGTTGTCTATATTAGTTATGGAGCCTCACCTGCCTGCCCTATGTGTATTTCACGAAAATTTGAAAAGGAAAATGAAACATGAAAACGAGATGTGAGATTTGCTGATTTGATATGCTTGATATATTAAATTACAAAGAACATAGCACTCTTTGTATCTCAACACCCAGTTCACTAAGTGAGCTAAAGTGCTGGAACACAAGAGCTGACGGGTGTTCGTCTGCACGCTGGCGCAGGGGGTAGCGTCGTTGCTTTACACTGAGACGGACCTGGGTTTAATTCCCAGGTGGGCAGTTCACCTTGTTCACCTTGTGTCTGTGTGAATTTCCTCTGGGAGCTCTGCCCAAAAGCATGCACATTAGATGGATTGGAGATGATTCAAATAAGGTGTGACTGTGTTTGTCTGGGTTTCTGCCCTGCAATGGACTGGTTTGTTCGTCATTTATTTACAAAAAGGGAAAAACCAACCAGATACGCTGATCATAGAGATCAAAGCTATTTAGAATGTCCTGAAAAAGAAGAAAACCACTGGGTACCTGAACAACTGACACTGGACAGGTCTGTCAATGACAACAGCTGATGACAGCCAAATGATGAGAGCAGTAACGAAAACCCCAAAACAACAGTCTGCTTTCATAAGGCAGAAGCGATGGCCGGACAATCCACTGCTAAAGAAAACTTTTAGAGCAAAAATAAAGAGCCCATACGACAGAATACCAACCATTCATCAGCTTGAGTAAAAAAAGTATAGAAATGAGCAAGTTTCTCAAACAAAGTTTTATGGACTGATAAGACAAAGATTAACCTCCACCAAAGTGATGGAAAGTCAAAAGTGTGGTGAAAAAAGAATATTCTTCTGATCCAAAACATTAGACTCAAGCGTCATGGCTATATCAGCTATTTTCTGGAAAAAAAGACTGAAAACAGAAACACTCCAGAACGAACAACAACTTAACTATTATGGGGTAAATGCCTGGAAACCCATAATCAAATGAGAAATCAACAATTTGGTAGTCCGTGAGCAGAGGGTTGATGCAGAAGCAAACAAAGAATATTCAACCAAATGTTAAGTGTCATTTATCAGGTTTACTTTAAACGTTTGTTCATTATTACTTGCTCACTGCAAAAACTGGCGGCCGATACCAAGAAGCAGGTTCTGTGTGATTTATCTCATGTAAATGCCAGATATGAAAGATCTTTCATCTCATATTCCTTGTTTTGATCTCAAAACCCAAAATGTCAAAATCAAAAATAGTGTCTGTAGAAATTGAAGGTACAATTATAGAGCAGCAGAGAAATGCTAGAGCATTGCTTTAACGTTGAAGGAAAAAGCTGAAAGTAGACTCTATGGTTGTATGCTCCTTAGAAAAAAATGAGAGAGAAACACGGAGGTGGAGGAACAAGTTGTTAATATTCTACATACGCCTTTAGGAGAAAGGGTCTGCACTGAATGCTGCAAAGGGAATAGCAAAGCTGTATTTCTGTTCAGCCAGCTGAACCGAGACCTGTGTTACTCAATAATTTACGATGGTTAAAGATGAGACTGTAGATTACAGCTTGTAACTCGATTGCCTGAGTGCAGATTGTGGCAGCTTTTGTTCCTTACTGTCTGAGTTTTTCATGTATTCACTGGAAGCTTCTGAAGCCAGGTTTTACGCTGAAAGGAAACAGAGAACGTACTCTTTTAAATGATCCTAAATATGCATTATTCCTAGTATTTATTAAGTTACTGATTAAACAATTCATTAGGTATCACATTACATCATAACATTACATTGCTTGTTTATTATTATTATATATTATATATATATATATATATATATATATATATATATATATATATATATATATATATATATATATATATATATATATATATATATATATATATACATATATATATATATATATATATATATTATTATTATTATATTAATGTATTGTATAATATATTATTATTATTATTATTATTATTATTACATTTACTATTTTATTATTACATTTATATTTATATTCATATTTTGCTATATTTATATTTTGCTACTTATTTATATGTATAATTCATATAACTTAATAATGTATATTGTGATATGTATATGTATATATATATATATATATATATATAGATAGATAATTTATTATTTATTTATAGCTCCTCTTTTCTCCTGTACTTGTTCCTGTTCTCTCTCTATATCTTTATATATTTTTCTTCTCTTTCTGTACACCTGTCTTTTTAAGAGCCCTGTAACGCCCAAATTTCCTATCTGTGGATAATAAAAGATCACTTACTCTACTCTACTCTAGATTTGCACAACAGTCAATGAAGCATATCACTGGTAATCGTATGACTAATCATGGCATTTTGAACCAACTGAGAGTGTTCTTGTTTTGAGGGGTGCAAAATATATTTGAATTGCCTCCTTAGAAACCAGAGAATAATTGCAAATGATGCAGATAAATTAAAACAAATTACAAATGATTGTACACAGCTATTTCTTTATCGGGAGAGAAAATTATTCAGTGATACACATTTCAGAGGACAAAAGTAGGTCCATCTCTAAGATTAGCAGGTAATTTGAAGATGGAATTAGTGCCAGATGTTTTCAATCTGTTGAATGAAAATCAGGTGTGAGCAGGAGCCCTGTTTTATTTAAAGAACTGCGACCTATCACCTAATCTACACAACACTACAGTGCTAATCTACACAACACTACAGTGCTAATCTACACAACACATGTTTGTAGCAGGAGTAAAGGATGCGCTGGAGGAACGCAGACAAAAAGTTGTTGTTGATGCACAAAAAGGTTCCAAAACCATTTCTAAAGAGTCTGAATGTTACCATCCTCTCTCTTCCAGACCAGCGGTGTACAAATGTACAAAAGAAATCAAGAAAAAAGATTATTCTTTTTCTCCCCAGGAATGGTCGACTTCCTGGTCACAAAGACTCATATTGGTAAAAGAAAATGGGTAAAAATGTAAAAAATGTATATATCCACCATCAGGAGAGCAGTGAACAGCAATAATGCGCATGGCAGGTTAGTAAATAGATTGTCCAGTCTGGAAAATCAATGCGTAGCTTTTGCCCCTGCATGCATCCGCGAGTATTGGGGGCCCAAAACTGTCACTGCCTTGCTGGTCGTCCTTGAAGCACTTTTGGTTGTTACTAATCACTGCACACCCCAAATACCCCACAAGACCTGTTTTTCTGTGATATTCTGACCAAAGCATCTAGCAATTATGCATATATAAATATATTGTTCATTTTCATGTTTCTTTGAATGGAGTATTTTCATTTAACTATGCAGACATGTATGGGCAGCGGTGTCCTAGTGCTTAAGGACTAGGCCTCATGATTGGATGGTCATTGGTTCTAGGCCCAGACCAGCAGATTACCCTGAGCTATCCTTGAGCAAGGTACCGTCCCCATCACTGCTCCCTGGGTATTGGATGTACGGTCGCCTGCTGCTGCACTGTTTGTGTGGGTAAAATGCAAATAAATCATTTCTTTGTGGTTCGCTGTAGTGTGTATTCACAATGACAAGTAGTCACTTTCACTTAATATAAATATATTGGTTTTAACTAGTTTCCATTTTGATTAAAGAAAAAACAATAGTTTTACAGCACCAGAGCTCAAATGCTTAGTTCCACTAACTGCTAGGATCAAAGTCTGCTTGGAAAGCTGGCAGTTATTTCACATCGGAGGCTGTTAATTAAACTCTGCTGCTCAGTGCACCAAGCCTCCTCTTCAAAATGTGCTTGGTACTTTGGGGCCACCGAGATTAAAATAGAACCGAAGGCGGTGGCAAAAGGGGCCGGCCTAGCTATTTGTTCGAGTTCATTGAAAGGGATTGCTTCGATGCGAAACAGAAAGCTTCAGGCACAAATGATAGTTTAAGATGAGAACTGGAAGATTTTTTTGTTGCTGTTTGGACAAAGCTTGGTACCTGTGTAACTATTTGTTCTGGGCACAAAAGCAAGCCTGTATTTAAACACAAGGAGCAGCATTCAAGCATAAAACCATCATGTATGTAAAATTATTGAAGTCATAGGTGTCTAAACTGCTGTACTACTATATATATATATATATACATACATATATATAAAATTTTATTTTTTATTTTTTTATTTTTTTGGGCATTTGTTACAGGGCTTCACTTCGTGGAGTGTTGGGTCTGTACAGTTTGCTCATGGCTGTGTATGTGCAGACTGCAGAGCAATCTTTGTAACCCACCACTAGAGGGTGAATCCATTTGGTGAGGGCTATGAATTTTTTATAGGTTAGCTGTTCTACCATGCTGGAGCAAAAACACTTTACATTCTTAGGAAAAAAGTGTGGGCACCCTCGTTCTGCACGTTTGAGTGCTGTTTATTTGCTGAATTCAACATTTATTTTTTAGGAGGAAATAACATAAAAGGCAAGCGATACATGCGTTTCAATCACCGATCACACATACTTTGCAACCACACAGGTGACTGCAGTCTGAAAGACAGCCACAAAACTATCACATAGGCCTAATCTAGACATACACTACTGTACACAACAACAAAACACACTAAACCCTAATCTAGGCTGCTGTTCCTCTGGCAGGATTTTTGGAGCCCACCATGTCTGTCAGTGTAATCCAGCAGGTGAATAAATAAGAAAAACTTTCTTTGCCACCCAGGCTTAGATATTCAGACATTTATCTTCACTCTGTTCCCAAGATTAACAGGCCCTGAATATCACACCGTTTAATATCCCACATTTTCCTCTTTTCTTTGATTTAGGAAGTTACTAAAATTTAAGTTCAGCATTCGATGTAAATTTCATCCTTCAGTTGGAAATAATTTTTTCATTCTAGAAGCTTTAGTGCCAACATCCGACTAATAATGACTAATAAGGCCTGGCCTTCATTACTGTGAATGGAGGGATATAGGCTGTAACCTGAGTTTTGTACTCTTTGTGCCTTTTCTGTGTGTGTGTGTGAGAGAGAGAGAGAGAGAGAGAGAGAGTGAGAGAGAGAGAGAGAGAAAGAGAGAGAGAACACATGCTATAATCGATTGGCTGTGTGTTGCAGCAGAAGATGATGGAGTTTGTAAGAGAGGTCAAAGGCAGCTGTGCATTCTTCTTGTTAATCAGTTGAGCTGCTGCTCTACCTCTCTCTCTATCTGTGCCCCCCAATGCAGCGTTTATTGATCTGTTCTCTCCAACACTTTTTCATTTTTCATAGTGCACACACACCTACACACACACACACACACACACACAAAGCAGGTAGAGGCACATATACACACTCAAAGCTAAGAGGAAAGATATCCTGCAGAAGAAGTAAAGATACGGTGCTTTTATTTGTTTGGAACGAAAGGCAATATTGTGCTACAGCTAAAGTGTGTTAATGGATCAGTGGTCAGATAGTGGTAAGCAGTTTTCTTTCCCTAAACGATAAGAAAATTGGACCACTGTCTATAGATTCTGGTCTCTGATCCTGGAGGCCTGGTGCACAATTTAGAAGTTCCTCTTCAATGCTTTGAGTTATTGAAGGTTTGTGGAGGAAAAGTGCATGAAAAATCAATGCTATACATTTAAAAACCAGCCTCGACAAACATTTGATTGGGGTTGGATTTGGAGTTAGACTGTTTGTGTTAATTTCATCCATGATATTGGTCCTGGGTTCGATTCCCAGACGGGAATTTCTGTGTGGAGTTTGCATGCTTTCACTTAGAAAAAAAAAAAAAAAAAAAAAAAAAAAAAAAAAAAAAAAGGGGCAGCGGTGGCCTAGTGGTTAGGGAGTTGGCCCCGCATCGGAAGATTGTGGGTTCGATTCCCACCCTAGTGGGTTGCCCTGAGGTACCCTTGAGCAAGGTACCGTCCCCATCACTGCTCCCCGGGCGCTTTCAATAGCTGCCCACTGCTGCACGTGTGTGTATGGGTTAAATGCAGAGGTCCAATTTCGTTGTGGTTCATGTGTGCTGTGCCGTGACCTCGCAATGACAAGGGTTGTCACTTTCACTTTCACTTCATGTTCTCCCCGTGTCTGTGTGGATTTCGTTCGGGTGCTCCAATTTCCTCCCACAGTCCAAAGACATGTGCTTTGCAATGGACTGGTGAGCTGTCTAGGGTGTTTCTCCCTGTCAGAGCTGAGATGAGAACTCCAGCACCACCCGCAACCCTAATCAGGACAGGCGGCTGTGAAAATGAGTAAAATAAGGGAAATGTCTTAGTCTGAACAAAGATGTTACAGCTCTGAATTGAACATTTATTTGTTTTCGTTTTTTTAATGCTGAAAAAGAGTATCATGACCGCTCATGTTTGTGAAAGTGAAAGTGACTGTTTGGTCTTTGCGAAACACAGCACAGCACACAGTGATCCACAAATGAAATTCAACCTCTGCTTTTCACCCATACGCACCGTGCAGCAGGGGGCAGCTATTTAAAATGCCCGGCGAGCAGTGATGGGAACGGTACCTTGCTCAAGATTACCTCAGGGCAACCTACTGGTCTGGGATTTAAACCCACGACCTTCTGTATGTGTGTGTGTGTGTGTGTGTGCGTGTGTGTGTGTGTGTATAATTTCGTGATTGTGTGTTGGTGTTGTTCTGCAGTGGCAGGACACATCAGGACAGACAAGTGTAACTAAGCCTTCACATTAAACACATTCCCAGCAACATCAACAGGAACAAATAAGGCATAGATTGATGCACACACACACTAACACTTGCCTGCAGTGTATCCCACAGGTAGGTAGTGGAGAATAACATTGTCTGACATGGTTGTGGTAATTAATGATGAATGAACCCCTGCATCACTTACAAATGATGCCTGATCTCAGAGGAGAGAGGTTGCTCTGACTAACAAACACCCGATTCATTATCCTCCCTCCCTCCTTAGCTCTCCAGCTCTTCCTCCCTCTCTCTAGTCCTGGGGAATTTCATCCTCACTAGTGAAAATGACTCCCAAGACACTCTTTACTTTCTTGTGATTGAGATGTTACTATTTTAACCAGCTCCACATGGAAAAGCATCAGAGAGATTACTAGCACTGTACCTCCAGTGTAATTCAAATTTGGGCAGCGGTGGCCTAGTGGTTAGGGAGTTGGCCACAGGATCGGAAGATTGTGGGTTGTAATTAATTTGCGGAGACCTTTGGGATTTTTTTTGCCGATATCTTTTGCTCTTATTAATGATGTTGAGAGCGGATTCTCTAAAGATCCCAAAGAGCGTCATAAAACGAACAAGACATTCTGCACAAAGACTTTCTGTTTGTGTCATTCAGTCCATTACACTGTAAGAATATGAATGACTCAATGAAACTACAGTAGGTGCATCAGGCACCCAACAGAAATCCTTGAAGAACTTGACTCTGCAGATTGAAAGGAAAGTAGACCCCAAGCAAAAAGAGAGGGAGGATTCGGAAAAAAAACAACACAAGGGGTAGCACAGAAATTGAGAGAATGAAGCACATAAATAGGTTTTTAGAAGAAGATTAATGTCAATCTGAATCCAAAAAGATTTGCTGGACAATTCAAAAGACGACTAGAACTTATTTGACAAAAAGACAAGGCAGTGAACTTTCAGTGTAAAATGCTAATCCCGGCAACTGAGCATAACGATTTTAAAAAGTGACGGCAGACGAGTAACAGAAAGCATCTGGGGACCTAAATTTACTCTGATGGATCGCAATCAGTGAAGTATATGGAAAGTAAGGGAAAAAAGCGTGAAGGCACTTATTTTTCATGGTTGGCAGCCTCAGCCAAAAAAAAAATCAGCAAAACTTTGCAATGATTCGTTCTCATAGACCAAGAGAAGATTTATATAGGCTTTGATAGCAGCCAGTGACTGTTAGAAATGGATACAAATAACTGGTAAGTGGGGAGGGGTTTCAGTTTCCTCACTATCAGAGATCATAAGGTGACAAGTGAAACTCACAGGAAGAAATCCGCAGTGTTTACAGGTCTGAACGCAAACCAAAAACCATATAATCATTCATTATGTATCTATGTCTATGTAGGATCACAGGAAAACAAATGATTTACACCTTAAAGAAATCTGGAGTAATCAACAATAATTAAGAATGAAGGAAGATGCTATTTGCAGATTTTCAGCAGTCAGTGATATGAAGTTTAAATTGAGGAAATAAGCCTTTCCTTTTTAAGGCACAAACAAAACCATGCAAACCTTGAAGTAGAGAAAAGTATCCATAGCAAGGAATGTAAAAGTGTTCAAATTCCAAAAAAAAAACCCAACAAAAAATCTAGTCAGCAGGTTGGAAGTGTGGATTTAGCTCTGGAACTTTAATGAACTTTGGTATTATCACCACTGATTCTGACTTTAGTCCAATGATTTAAAGAGTGATCATAGTAATAAAAGACTAATTGAGCACATAAAGTACAGGCCCTGCCTCTGAAAGTGACACACACAAGGAATAATTGTTCCAGCTTATTGGAACCAAGATAAATTATATAGGGCAGAATTTATTAAGGGATTTAGTGCATATGAAAAAGTTTATTACTAAATCCCTACAAATCAATGCAAAAAAAGAAAAGTAACACAAATCCCCTTAAAACCCTACTGACTCCCTCTCTTTTTATTATCTTGAGAAGGGTCATGGGTGTGACTGGAAACCATCCCAGTGCACTTACCCACCAAATGTGGGGAAACACCCTGGACAGGTTGCCCAGCACAGCAGCAGTGTTAATCTTGCTTAAATTTAAATTAACCTTAGACTAAACACTGGTGACACACAATACTTCACTCTGAAGTGTGGGCTATACTCCATTCTGCATAGCAAAGTGAAAGTGACTATTCTTGTCATTGTGACTACACAACACAACACACAGTGAACTAATTGGAAATTGGACCTCTGCATTTAAACCCATGCACAAACACACACCGTGCAGCAGGGGGCAGTGATGGGGACAGTACCTTGCTCAAGGGTATCTCAGGACAACCTACTGGTAAGGGGTTTGAACCCACAATCTTCCGATCCTGTAGCCAACTCCCTAACCACTAGGCCACCACTGCCCAGAGAGTATGAGTTCTAATAATATAACTGTAACTGTACTTCATGGCAAAGATGTATCATGCTTGTTGTATCTTAGCGCTGCAAATAATACTGCCATAATAGTCTATTATTTGTTATTGTAAATGACAAATAGCCAGTTGGGATATTTATCAGACATGGCGCATGTGATTTTAGGAGAAGAAAAAACACAGCAAAAACACGCTCATGATAAACAAATGGATATGCACCACCAAGCATATGATAACATCTTGCTTGCTTCTTCGTTTTTAATGCTTCAAAGAAAACTGCTAAACAACTTTTAAAGATGTAATGCCATGGAAATTTTAATAAAGTGATTACATCTTGCTCCAGAAGACTCATTTCAATGCACAGAGCAAGTAACTGTTTACAAAACGGTTTCCTATTGGACAGATCAAGGTTGCTGTGCAGAAGAAAGCAAGAAAGCAACTCTCAAAATTCCTGTAGACCAGCCTAGCTTGCAGTTGATGTCAGAGATGCCAGAGTGTGGCCAGAGAATCTGGAGCAGATACTGCAAACATCACAAATCCACAGCCCCATCTTTTACAGAAATAGGACAAGACATCCTGGGTGATGGTTGATGGCTGTTTTTCAGCTTGTTCTGTACAGCGGTCAACTTCACTTTTTACATAGCTTGCAAAATAAATACCTAGTAGCAGCTTAGCTTCTACAGTCTTCAGGAACACTTTTTACTTGATGTTGGGATTTAAGAGCATTGGTTAAAAAATGCGATGATACCAATTGCCATATGAGCTCTACAATTGTTGCCATGGTGATAGTGGCAAGTGGAAAAAGTGATGATCAAAGGAAGGCCTTGATGATCACTTTTTTTAAATGGAAAATTAGCATTATAGTCTAATTAGCTTTCATTTAATTTAATTTATCTTTTAATATTACACTATTATACAAAGTAGCAGTAGTGCAAGCAGTCAGCTCATCAAATCACAAAGCTCCTAAAATGAGCTGAGCTGCATAAGGAGAGAGAGAGAGAGAGAGAGAGAAAGAGAGAGAGAGAGAGAGAGAGAGAGAGAGACCCTGGGCAAATAACATGAAAGAGGAACAGGACATTGTATATTCCAGAAACTCCTCTCTTTGATTCAAGAGTAACATCCCCTGAGGAAGAGGAGAGAAGAGAGAGAAAGTGAGCACGAGTTAGGAAGACAGTAAAGAGAGAGAGGGCCAATTCTCAGAGGGTTGCAGTGAGCATACTTAGCTGACTGTGTAATGAAATGTAATAGCGGTTCATGCACATGACCATGTGACTGCTTTTCATAAATGAAGAATAAAACATGATTCTGGAATCTTTAAGTATGGCTCTTTTCTTGCCTCCAAACATATCGGAAAAAGAGTTACAATGTGAAGAACACTGCCATATTTCCTGATGTTCTTTGCATGAAATAAACCACATCTATCAAGCTGTAAAGATCTCCCTTTAAAGAAGCGACGGAGCAGCATTTGATTGTCAGAACAATGCTCGGGCTGTGAAACAATGGGGTGATAAATTGAGCAAGTATTTAGGCTATAAAAAACAGCTTTTCCCACTTTTACTGAAAAGTTCAAATATCTTAACAGTGCTTAAAGCATCTTGGTTCTTCGCTATCATTGCTATCAAAAATCTGTTTAAAGTTAATATATAACTCTACAAGTGTATGAAAAGAACAATCCTGCAGTTACACTTACCTCACTTCCCTTTACTAATAATGAAAACTGACTAATTACTCTCTCAGAAAACTGGGAGTCACTTGGGAGGTACCCTCAAGGGTAACCCTTCAGTGCCATTAGTAACCTGATTCTACCTAACTTAACAGCAGTATAAGGTAGACTGACTCTGTGCGCACCATCCCGACCCCAAGCATTCCTTTTCTAATACTCAACTTTAAAACATTTGGTTATAAAAATGTACAAATCCTCCCTTTCCCCCGGAACAAACATTTTTAATGTACAGTATCGGGCCTCAAGGACTGCGTTTTATCTTTGAGAGCACGTTTACACTGTTTGTACCCTGATAAACCAGAAAATGTGTCATCACAGTTTTGTTTCTTTTTGACAGTGTTGGTAACTAAACCTTACCTATCAAGTTTTGCATCTCCTGTAGAACTACCGACTATGGCTTGCCCACAGTAACCACTTTGATTTTTCTTTGGCGCACTTGTTGAGTCTTGCGTACTTTGAGGAAAATGATGAAAGTGTAAACATTATTATCCTTGATTATACTTAATGAACAGAGTTACTGTAAAAAGCCAATATTCTTACACCAAAATAAACAGATGAATAAAGTATATTAGAAATATATTAGAAATACATTCTCCATGAAATGAAAAATGTCTTGTAGTCTAAATCCAATCTTTCACAAAATAAGAACTGTTTGATCACTGACTGCTTTTAAAACACGGCATAATATAAAGCCGTTTTGCATAAACCTAACGAAAAAGAGGTCATTTCCAAATGTAAGTCTTTAAGCCACAATGAGGTCATATAAAAATAAAATCAGATGTCATTACTGGACTTTCAAGGAAAATGAAGAATACGAGAAAACACACAATATAATAAGGCTAATAAGGCTAACACACATTCGTATTTAGCAGGGCAGGCCAATCAGCCTTCAAATCAGCTTTCTAAAATGCAATCCAGCAAAAAGGTTTGCTTATATCCAGATTTTAGAATGAAAAAAACATTACTCCCTTCTGCTGGAGCCAGTGCTGTCTTCTAAACACTAGTTATACTTTGATGTCTTGAGGGCATGCTCAGTATATGAGCTGGCCCAGAAATCTTTTTCTTCTTCTTTCTCTCGGATGCTACCCGTCAGGTTCACCACAGCAGATCAACTGTTTCCATTTTTCCTGGTCCTCTGCACGTTCCTCATTTAAACTACAAACCACCTGCATGTCTCCATCTCTCCAGGTTCTCCTCAAGCTGTTCCTTTCTCTCGCCTCAGATCACAATGTCATCAGCCAACATCATTGTCCACAGGGACTCCTGTCTCAACCTGTCCATTACCATCGCAAACAAGAATGGGCTAAGCGCTGATTCTTGATGTAATCTAACCTCATCTTTAAATGCACCCCTCTCTCCTACTGCAGACCTAACCACTGTCACACTGCCTTCATGCATATCCTGTACCACTCTGACATACTTCTCTGCCACTCCTGACTGCAACTCCACAACTCCTTTTATTAGATTACTTTTTAGATTAGCGTTACAAAGTTAAAATCATTGCGATCAAAATTCTTGCTTAAGCAGGGCTGCTGCAGTAGTGATAGATTTGAATACAAGTAGAAATATAAATATCAATAAAGCAACTGACAAAAAGTTAAATGAGTCAGACAAAAGTGCACAAGCTTTATATTGGAAAAGCAGTTTTTTGTTGATGGATGCTGGCCTTTTCACCAGAAATAACTGTACATATGAACTGAAGAGTTTAAGATACAGTATGACTAACTCTGAGTTATACAGAAGACTTCAGCACTATTGAACAACCATTTCATTTAACAACAGGCCGGGGGGTGACTGATCTTGGATCAGATTCCTTCAAGTGTATAATGTTTGCTGCTGTATCCCAAAAAATATAACACATTGTAAGGCATACTGAGTCATAAATCATGTTGACACGTCTGCAACACCTTAGTGGAGAGCTGGATGAGGTTTGAGTGGCTTGAGTGAAGCTTTAGGGGTGTAAAGGATTTGAGTCAGTATTGTGCTTTAGTGCTTTTAAACAATATTAACCCTATAATTGCAAGACTAAACTGAAGAAGCAATATTTTTTCTTATGTCTTGGCTAACTGACTGCATGTGGCATAAGTGGGAGACTTTGTAAATTTAATCTGAGCTATTTCTTAACTTTCCAGGTCAAATGGGCCTATTAGCTCATCTAAGCTCACATATAAGACATCATAGACATCATATAAGCAACATTTTAATAAAGGACTCTCACAGACACGGTAGATAAGATGGGTTTCCTTTTGTTCATTCATTTTTGATGATGTAATTATTCAGTTTGTTAATCAGTAGTTTTTTACAAAGAATATAGGATTAGTGTGTAGTTCTATAAAGAAATGTTAAAATAAACTAACTGTGAGTAAGCAGCTAAAGGAGTGTGCTTTCAAGCTTTGAGTGCTGTCAGCTGAAACATCAGGGAATGTAAGAAAATCTGTCTGGCATTAAATGTTGGCGGTCATATGTGTGGTCAGCTTGGTGTAAGAATAAACAAGAAGAGAAGATTATTATAGGAGAACATAAGCGTAGATCCTGGAAAACATCAAAGTGTCGGCATAGAAAACTCAAAGCAATATGCTATGAAAATAGAAAACGCACAGCCTTTGCTGAAGAAAGGCCTTCACACTCTTTGCCCTGTGCTAAAATGGATTATTATCTCGAAAAATGACTATCATCACGCTGAAACCTGTTTTCTGTTAGTTGAAAATGTCCAAAATTTCAGTGCACACCTCAGTCGACAGTTAACGATCGCCTTCTCGACAGGTTCTTTACCTGCCATGCCTCACAAACAAGTGGGGATTTATTTATTTTTCCCTGAGACTGGCTTCACATAAAAGTTTTACCATCATCTTCTTGGCCAATGAAGATTCGTGATTCATCACTGAGTATCAGAGGATAATCACCCACCTTTCCTAAGCCATTGTGACCATGTGTTTTGCTACATGCTAGTTTTAGTCTGGCTTTTCTGGATGGATCCCATTACTTTTAGTCCATTTCTCACTTTTGACCCTGTTCACTCTCACATTTTTTTGCATCAGTGAAAAGGCCATTGTGTTACATCAGTGAAATCCATGGGATTCCAGATAAATTTGATATATATTATTCATTGAATATATATGCATGTTTTCAATTAATTAAAACAATTAATTAAATGACTGAATTAAAACGATTTAGTTTTATTTGCATTACGTATTTCAAGGCCAGAGTGCTCAGCTAGTTTTGTGTCATATCTGTTATTTATTTGCCAAAATATTAAAGGGTGGATGAGCGTCCTTTAACTGTGTTGATTTCATGATTTTGGTCAGGGGTTGTAGTGCTGACGTTAAAGCAGTCACCCAAGAACATTGAAAATATCTGAATCTCTGTTTAAAACCATACTGTTTCCAGCTGAACCCTTTAAACCCTCGCTCTCCTATTAAACTATAATTTGCTTGCAGGGGGTGAATTAATATATGGCTGCATGTATTTCACAGCCCTGTTTCCATTAAATAATTGATGTGCTACACAATCTCATGGAGAAAGTTTTGCTGAGAAAGTTATGGCCATGTATTTATTAAAGAAAACCTCCCCCGATATTTTATCCCCAGAAAGAAAAATTGATGATAAACAGAATAAAAGTATGGAAAGGCACAGGGTTTGGCATGGAGAAGAATGGAGTTCATTAAGGTGTGATGACTTTACCTGAGAGCAGCTTTGATACTGATAAGATTATAATTTCATTTCATTTCATAAGAGATGAGACCAACGGCTGAACACTGAGCACATTTTAAGTCCCGCAGTACCTTGCCCACATCTGAAAGGATTCCGTGCTGAATATATTAGATTTATAGAAGAGGTAATATTTTAAAGCAAGTAAAGGGTAGCTAGAAAGCAGTCACTAATTATCCTAATCATCAGTAAGTCGTAAATACACACAGCCACACTGTACAGTTACAGTTCACACCAGCTACATTTTCAGAGGAGAAGTATAAAGTGAATCACTTGTAATGCTCAGTATGGTGGGTGTACTACAGTTTATCTTTAAAAGAGCTTTTAAAGGGATAACAGGGAAAATATCTACACTATAAAAATATTAAACTGTTATGGGGGTGGTCCCTACAAGGGTAGACGTTCAGTACCTTTAGTCAAGGGACATAATTCTACCTTTGGCAGTGATATTTATTTTATCAGATTCATACACCCCATCCTGACTCCAGCCTGCCTATTTTTCTCTCCTACTTTAAAGCGATTGGTTATGAAATGGTACTAATGCCTCTTTCCCTGTGAGAAATGTATTTAAGGACAAATCTGGACCTCAGGACGGTGCTTTATCTTTGAGGTTACATTTACACTTTTTTTTTTTTTTTTTTCGGCTAACGTCGCAGACATCGCAGGCCTTCTTACAGTGGCTCAAGCTAAGATTAAGGTTGTTTCGCTCACTGTGATGAACTTGCTGAACCAGCTAATGATCTTACAAGACCTTTCTGGCCAGTCCAATGCTAATCATTCTTACCAGATGGCTCCAGTTATCAGTACTGAACTCATTTGTAGCTTGTTACCATCATCATTGTTTTGAGGTGTGAGAGCTACGTTTTTTTTTTTTTTTGCCAGTTTTGTGACTTTTTTAAAGGCCACATGAATGTTTGTATCACTATGTATTACAAATGCCCTTCTAACGTGGCGATCTGAACCTTATACGGTGTCTTTTCTGCTTTCGAAAAGTCATTTAAGAATTTAGAGTGAAGGCATTAATAGCAAATGATATATACCTTTATATACTCCCAACTGAGACACTGCGCAAGTTCGTGTAGACCTTGCGAAATGCTCTCGATTAATCGGTTTCAAGACGATTCTCCAAAATCAGTTTTATGTAACGCTTCCAGTGAAAGGAGAAACCACAGAAACATTTGTAAAGGAGGCTGGAGTAAATCAAACATTGTCATTCTGTAGTGGATGTGCTTCTGTCGCAGCTCTAAAACCTGAAAAAAACAAAAAAACATTTTGTGAAAAAACGCTTTTGTGTTTTGAGCCAAAGACCACAAATTTATGGCATTTTTGTCCAATATTCCTCTGTTTTTGAACATTATAAAATGTCAGCTTGGCTGTGAGCATAGGATTTGTAGTCTCATCTCATTCCAGTAAATAGGTTTTGAAAGACTGGAAAGAGCTGCCTGGGGACAATGCCAAGACTGCTGCTGAGAACACTTGACTATAAGGACTTTGGCTGCAGACACACTGCTATGGCAAAAAGCCAAAGTAGATTTAGTTTTTGCTTCTGGCCATTGTATTGTTCTGCTCTAGCGCCCCTTTGCCTGATGTATCTTCCGTCACTGTTTCCCCAAACAAAACCCTCTTAGAGTCACACCTTCATTTATTTTCAGAACCGCTTGTCCTGATTAGGGTCACGGATGGTTCTGAAGTCTATCCCAGCTCTCACAGGGCAAAAGGTGGAGAAACACCCTGGACAAGTCACCAGTGCATTACAGAGCAGACAAACACACTTACACACACACACACACACACACACACACACACACACACACACACACACACACATAAACATGCACACACACACTTTTCCTGTCTATTGATCTCCCACTCCCTATGACCCCTCCTCTTCTGTCATACAAGGTCAGATCCTCACTGATTTTCACTGGCCTGCATACAGCAGCACCACAGAACAAAGAGGGTTACCACGACTCAATAAGCAGGCCAAGTAATTCAACCCCATCCTAGAGACAGAGAGAAAGAGAGAGATGGAGGGGGTGGAAATATTGAAAGAAGGGATATGTGTTGTATTCAGGACACATAAAGGACAGACATCAAAAGCCAGTGCAAACATGTCAGGCAGCCCCTCTCAGCAGCCCCTCTCAGCAGCCCCCTGCCAGAATGACATGGGCAAATGAGATGTCAGAGGCCAACAGAGAAGAACTCTCCCACAGACAGACCTCTCTCTAACCCCTTTAACTTCCACTAATCCACAGAGAGAGAGAGAGAAAGAGAGAGAGAGAGAGAGGGAGAGAGGGAGAGAAACACAGAGTCAAATAAAGAAGCAGCAAAAAAATCATTCTCAATGCCCATAGTCAAGGTATTTCAAACCATTGTGAACTATTTTCCTTTTTGTATGAATTGAGGCCATCAATTATCCAACATCATTGTCGTCCATTAAGAAGTGCTGAACCAGTGGTTGACAGATCAACCAGTTTCAAAATCACAATCCAGTGTTCCACAAGCTAGGCTCATGTCTGAGAGTAATATTTGCAGATCACCAGCCTTTATCATTATTTTAAAAGTGTCTAATAACTTTTGTCCCTTTCTCATTTTGTAACAGATTTAAGGAGGCTTGGGGGCAACCCAGTTTCAGAGTCTCACACATCTACATCAAGCCTCAAGCTCATTCCTGTTCTGTTGCTTTTTCTTAATAAATCTACAGAATTCACCTAATATATTTTCACACTGCTTTTAAAAGGTGTGTCTCTGATCATGATCTGACGTGAAGTTATTTCTTCACGCTTTCTGTGTGGTGATAACATGCCTTCCAGCATTGGTGTGGGTTTCCTCCAGGAGCTCCTGTTTCCTCCCAAGTCCATAGATATGCATGTCAAGTGAATTGGAAATTCTAAATTGCCCCCTAGGGGTGACAGTGTGTGTGTGAGTGTGTGTGTGTGTGTGTGTGTGTGTGTGTGTGTGTGTGTGTGTCCACCCTGCAATGGTCTAGTAACCAGGCTGTCCAGGATCTTTCTCTGCCTTTCATCCTCTAAGTGCTGGGATAGGCTCCAGCACCCCCCATAACACTATGCAGGATAAACCGTTATGATAGAAAAAATATAAAGAAAAAAGAAAAATTAAACAACTTGACATTTCTAGCAAGATGACTGCAAAAAAAAAGTTAGCTGGATGTTACATTTTTGTTACTCACATAAAAATGTATTATTTTTCCATAACAGGGCAGTGGTGATTTAGAGGACTAGGACTCAGTATTTCAATTCAGACCAGTAGGTTGACCTGAGGTACCCTTGAGTAAGGTACCATCCCCGACACTGCTCCCTGGGCACCGGATGTATAGCTGCCCACTGATGCACGTGTGTTCATGCTTTAAATAATGAGAAGTAATACTCAGTAACTGTGGTTTGTTTGCTGTGCTCACAACAACAGATTGTCAAATAATCGACTTATAAAGAAAGTCAAACAAAGAAATTGCCATAATATATACTGAAAATTAAATTATTCAAAATCTTTCAATTTACAAAAAAAAATAAATAAATACCAGGTACATTGTCCTGGTTCGCTTTTATGTGTTTAATTCATTCAAGCATGAAGGACCAGCAGCTGTTGCATATTTACAGTGGAAAAAAGAGAAGCAGTGAAGTGGAGAAGAACGAGGAAGGGGAGGAGGCAGGATTGACAACAGATTGAGAACAGTTTATGGGCTTAAATCGCATTGACACTTTCCCTCTCAATCAAACACAGGGGAGCATGTTGTTGCATGTTTGTTTCCCAAATTCTCCCAAGTTCATCACATCTAAATAGCTAAAGAATCTAACTACACCGTCATTAGAAACACATCAATGAAATTTTTGTCGTTCTTTCAGTCACGCTGACAGCTTGTGCAGAAGCTTTTAGGTTTATGCTGTTTTAATGGAGGATGCACATTTATTTCAATTACTGGAAACAGCTCTGGCCTTCATGTTAACTGTCCAATAAAAAAAGGATATGTTGAAATTACTGAGCTACAAATGTTTCAAATGATCCATGTCTGATGCTCCGATGCCTTTAGCCCTCATCCGTTCTCCGTATGACTTAATGCACAGAGGCTTTAAAGCAAAGTGAAATGCTGACTGAGACCTGCTGGTGAAAGCGTAAGCATGCTCCTCATTCAGGGACTCAGAGGATGATGGACTCAAAGAGGCATCCTGAGTTTACCATCTCCCTTTCTCTCCCCAGGGGCTACACCAGCACTTACACCAGTTAAACACACACCACTCTCTCCACATCAGTCAGTATAACTCATTGAACCAGGCCGTGCGCACATGCAGAGACGAAAAATGACTTTAGCTGGTTTGCTGTTTGCTGATGCAGGCTGACAGCTCCCAGACTGTAAGTGCATGGCCAGTGCTGTCAGCCTTTTCATTGGCTCTAATTGAATATGTAACACGCTCTCACACTGTGAGCCAAAGAGTTGAAACCTTAAGTGTTTTTTCTGCTTTTCAAAGGCTCCGTCGCGTTATTTTTTGATGTGCAGCTATCTCCTTTCGAATCAGGGCCGATTGAGTAGAAAACTGGCAAAGTGATATTTTAGCCCGGATAATCATCTTATCTTCAGTCCTGAATGTATGGAGTTTTTCTTGTTATGGGGATTTTGCATGCTTGGTCGAATACCCTCTCACAGACGATAACATTCAACAGACACTATTAGAATATCTGTGCATTATTTATTATTATATATAATGTGCAACAGCATAGTGAATAAGAAGGATGATGTATACGAACTGAACAATATACACAAACTATAAAACAGTGAGAAACAGAAAATCAGAATGTATGAGGTATTAGTGCTTCATGGCAGCAGTAAAAGTGTCACAGCCTAATCTTGCAGTAAAAGGTGCACGATATCTACCGTAAATCCGATCTTATAATGGAGAAACTGTTGATATGTAAGGGACCATGTCGATCAGCAGTAATAGGAATGTTAGGAAGGTTGAAAGGGTTTTTGTTTTTCTTTAACAGTAATGTGACAGTATATATAGAGATAGTTGATCTGAAATTTGTTCAACAGTTCTAGTGCTGGGGCAGCGGTGGCCTAGTGGTTAGGGTGTTTGCCACGTGATTGGAGGGTCAGGCGTTCGATCCCCTTCCCAGTAGGTTGCCCTGAGGTACCCTTGAGGAAGGTGCTGTCCCCATCACGCTCCTCCCTGCGATGGGCTGGCAACCTGTCCTGGGTGTGTCCCCCATCCTTTGCCCTGTGTGAGCTGGGATGGACTCCAGCACTCCCCAGTGACCCTGCTTGGGACAAGCAGCAGAAAATGAATGCTTGAATTTTAGTGCTTATACTGTTTTAAAAATCGTATGTGTGATCTGAGTCTGGAACCACTTGGGCAGGAAAAAACAAAGTCCTGAGATATGATTATGCGTGTCCTATATTATGTAAATGTAAATATCCTGAACTGGTGGAAGCTTTCTGCGGATGATCTTCTGTGCTGTTTTCACAACTCTCTGCAGAGCTTTTATTGTCTGCACCAAACAGCTGAATTACCAGGACCTCATACAGCCAGTTAGGACGGCCACCTTTTTTCAGACACCTGACAAAGTGAAGGGGAAGGGCCTTCTTGACACATGCTCTGTGTCCACCTGAAGTCCTCATTGAGAAGCAGTGTCCAATGTTAACCGTGTTAATATACAAAATGAAATGGGTTCATTTCACTCAATAAACTGAGTGAGAAATGTTATAAACAAATGGAGTGAATATCATATTACAAGTATCTCATTGTGAGAAATATGTGGTGTTAAGATAATTCCAGTTGCCATGATGTCTTCTGTTTGCAAAGTGACCCGATACATTAGAAGCGCTGGCCTGACTCATCAAGCCATTAAATATGCGGGCAATATTTTGCAGCCAGGTTGGTGTCAGCAGGATTCAGAACTACTTAGAGTGTTAACAATAGCCTTTGCTTACCCTGGAGGAAATTAAAGAGGCTGAGATAACAACTGATTAGCTGAGAAGGCATTAGCCAAGAATGCCGATACAATCAAAATAACACGTAATACAAAAGTCAAGTAATGTAATGCTGAAACGTCCAAGCTCTGCGATGCTGTAAGTATTGGCCACTCTCTTTACTTTCACCTGTGCAACATGAGCTGCTTTAAATCCAGTGGTCAGTCGAGCAAAGGCAAAAGATACAAACGCATTGAGACCAAAAAGAGCCAGGGTGTGCCTTCAAACAGTAATAGCCTTGTGGTTTGGGACTAGGCCCCAGGATTGGAAGGCCATGGGTTCAAATCCTGGACCTGTCGGTTACCCTGAGGTACCCTTGAGCAAGGTACTTTCCCCATCTATGCTCCCTGGGCACTGGGCAAAACTGACCCCTTCTGCATGTGTGTATGGGTTAAATGCAGAGGTTGCATTTTGTCATGTTTCACAGACAAATAGTTGGTTTCACCTTGGATAGTGCAAAATATTTTACTAAGCCAACTGAAATGAACATCCTCCCTGAAATGAACATCCCTACATCCTACTTCCCTCAACCAGTGGATGGTAGTAGTTAGGGACTAGGCCTCAGACTTGGAAGCTCATGGGTTCAAATTCTTGACCGCTGGGTTGCCTCTAGGTACCCTTGAGCAAGGTGCCGTCTCCGTGTTGCATGTGAGTGTATGGGTGAAATGCAGAGGATGTATTTTGCTGCGGTTCACTGCGCGCTGTGCTGTGTTTCACAATTACAAATATTCACTTTCACTTGCAGATCCTCCAAGGGTCAGTCAGAATTTTACACCTGAGTTCTTGCATTTGAATAATGTATTTGCCAATTTATCTAATGAGAAGAAATAACATTTCTTGACACCTCTGCTTGATCTCTGTTATGAATGGATTGAAAGCACTGACGTTAATTAAACAATTAAAATAAAAAATTAAAAGAATACAATTATATCTCAGATGATTACAAACTATGTAAATGAGCCTCCACAGTGCGTCACCTTGTTCAAACGGTCATCCTTCAAACCAAGGTTATGCCTGTACCTAGTGATGCTGAAAAATGATAAAAATGATGAAAATGCTTGTTTCTCCTGTGAAAGGAAGCCCCCAGATTTCTGTGCTCAAAACTGAGCCCCGAAATCCCTAAATCCCCCAAAAAGTGATGATAGATGGAGGTGATATTGGTGTTTAACTTCTTAGTTTCAACATTTCATTTGTTGCAATCTGACATTATGTTTGTTTTTTTGTTATTTATTTATTTTTTTAAAAGGTCAGTCTTACCCATCATGCCCTCTTTCCTGGAATCATCCAATCTCATTTGTGCTTTCATTTCTGTTCTGCTCTGGGGTTAACCCTAAACAAACTAGCACAAAAATAAAGCGACACATTTCTGAAGTGAAAGTGACTATCGTTGTCATTGTGAAATGCAGCACAGCACAACACAACACAACACAACCTCTGCGTTTCACCCATACACACACACACACACACACACACACACGCAGCAGGGGGTAGCTATTGAAAGCGCCCAGGGAGCAGTGACAGGGACGGTACCTTGTTCAAGGGAACTAGGCCACTACTGCACCTTCTGGAACAAAGTTTTATGGACTGGTCAGAGAACAATGGCCTGGCCTTCTGAAACAGGCTCTATAATCTTCCTGTAACTCACGAAGGCCACTGTAGTGTGATTTCTGACGTCTGCATGAACAGACTTTTTTTTCTTCCAAATTCTGCAAGAAATAATGAAAACAAAATCTGAAATTAAGTTTAATGTTGATATAAATACATTTTTATTACTAGAGATGTCTTGAAGAACACCATTGTTTAAAAGATTACACACTTGTGTCATCTAATTGAGAAATAGCTCAGTGGGATGTCTCCTTCCCCACCTTCATTCAAGCTCGTCGAGAGTGTGTGAGCGCATGCGTATTTTATGCAGGATGAGATGGATGAAGTGAATCCCCTTTCCCACATCTGAAGCTCTAGCTACAGAACCCGCCCCCCACCCCCCCATCCACACCCCTTCCGAAGCGAAAGCATGTGGGTGGGAAAAGAAAGGAATTCTATTTTAGTGGCTCTTCACTGAAAGGAGTAAACATCTCCCAGAAAGATGCACTTAGGAGGCTCAGCATGTAGACAAGCTGAGAGGGTGGGGTGGCTTCAGGTTGCTATTAAGGTCCATAAGCTAATAGCTACTTAAAAAATCTATTTATTCAAGCTTTAGATGATGCTTATGAGTTTGCTTTTTAGCCTAAACGAACAACTTCGGTCAGTTTATTTAAAAACACAATGCTTGTGGACGGTCAAATCAGCTTGAAACAGTCAGCACCTTGGAGGTGTTGGTCCTATAGGATACCACTAAACAAACTGACATATGAGACCAATATAAAACTTCCATGAAAACATGCTTTTCCATATGACCTCATGGTCAATGACATCTGAATCCAACCTTTTCAGCATCATAATGGCAGTAAAAGCCATTTACGAAAAATCAGATTAATAAATAATGAGCCTGTTTAAAAGCCTGTTTCATTCTCAGAGATAAAGAGAAGTTGGGAAATGTTCATTTAAAATGATTTACAGCTATTTATGGTACTAAGAAACACACAACTGTGGACGTCTTTATTCCACTCTCTTGGAATATGAATTTAGTTGCACATCACATCCAATAAGTAAATTCAGCAAATTAATCTGTGCTCTGTCAGCATCATGGTTTGTCATCTTGCGTTTGCGTGTGCATGTGTGAAGTGACAACTACTGCTTTGGATCGACAGCTTTGAAAATGAATGAGGAAATTTTGTTATTTGGTAAAAAGTCTATTTTTTGACATTTTTTAACCATTTTTTTGGTGATCTGCAGAAGAAAGTGAAAGTGAAAGTGACTGTTTGCCATTGTGGAACACGCCACAGCTCACAGTGAACCGCAACGTAATGCAACCTCTGCTTTTCACCCACACGTGTGCAGCAGTGGGCCGCTGTATCCAGCACCCAGGGGGCAGTGATGCAGACAGTACCTTGCTCAAACTCAGAGAAATCTACTGATCTGTGATTCAAAACCTAAACCTTTCAAACCTGGGGTCCAGTCCCAAACCACCGGCCCATCACTGCCTACAATTCTTTAATGTTAACAAATGATCGGGTTAAAATCAGTGGATTAGGTTTAGGATTAGGATTTGATTTACAGTTTAGGTTAAGGCTGGTGCAAGAGCATTCTATATTCAGGTTTTGCTGCGTATTTTTACTGATATTTAGTAGAACAACTACGACAAGCTGAACATCTACATTGCATCTCAGGTGGATCAGTATAAAGTTTTAGACAGAAATGAGTTGCAGTATGACGGTCAAATTATTTTAGTGTCAAAGTGACACACTGGACTCCAGGCTGTCACTTGTGTCTCCTGCAGTGTCCATTTCACTCGTTCAAGTAAACGTTCACCAAATACTTTTCACCATTTCACCAACTACTTCCTGAGCTTCTTCACCTCTGCTGCTCAAAGTGTATTTGTCTGAAAGGCACATTAAACTGGAGAGGAGCCAAAAAGCATGACGCCAATGCCGAGTAATTTTGTGAGCGGCTACAGACACTCGGTGGAGATGTATCAGGAACATTCAGCACCAGAGCTGTAAAAGACCTGGGTCGTAACCACCATTCCCCACCATGGATTCTAATAAAGTCTCCATACTGTTTACATTAAAGAAATGATGAGAAAGACTCTGTTCCGTGCAGACGGCTGAAGTCATTTTGTATTAATGGGATGAAGAAAGTGTGGCCTGTGGAAAGGCACATTTCTGGATCGTAACTTATTCAAGACTCATCATTATGCTAGTGTTTTGGAGCGATTGCCAGGACTGATGAAAGTGGGATGCAATAGTCGTGTCTCCATTTCAGATTCGGCCCATTCGGAAAGACCACCAAACGCTCCTTCCCTTCTGCTCCCTTCTGCTCCCTTCTTTCTCACTCTCTCATTCTCTCTGTCACTTTGCTCATTTGTTGTCCTTCACTCCTCCTGTTCTCCATTGCTAATCGCTCTCTAATGTAGCCATCTGTTCTCGGATGAGTTAGTGTCTCACAGGCAGAGAGCTACTCAACACTGCGCTCAAACAGCAATAGTGTACAAGCACCTGCTTATCACAGCTCATTAAGGACTCTTCTGGTATGTTCCCCCACTGACTAAATGGTTGAAGTCAGTGTATTAGGCCTTCATCTACAGTGGCAAGGTGAACCCTTAAAGTCAAGGCCAGCACATTCGTTTAGAGGATCCATGTCCTAAAATGAAAGTGGGAAAGTGGAAAGGGAAAGCGAATATTTGCCATTGTGAATGCACAGCACACAATGAACCACAACCAAGTGCTTCTCTGCATTAAACTCATACACACACAGTGTATCAATGGGCAGCCACATATGGTGCCCGGGGAGCAGCGTTGGGGATGGTTCCTTGCTAGAGGGGACCTCAGGATAACCTGCTGGCCTGGGACTCAAACCCATGACCGCTTAGCCATGGGGCCAAGTCCCTAAACACTAGGTCTCTGCTGACCCTTGAAGAGGGTCAAAATGTATGAAATCATTGTTGCTTATATACCAGGAAACGTCACATGACCGCCATATTGCTAAACTGACTAATTTGCAACTCTGACTTGCTACTCACTGGATTATTCATTCATTATCTCACCTGCTTATCCTGAGTACGGTCTTGGGCAGCGCTTGGGAAAACCATCCCACCACTCACACAGAATGAAAAGAAAACTCACCTCTGGACAGGTTGCCAGTCCTTCGCAGGGCAGATGCACAGACGAGCAAACACACACTCACACACACACTCACTAGGGGGCAGCCTACCAGCTCCAGTCCATCTGACGTGCATGTTTTTGGACTGAGAGAGGAAACCAGAACATCTGGAGGAAACCCACGCAGACACGAGGAGAAAATACAAACTCCACACAGAAAGGACCGCCCTGACTGGCAATCGAACGCAAGACCTTCTCGCTGTGAGGCAACAGCGGGACCCACTGCACCACTGGGAAATAATCGGGGTTAAACTCACATGGAATAATTTATATTTTCATCATCCACTGCACAGAAAAACTGAGGATTAAATGCGTGAATATGAGGAATAAATATTATTTCAGAATAAATTGGAAAATGAAGAAAGCCTTTGACTAATCAGTTTGGTAGCTAGCTCCATATCCAAAGCAAAGAGTCGTTTAATAGAAACAGGCTTTATCTGGGTGATAGCTTTGGTGCAAAATTGGAACCTGGTTATTGGAGAGAATCTGCAGTGACAGCACTGCCAGGTTTAATTTGAAGTGTATGTGTTTGACAGTGTGGTGTGATCAGGTGTTACTGTAACAATCTGGCCATGATTCAGTGGTGCAGATGTAAATATAATCACTTTCCAATGATAACTGAGTAACTGAGAAGAACTTGACTTTTTACTGTGGTTGGAATGTCTACTTTCTGTCCTTTTGCACTGAAAGAATTGGGTATGTAAAAATAAACTTTTATTTTGTTTTATTTTATTAATTTTATTGACTTTAACAGCAGCAAGTGTAAAAGTATTGTCTTTCATTTTGTCAAATAATACAAAAAATAATTATTAAAATATTATTAAAGTATTTTATTATTATTATTATTAAAATAACCATTTAGTTTAAAGTGTATTTTAGCTTGCTTTAGCATCGATAGTATTTGGCAGTGTGCTATTTAAAAAAGATCACATGTAAGTTTGGGAAGATTTTTTGAGGGATGTTTTTGGGATTTGTATTAAGATTTTAAGTACATTAAGTACATTGCAGTGCTCTGTGAAACGGTTTTAGGATAAAGAATGGTAAATTCTTCGCCAGAGAAAGTTGATCATCCCTGGGATTTTTCTCACATATCAAATATCAATGGTTGATATTTTCTATGACAAAAGAAAATATCAACCATTAGCGAGGATTGTGCTCACTGCAATCTAAAATAACACGTGAAAATGAGGTCTATTAGGTCAAAAAACGCCAAATATGCAATGAAAGATTTACATTTCTCTTGCTAAATGTGTCTAAATACAACAATTTAGCTTGGAAATGAACTTATTTTATCATAATTATTAACTTTGTCTTTGGTTTGACTTTCTTCCTTTGATGTTTGTGTTAAGGTCTCAAAATGTGACACAAGTAGTGCAACACAGTGGAACAGAGGCACAAACTCCAGACACCTGCTGGAAGAATGTTTTCCATCAGAATGAGCCAAATTGACTTTTAACACGCTCTGATCACACGTGTATCAAGACATAGCGCTGTCAAATTTATAACAATCTGAAGTGGATATTTATGGACTGAAAATATATTTAAGAATAAAACTTAGTGTCTGAACGTTTCCTCTGACTGCATGTTAGTCATCATCACCGCTGCTTTATGTCACTGTATCTCAGATGTTTACTGTCAGTTTGCAGCACGGAGCTAAAAATGGCCCATTTCCTCTCACTCTGAAAAATTTATAACACACACACACACACACACACACACACACACACACACACACACACACACATATATATATATATATATATATAGTGCAGGAAACATCACAGCAGATCCAGTGAATTAAATGTATCTACCTTTAAAATGCAAAAATGAAAATTAAGATGAACTGCTACCTAGAAATGATTCTGTGCACAGCGGGACATTCATTTTGTGGTGTTGTTGATTTATTTATCTTATCTAGATACTTAAATAATTAGAGGGAAGTCATGCACCACATCAGGCAATAATGTCTGTTGCTTGTTATAACAAAGTGTTATAAATTGATTGATTTCTTTATGAATTACTGCTGTTAATAGAGCCTGGAACATCTGTCTCATGTGTCCCCCCTCTCTCACTCTCTCTCTCACTCTCTCTCTCACTCTCTCTCCTCTCTCTCTCACTCTCTCCTCACCACTTCTCCTCTCTCTCTCTCTCTCTCCCTCTCTCACTTTCTCTCACTCTCTCTCTCTCACCTCTCTCTCACTTTCTCTCACTCTCTCACTTTCTCTCTCTCTCACTTTCCCTCTCTCTCACTCTCTCTCTCACTCTCTCTCTCACCTCTCTCACCTCTCACTCTCCCGCCTCTCTCCCACCTCTCTCACTCCTCTCCTACCTTCCTCACCTCTCTCTCTCTCTCTCTCACCTCTCTCTCTCTCCTCACTCCCTCTCTCACTCTCCGCCTCTCTCTCTCTCACCTCTCACCTCTCCTCCACCTCTCACTCCTCTCTCTCACCTCTCTCACCCCATCACCTCTCTCCCACTCTCTCTCTCACCTCTCACTCTCTCTCTCACTCTCTCACCTCCCATCACTCTCTCTCTCTCTTCTCTCTCTTCACTCTCTCCTCGCTCTCTCTCGCCTCTCTCTCTCTCTCTCTCTCTCTCTCTCTCTCTCTGATCAGGCGGCTGTTTCATATTTGACTTTTGTTTAGCACTAATGTTTAAATAAAACATGCACTGGCCAGTTTGTGTTCCTGGGTGTGCATTTTTTTTCCCTGTGCGTCAACCCTTCCTCAGTCCTGCGTCACAGTACACACAAACACACCCACACACACACACACACACACACACACACACACACACACACACACACACACACAAACACACACACACGCTTTTAGGTATCTGTACAAATTCAGTACACATATAACTATAGGAAATTGTTATTCTTTATTTATCTTAATTTAGCAGTATCTCAAACCTTTTTCTCTTACAGTATTAAAAAAACTGCTTGTAAATGGTGATGGACATCTGCGTAATTTCCATTTTACATAACAACAGAAGTTTATATGGCAAAGGTTTCCAACAATCTATGCCCATATCAAGCACTGTAACCATGTGAATGTAGATTAAACTCTAAACTATCCACTTTATTAATGTTGTTTTACTGATTATTTCTACCTAGTAACAGTTGCTATGAAATGTTTGATTCAGAGTCTAGCCGGTTGCTCTTTATAACCCATGTCAGACACTTTCTACCCTTTTTTTTCTTCTTCTTCTTTTTCTTTCGGCTGCTCCCATTTAGAGATTGCCACAGCGGATCAACCGTCATTTCTTCCGGTCCTCTGTGTCTTCCTGCTTCAAACCGACCCCCTGCATGTCCTCTCTCACCACGTCCATAAACCTCCTCTTTGGTCTTCCTCTTCTCCTCTTTCCTGGCAGCTCCATCTACTTTTTTTTTTTTTGCAGCAGCAGCAGCAGCAGGATTTTTAAGGGACTTAAATGTTAGTGAAACATTTTGGTGCCACATAGACTAATTACAAATATTTAAAAACAAAACATTTAAAAATTAATTAAATAATCACATACAACAGGTTTTCCATAATTTTTCGCTGACTGTTTAACAATGGTGGGGAAGCATAGAAGAACCATTTTGAAGGATGATAGATATAGAGAATGGCATTGACTAGACTGGAACAGAATGGGTGGGTCAGGACAAAAGTCCTGAGATGAAGGGAATATCATGGTGAGCCATTGTATTACTGACTGGGAACTGTAACATCAGCCCTTCTGTGGAAGCTGTGAGATACACGCACGTAAATACACACAGATACACATGAAAAGGCATCATCAGAAACTTGTTTGTGTGCTCAGGGGTGCCATGCTGGCCTCATTAGGCACACACACACACACACACACACACACACACACACACACACACACACACACACACACACACACACACACACACACACACACAGACTCTAGCAGTGAAAATACAGAGTTGTTGATTTGCTGTGTGATTGGACTTCTTTAATTATGCAAATTTATCCCCACTCTGGAGTGCAGTCTGTGTATCAGAGTGAGATTTCCTTTTACTTATGATGGTAAATACTGGCCTGTAAGATGTGCGTGTGTGTCTGTGCATGTGTGTCTGTGCGTATGTGTGTGTGTGTGTGTGTGTGTGTTTACGTGTATGTAATGGTGTTCTGCATGGCCGATCTCATTTCCCCCCCTGCCAGGCTGAAAAGAGACTTATATTCTCTAGGGTTCTGTCTCTCTCTCTCTCTCTCTCTCTCTCTCTCTCTCTCTCTCTCTCTCTCTCTCTCTGTTTACATGTGGTCATTTTATGCATCTTGAATATCAGGATTATCTGTATAGGCTTATCCGTTGACAAAAGCAGGTGTAAACACACTTAAAAGCATTTTCATTCTTCAGTGTGCCAATATCTCATACCATTATAGAAATGGAATATTGGTTCCTTCACACAACTGCATTAAACAAAAATAAAAAACCTGCTTCAGACCTTCAGAGTGATTTTACAAAAATTAAAGGCTGTATGTTCCTTCGCTTTTTCTCAGGCCGATCAGTTGAGCTTCCATGTGAATCTATCATCCAAAAATATATCAGTGGAAAGTGAAACTGCTTCCAGAAGACCACCACAGCTTCCCTCCACCAAACAAAGAAAGTTTTTCTTCATTTGCTAAAACATGTATTTTTATTTTTTTTTGGATAATGACATAAGCTCAGCAGAGAGTAAATAAATTGCTTGGATAATTTGTTTTCAAAAATTGGTTTGGCGTCCCCTCGCCTTAATTAACAGAATCTTATCCTTTTCAGGAAACTCTTTCACAAGTTGCAAGATTGACTTTCTTCTCCACAATGAGACAAAGAACTGCGATCAGGTTATTTGTAACCAGATTATTTAGAATATAGAACTTTATAATGGGACAATCTGGAGCTCCACTGATAACCCTCAGGTAACCGTGCCTAATGCTGGCCTGGAATATGTAATCCAAAATGACTCACCTGATACCAGTACAGTGCTGTGAATACGTATAAGCCCTGATTCCTCAATTTATACACATTATCTTAAATGTTTTCAGATCCTTAAACAACATATGAGAAAGTGAGAGCATGATAAAAAAACAAAAAAACAATGCACAGTTTAAAATGATGATTTTATTAAGGAAAAACATTTCACAATACCGTCTTCATCTATGTTGTCGGAAAAGTTCATTCCCAAACACTAGTGTTTCACATCATCTTGAAAAAAGTATGGCCTACTCTTTTTTGCTGGATTGCCACATTGGAGGACTTCCTGTAGTTTCTTCTGAACCATTCAGAGGTGAGATTGCTCTTGTTTTCGACTCATTAATCAATAGAAAAAAATTCCATCAACTTTTGGATTATCAAGGTGGTTTTTTTGGCAAATGTGAGATAAGCATGTTCTTTGTTTCCCAGTAGTTTTTGTCTTGCAGCCCCCATGGATACCATTTTTGTCACTTTGTAATGGTGGAATTGTGAATGTGGGTCTTATCTGAGGCAAGCAAGGCCTGCAGTTCCTTAGATATTCATCTGGATTTTTGTGCCATCCTCTGAATGAGTCATTGCTGCACATTTGGAAGAATTTTGGTAGGACTTCCATTTTCCTTTGTTTTTTTGTCATTGTGAAGATAAAGACTCTCACTGTGATTCTTTGGAGTCCCAGAGCTTAAGAAATCACTTTGTTTCCCTTTTCAGACAAATACATTTCAGTATCTTATCTTATCTCTGCCAGAATTTCTTCTGATGTTGGCATCCGTTTCTGAGGTGGAGACCTCTCAGTCTACTTCACATTGCCGGAAGGTGATTTTTAAGAGATATTTGGATTAATCATGGCTGTAATTAATCAGGTCTGGGTATGTCAAATGTAGTTCACCTTTCCTGACTGATTTAGTAACTAAGGAGGCAGCTATGTTCAAACAGGGCCAGTGATGAAACAGCTCAGTCTGGACATCTTCAGAGAACCAGGACTGCGCTGGTTTGGAGATGTCCAGAGGAGAGACGAGGATCATACTGGGAGGAGGATGTTGAGGATGGAGATGCCAGGAAAGAGGAATAGAGGAAGACCAAAGAGGAGGTTTATGGATGTTCTGAGAGAGGACATACAGGTAGTTGGTTTGAAGGAGGAAGAAGCAGAAAACCAGAAGAAATGGAAACAGGTGATACGCTGTGATACCCCTAAACAGCAGCTTAAAGAAGAGGGCCAGTGTTGGATACGTTTTTTTCTTCCAATAAATTAAATGATTGTCATAAAATTTTGTTCTATGATCAGAAACAATTAAGTGTGATAAGCATGCACTAGAATTAGAACAGAAGAAGATTTCTGCACAAAGCTATATGTTTTATTTACCATACTCATTTAGCTTCAGCCGGGCCAGTCTAATCCCTACAGCCTACGTCTAATACTTCCCATAAGCAAACAGAAGGGGAACATTGGATAAGCAGTTGTCTGCAAACTTTTGACCTGCTTTATATTCACCAAAGAAAATTTAGAAAAAGGGAGATCTCCTGAAAGATATAACAGACAGTTTAGAGGACTGATATGTGATCAACCTGGACCAAACTAGTCGAAATTATAATACAGTTTATAATAGAAAACAACTGGCCGAGTTTAAACACTGACACACAAACTTGAACTAACTTCCCCTTTGCATCGCACTGTATCACACAATCCAGTCAACACAATCTGAGACGCACCATTTCCTGCATAAAATTTTTGGCTAGGCCAAAATACTGTACCCACACTGCTCTGAGGCAGCGTACACAGACAGCTCGCCAATCAGTCAGGAGTAAATATTATGCAACTGAGCCTTTATACACCCTCAGATTGCTGTTACACCCTTGGACAATAAATGTCAAGCCATGCATATTTATGAGGAGCTCTCTCACTTTCTCACCCCCTCACTCCCCATTAGGCTGCTTTTTCTTCCAATGGAGTAATCAAAGCTTTAAATATTTATCCAGTAACTGTTCATTTGCTTGTGTTAGAAGTGTTTGCCTAATAGAATCGTTGGGAGAAGAGTTTACGGTACACAAATAGAGCCAAAGCAAATAAAATTATGAGAAAAATGAGGGATATACATGAGGGAGGAGCTTGCCAGCTGGACTGGTATGTTTGTCTGCATGTGTAACCATCACTGGCACACCCCCACACAGAATCACACAGAAAACCATTCGATGGATTCATGTAGTGTATGAGGTAAATGAGAAGAATGTGTGAATGTACCCTGCTGTGAATGTGAACTTATGAATGTGGTGGCGGTGGTCTAGTGGTCGGGTGCTTGCCTGCGCTTCTCTGGATCAAGAGTTCCCAGGTTCGAATCCCACCTCCAGCACTACCACCACTGGGTCCCTGAGCAAGACCCTTAACCCTGAGTTGCTCCAGGGGGACTGTCCCTGTAATTAGGACATGGAAGTCACTCTGGATAAGAGCGTCTGCTAAATGCTGTAAGTGTAAATGTTAGTCTGTGTTGTGTTTGCTTACAATGTTGTTAAAAGTTTGGGGACTTTTCAAAATGACATGAAGAAGAGCCAACAGAAAGTGTTAGAAAATTACTTTTATGCATTTAATAGAAAAGTTTAGAGTTTTAAGTTCTTTCCCTCTGCTGTAAAGTAAATTTTTTAGGGAAAGATTTGGTTCTTATAGTGCCAATATGCAAGATGGTTACCATGAGAACATACTGCTGATGCCCAGCAGTTCAACAAAGCTTTTACCAGATTTTTTAATTGGATTATCACATGTTTATGTCGACCCAGTCCATATACAGTGCCCTTTTTTCTTTTTGTGATTTGATCAATTGGCGAGTGTAGAAGAGAGGTGAAGAAGAGAGCGCAGGCAGGTTGGAATGGGTGGACAAGAGTAGCTGGAGTGATTTGTGACAGACAGGGACCAGCTAGAGTAAAAGGGAAGGTTTACAGGACAGTAGTGAGACCAGCTATGTTGTATGGGTTGGAGACGGTGGCACTGACAAAGGCAGGAGGTGGAGCTGGAGGTGTCAGAGTTAAAGATGCTGAGATTTTCGCTGGGTGTGACGAGGATGGACAGGATTAGAAATGAGTATATTAGAGGGACAGCTCAGGTTAGATGTCTTGGAGACAAAGTTAGAGAAGCAAGGTTGCGTTGGTTTGGACATGTGCAGAGGAGAGACGAGGATTATACTGGGAGGAGGATGTTGAAGATGGAGCTGCCAGGAAAGAGGAGAAGAGGAAGACCAAAGAGGAGGTTTATGGACGTGGTGAGAGAGGACATGCAGGTGGTTGGTTTGAAGGAGGAAGATGCAGAGGACTGGAAGAAATGGAGACGGTTGATCCACTGTGGTGTACCCTAAACGGGAGCTATAGTTATAGTTCCACCCATTAAGAGGTTGGGAAGAGTGTCACACCCAACACATTTGACCCTTTTCAGACCAGCTCATCAGATGTGTAAACAACCTCTGGCTCTCCTGCTTTTTAACATTATTTTATAGCAATAGTTTATTAATAGATTATTACTTAGTTGAAAAAATACCAGGGAAAGTACTATAATGAAGCCCAAAGTATTTCTAAATTGCTGTTTGATCTTAAAGAAATCACAGGTGGGTGTGCACTACATGGTTTTCAGCCCTTCATAATTAGAAGAGAATTTCTAGGTAGGGAGCTTGATCATAAGTGATTAGCGGTGCAGATGGTCTTGCAGTGGGAGAGATGAAACATGTCAGTCTTAACCCTCTGATCCACCTCTGGAATGATCAGAGGCTCTTCTTTGATTACTTGATTTTTATGAAAATGCACCCCAGTGCTGTAATATCAGATTTGTCAGAAACCTAACAAGTGATTAAGGTCTGGTTTAAGAATTGTTAACTGTAACTGCTAAAACATAATTAAAAATATTTTTATTAAAAATACTCTTAGCCTATATTTTATTGCATCAGGCTGCATGTCTGTATTTATTTAAAGAGAAATTAGATAATTTTATATATATATATATATCCATTATCTGCCGCTTGTCCCAAACGGGGTCGCGGGGGAGTGCTGGTGTCCAACCCAGCGCACACAGGGCGAGGACGGGGGACACACCCTGGACAGGTCGCCAGCCCATCGCAATATATATATATATATATGAGTGTGTGTGTGTGTATATATTTATGTATATATATATATATATATATATATATATATACAGTACTGTGCAAATGTTTTAGGCAGGTGTGAAAAAATGCTGTAAACAAAGAATGCTTTCAGAAATGGAAGTGTTCATCATTTATTTTCATCAATCAACAAAATGCAGTGAATGAACAAAAGAGAATCTAAATCAAATCAATATTTGGTGTGACCACCCTTTGGCTTCAAAACAGCATCAGTTCTTCTAGGTACACGTGCACACAGTTTTTGAAGGAACTCGGCTGGTCGGTCGTTCCAAACATGACTGTGTTTCTCCTCCGTGTGACATTGATGATCATCAGCACCTGTTTGGTAAAACTGGTTGATCAGACACCGACTATAATCCTACAGAATCCCTGACTTTGTGCAAGTGTACCTAGAAGAACTGATGCTGGTTTGAAGGCGAAAGGTAGTAACACCAAATATTGATTTATTTAGATTTTTCTTTTGTTCGCTCACTTTGCATTTTGTAAATTGATAAATTGATACAATCATTATTTATATTTCTGAAAGCATTCTTTGTTTATAGCATTTTTTCACACCTGCCTAAAACTTTTGCACAGTACTGTGTGTATCTCACAAAAGTGAGTACACCCCTCACATTTGTGTAAATATTTTATTATATCTCTTCATGGGACAACACTGAAGATATGACACTTTGATACAATGTAAAGTAGTCCGTGTGTTCAGCTTGTAGAACAGTGTAAATTTGCTGTTCCCTCAAAATAACACACAGCCATTAATGTCTAAACCACTGGCAACAAAAGTGAGTACACCTCTCAGTGAAAAATATCCACATTGTGCCTAAATAACCATTTTCCCTCCCCGGTGTCATGTGACCCGTTAGTGTTACAAGGTCTCAGGTCTGAATGAGGAGTGTTAAATTTGGTGTTATCGCTCTCACACTCTCTCATACTGATCACTGGAAGTTCAACATGGCACCTCATGGCAAAGAAATCTCTGAGGATCTGAGAAAAGGATTTGTTGCTCTACATAAAGATGGCTTAGGATATAAGAAGACTGCCAACACCCTGAAACTGAGCTTCAGCACGGTGGCCAAGACCATACAGCGGTTCAACAGGACAGGTTCCACTCAGAAAAGGCCTCGCCATGGTCGACCAAAGACGCTGAGTGTACGTGCCCAGTGTCAGATCCAGAGGTTGCCTTTTGAAAAAAGTGTACTCACTTTTGTGAGATATTGTATATATATATATATATAAGAAAGAAGACTGAACCAGGTGTGTAAGAAATATTATTTTAGATTCGTTTTATAGCCGTTCTATTCTGCTTACAATTTCAGCTGTCAAGTTATATGAATGTTGCTTTTTTTTTTTTTCATTTTTATGTTATTTTTAGCCTTTGTTTAACCAGGCATGCCACTAAGAATACATTTCTTATTTATCTTGGTGGCCTGGCATAAGCCAAAAAAGCCCTTGAGTAAGGGGGTTCGGACACCTTTGGTACAAACAGTCCCATTTACAAAAGTTAAAAGATAATGTTTCATCTTAAAGGCGTTCATTGAACTCAGCATGTCAAAGCAGATGAAACGCTAACTTTTTTCAAGATAAAACCCCAATCTTTAATGATCTCTTCTATTGCACAGAGAGTTCGGAGGCAGAAAATAAGGCGAAGGGATGTACATGCAGTCTGCATGTCACAAAGGGATGCATGGCAGAGATGGAGGAGCTGCTTGCTAAATATGTGGATCCCTCTCATAATGTATGAAACAGAAATTCAAAGCATCCTTCACAATTTCAAGTCGGCTGCCAGTTTGTAGTAAAATGCTTCTTTAGATCTCACTGCAGAGAGGAAAGATCTCTACGTTTCTCAACCCCATTTTCATCCACCGCTTACTTTGCAGCTATAATTGTGGGAATCAAAGCAAAAAGAGGTCAGTTTTCAGTTTTCATAGTAATGTTTAATGACGACGAGATTTACAGCTTATTTACAGTTTTTAAGGACATTAAAGTGTGAACAACGTTAATGGGGAAAATTATGAAAAGTGTGACATGCTCTACATTTTTTGGAAATCAGCTCTTAGTGATGTAGCCCAGCTTTATAAAGGCAAGACAGCAAGAATATTCATAAAGTATGCAAATCTTTTGATGGGCAGTTGTATGTGTGAACAATTCACAGTAAATGGCCCCAATGCATTTGAGCTCAGTGTAGTATATACAGATATACAGACCCACCCGGGCGCATATTATTCCTCTCTCTTTTTGGGACGGTGTGCACCTGAATTTCATTCTCGGTTCATTCCTATAATCTCTTAATGACATGCACTAACTACGCTGTAAGGATTACTTCCAAGCTCAAACCGAGTGAATTCTATCCTGAGATTAGTCCAATAAGAATAGTACCTGGGGGGGGGGGGGACGACGACACCAGAGTGTTTACGCTTTGCTAAAAGTCTTTGGGGAAATAGCTGTGGCTTCAGCAAAGCCTGTGCTTCTTTCTCTGCAGCTCTTATTCTGCTCTTGTTATTGTTATTTCCCAGTTTTATTCTGTATGAGAGATGAAGGAGGGAATATGAAAGTTTTGCTTGGATATGAGGCAAAAAAGCCACAAACTGAAAATGCACAAATGTTGGTTTAGAAATGTGTCTGGGGTTTATGGATCAGTTCTACAAAGCCCATATACTCGAATAAAGAGTCTTTAAATTGAAACAGGGATGTCTTTACTCCTTCATTAAAAAAATACACAACAGAAAGTTCCTCTTTTTTCTTTGAAATAGCTTTATTTTATTTTAGATAATACTGACACATGTACTCAATAGCAGTTACCAGGCTGGTTAAAAACATCAATAATAAAACCTTTAGAGATCTTTTCATTTATTCGGATGGATTCTATGAATTGGATTCTTTTAATAATCTTTTACACTTTTACAGAATTATACCATAACATCTACTGGTTTAGCTGAGTCTTTTTCGGGTCAAAAAGTGTACTCGTTATTTATTAGAAAAGAAAGGAACAAAATCATCTACAGATGGTCAGTAAGTCCAGAACTTCACAGCTCTACTTTCTGAAGGTAAAATGCTGAGAAAGACAAGTTTCCGGAGGAGAAAGCAAAAATGTCACCTTTCGTTTCAGGTACAAAAGGTGCGATTACGGGAAGCATCGACAGGCGGGGGGGAAAAAATCCAGGAACACAACAGAACATCCAAGCGGTGGCAAGAGGCAGAAAGTAAAAAGATAAAATAACTTCCGACATTAGAGGTGGGCCGTCCGCCGCTGTGAGCGTTCTTCTGTCAGATATAATCCCCGCGCTTGGTGGACTGGGCCGAGCGGACAGTCTTTCGTCCCCGTCTCTGCGCTGAGGAGATTTGTGGCAGACGCTGAGCACGGCAGAGCCGGAGAGGAGGAGAGGGGAGGGGAGCGGGGGATGGAGGAGTGCTGACCGCTAGGATGGTCCTCATTTTCATGAATGGGATGGAAATACGAGCCTTTGCTTCTCGTATTACTTTACCATGGGTGATCTGAAAGTCCCTTCCATATACCATAAGTCCTCCTGTCTCCTGTTCCCTGCATCCCTTAATCTAGACTGGAGGATGCCACTACCGGGTCACCTGAAAAAAGAAAAGGAGGACACTGGTTAAAGCTGAAGTTATCCCTCAGTGGCCTGCAGTGAACTGTTGGAGCATTATTTACATGTGTATGTTTATAAGTTGCACTAAACACTTTACCATTGAATACTGACAGCTTTGAGTAGGTCCTTTTCAACCGAGAATCTCCAACATTTTTTCAGTTACATTACATCATTTCAATGTAATTCTAAGAAAAATGTATATGTAATTACATAGTTATTACACAGTTATTCCCGGGCAAGAGGAACATGATGAGGGTCAGTCAGTCAGTCAGTCATTTGCTGCCGATCCCAGCTCATACAGGGTGAAGGACGGGGGACACACTGGACAGGTCGCCAGCCCTTCGCAGATGACGGATATGTATTGCAAATAACATCACAGCTTTGACAACATATGATCTTGAGGTTTCTGTTGCTTTTATAAAACAATTCTGCAAAATAACGAAATATGCAAAACCCTGAACACTATCAAATGTACTTTAATGTCATAATTTCCTTCCTTTAAAAAATGAAGAACGCTTTTGCATTTCAGCATACTCATCAGCAGATCAAGAGGTTGTGGGTTCATGCCTGGCTATTTCCTGTCTGCAGCACTAGCCCAGGAACAAAGCTCTTAAACACATGTAGCTCCAGAGGGACGCTCCCTGTCTTCTGTATTCACTCTGGATAAGAGCGTCTGATAAATGCTGTAAATGTAAGATCTTGTTTCCAGAAGATTAATTTCTAACTGTTCAGTTGTTAAGGCATCACGGCTCTTTACTTAAGAGAAACCACAGGTTTGGAATGTGCAGCTGGCTAGCGTCAACATCGGTGCAAAAGGCTGCAGTTCAATTCTGCATCAAGCATGTAGAGTGTGCACAATTTCCCAAGTTTCTCTACATTTTCAAAACGTCGAAATCAATGTCTTGATCTAATGGAATAGAAGAAAATAACACAATATCTAATACTGAAATAACTTTTTAAGAGTGAAATTGACTATTTGCCCAGGCGAAACAATGCATGGCACATAGTGGTACACAAATAAATGCAACCTCATCCTGCATTTAACCCTTACACATACTTGCATGAGGGGACAGCTCAGGCAGCCATGATGGGGACAGTACCTTGCTCAAGGGAACCTCAGGGTAACCTACTGGTCTGGGAATCATACCTGTGATTATATAGGGCCTGTTCCCTAAGCACTAGGCCACCACTGCCCTTCCCTGAGATGTTACTTAAATTTTAATAAATGAGCAGTGCATTATTTAAGATTTCATTAACACGGGCAGACTGAGAGTGGGCAGGAAGCTAAAGCCAGCCACTGTCTCTGATGGCAGAGCATGAGAGCAGGAGTTTCAGCAGTACCAGTACAGCACCTGGGCTTGACTGGGGCTCACTGATGCCCACTACTGACCACTCCTGACTGCCATGGCAGTATCTGAAGCAAGCAGTTGGCACCCAGTGGACTCATTCACTTAGAGTCTGGCATCGCGCCCAGACGGTTGGCACAAGAGTAGGTGGCAGAAATGAGAGGAGGGCATCATGGCATAGTGCCCAGAGCTCTCTCTCTCTCTCTCTCTCTGTCTTTCACTCTCTGTGATTGCCCAGTGTGAGTGCTCTTATATTTGAGTACACTGATAAGAGAGCATGTGGCTCTCCATAGAAGAGAGTGATAACAGGATGGAGCAAGAGACAGAAAGGGAGAGAGATGTTTATTTAAAAGAGGTCAAATCTAAGATCTGATAAATGAACGAAGATAAATGGCCCCGCAATGAAATTCATGTGTGTTTTCTTTATATTGATCAAACATAACATTAAAACTCACAGACATTATTGACTAAAACACTGAATAAACATTCATCGTGTTGTAAAAACAGCACTGACCCATCAAAGCATGGAATCAACAGGTCTTCTGATGGTTTACTATGGATCTGGCACCAAGACTTTAGCAGCAGATCCTTTTAAGTCCTGTACATTTCAAGGACTGAAGTGATGCATTGGACAATCGATCTAGCACATCCAACAGTTGCTCAATTGGATTCAGATTTGGGAAATTCGGAGGCCAAGTCCACACCTTCAGAATGGTCATGCTCCTCAAAAATTTTGCAACAATTTGCAGCACGGCGGGGTGAAAGCCACTGCCATTACTGATGCCATGAAGGAGAACTGCAAAAGTGTTTAAGTAGGTGCTTTGTGTCAAAATCCAGATTAATCCTAAAACCCAAGGTTTCCCAGCAGAACATTGCCCAGAGCATCACACTACCTATGCCAGCTTTCCTTCTTGCCATAGTGCAAACTTTTCCCATCTCTTCTCCAGGTAGGCCACAAACACACAACTATTATGCCACATGATGTGTGTTTCTTACAACCCTTCCAGGTGGCTTCACCTTATTTATTTATTTATTTATTTAGCAATTTGCTTGCCTTTCAACCCACTCTGACTAAGTGAAAAAGATGACAAATGGAGAGCTATCTCCAAAATAAAGAATATGATGTTTGAGTTTAAAAGATCTCATTTAAAGGATCATTGGTAGATAATTTGTAGGGACAGTGATATGATTCCTAGCCATCCTGATTTCCTTTCTGTAAAGCTAGCGTTGTCTTAACTAATTCATCAGCCTAATGGACTGGATGAGATCAGGTCAGGAGGTTAAAGGGGAAAAGGTTAAATCAGGTGTTGGATTGCTCGTGAAGATACTTCTTACTTTCTAACAGCCAATCAGCTTTAGGCAGGGAAATGTGCGTACGTGTGTGCGTGCATTTCCACCTTGGTTACAATATGCTGCCCAATGTAATGCGTGTGCAAGTGTTCATACATTTTTTGTACGTGTGTGTGTGTGTGTGTGTTTGTTTATGCGTGTGCGCATATGTGCTGTGAGTACTTCATGATGTTGAACATCAGCTAATCTTCATCAAGATTCATCAAGATTTAGTAGATTTTCCCAATGCGCGCAAACACACACACACACACGCACACACACACACGCACACACACACACACACACACACACACCGATGTCTTGCCTTTCTCCACAAAGCACTGAAATATTTAACAAGATGCCCCCGGTATGCATCTCTCCCATTGTCTC
>CM029373.1:21518842-21531342 GCA_017165825.1 Hepsetus odoe | reverse complement strand
TCACTGTTGCTTTTTCCCAAAAATGTGCACAAAATTTAAAGCCTTAAAAAAGTCAAAACTATTGAATCATTGTGTAGCGATTGTCGTAGTGCAATATCAAGTATTCATTCAACTGAATTGTCGATCCAGAGATCTAAACTGCAGGGCATCATCACAAACGCTTTTCTAAAGGCCTCATTAGCTCAGAATGACCTTCCCGTTTTCGGTGAGAAGTGTGTCTTTAATGCATGATGACACCATGCATAATTCAGAGTCACCACCTGAGGAAGCTCAGCCCGATTGTTCCACTTGGCTTTTCAGACCAACTTTTATTGCCGTCATAGATTTTCAATTTTGCACACCGTTTTCGAGCTGCATGCGCTGCCATTAGCTTGTTAAAAGGCAATCCGCAGTCCTCGTCCGGTGCATTAAAAACATGTTGATTTGGATCAATACAGCACTAGTCAGGCCTCGTCCAAAATGTTCCATCTGCCATTACCTGCGAGTCAGAGAGCCTGTAGTGCTCAGCCGTTTAATGAGAGCGATGGAATCTCGAAGAGCATCACACTGAGAGGAAGGAGTAGAAGACACTTAGAGAGGACGAAACAGAACTGCGGTGATACAGGAAGAGCAGCAGAGGCTCACAGAGGGCCTTCTGTCCCTCGCAGTATATTTCAAACCAAATCAGCAAACCTGAGCTCAACCCAAGCCCAGTGTTGCACATGGAACATTGTCTGATTTGGGCCTAGTAGGGGCTGACAGAACATCAGGTTCCTGCATTGTACAGATGTAAAGCTGACTTTAATCATAACGGTTATATTTCTTTACAAATACAGTTATTAATGAGCATGTCACACTATGCACTTAAAATGAGATGCACTTTATTGTGGCATCTTAGAGGACTGGCAATAGAACATTTTTATATTGAATGGGCTGGTTAACGGTAATTTGATTGACCTTTTTCAACAATATTAAAGTGTTTTTTGTTGGTATAGAGCAAAATTAGTCGAATGCAACGTAGAATTCCTGATCAAAACGGCATTTATTTTTTAACTTTCTCCTGATTTCACATGGTCTTTCAAGTATACTGCTGATTTTTGTCCTAGAGGTAACACATGGAAGAACAACTGAACAGGTCAAGAGCCACTTGAAAGTATCTGCAAAGCTAAGGCTAATTAAGGGTTAGCATGGATATGAAAATGAGCTCAAACTGATCTACATGCATGACTCATCACCCTTAGCCACATCTACATTTTTTTTGAAAACCCACCCAAACCGCTCACTGATTGTGAAGTGAAAAGTGAAAGTGACTATTTTGACACAGCATCAATCATGCTGCAGCACAATGAAATGCTTAACCCATCTACCCATGCAGCAGCGGGCAGCCAGATCCAGTACCTGGCCAGTGCTGGGGATAATTCCTCTCTCATGGGTGCCTCAGGGTAAACTTCTGGTCCGGGACTCGAACCCACAACTTTCTGATGTGGATGAAGACCTAACCACAAGACTACTACTGATAGTGATGGTCTGGAGACCATCCAAGATGCTCATAATTATATACTTTATGGTTAGCATGAAATTTTGCAAGTCTTGTGTTAATACAATTTACTGGATTTAACTTTGGTAAATATTTCAGGAAATTCAGTGATAGTTTCCAGGATATTTTTGAGCACTATGCAATGCACTTTATAGTTAACGGTCTATAATGGACACCAGTTCTGAGTTCCCAGAGGTCATAGAGAAATATAGTAAAAGTGTCATTTAAGAAATGATGCTTTTGTATAGTATATTGTAAAATAACAGCAATTTAACCCCCCAGAGCCGCTATCAAGCCAGAATGCTTAACAACATCCACTTGTCTGCTGTTAAACCTCACAGCAGCTGAATTTGTGTCAATCAATGTTTCCAAGTCCATGTGGCTCCAAACACTCACACACGTCTCAAATTCCCAACATAACAATGATCTGCATAACAATGATGAGCATCCATATCAACGGAGTCATAAGCAACGATCTAACGCCAGCATCTGAAAGAGTAGAGTACGCATGAAAATCTCAGCTGTCTCTAGAAATCTCAACAGTGACACTGTTCCATTTTGCTCTCTCCCATAATGCCTTTCTCAGTAAGAACAGTCACATGTTATTTCAATGCAGTAATTTTAAAACATAGCAAAGGCCATTTTCATTAAGGAAGAGTTTGTTAATGCTTCCAAAAAACTTAAAACAAAATACAAAGATGACAGACCCAGTACTGGATACCGTGTGTAATTGTGTCTAAAGATTTTTATTTTGTATATGTCTAGCTGGTCACACTGATTGAATAAATCAGTAGTTGTTTGCGTAACTGAACTGGAAAGCTGACAAATGGCAGATTCTGCACGTTTTAATGACCTACAGCAATAAAGTATAGTTTGGCAGTCTAGCTGAAATGGGAATTCAACATTACATAATGACTCTAAACACTGTCTGAATAATTTATATGCTATGAATAATGTTACAGCTTCTTGTTAATTTGAATGGGACTTTGCCAATATACAATAAAGCTTGTCCATCCCAGCAGTTGCTATGGCTTGGAATAGAATAGAATAGAAGAGGCTTTACTGTCATTGTACAAATGTACAACGAAATTGTTGGGGGTGGTTCCCCTACCTCAATGCATTATAAAATATAAAAATATAAAAGCGAACACATATATAAATATAAATAAATTAATATAAAAGCAAACACAAAAAAAAACAAAAAAAAGCAAAGCATGGATAGTTCAGAATTTGCACTTTCAGATGTTTAGGATTTTACACTTCTCATGCTGTGAATCTGGGCCCAGTCACATCAAAAACAGTCTGTCTCATCACTTGAACCAAAGACCAAATATGAGGTAAACCTGAACACCTTCACATTCAGCTCAGTGGCATTAAAAGGTTTACAATCCCCGTCCGCAAGTCTTTCATCACACACTTCACCCTTCCCTCTCTCCCAGGGCAAAAACAGCTGACTGTGCAGCCACTCTCAGGAGCTGAACAGACCCAAAAACTGTTTCTTTTCTCTTTTTTTTTTCAAAATCAGCACGTCTGAAAATGTCTGTTTAGGCTCAAAACAGTTGCATCAGTCTAGCAGTCCCAAAAAGTGGCCACAGGTTCACTGCAATCATAAGCGGGGGGAATAAATGCTAAAGTTTGGCCAGAATTTCTTACAGGTGTAAATGTGCCCTCCATCAGCACCACACATGAAACATCCCTGAAAATGTTTTTACATGGCAGTTTCATGAATTCATACCTTCTTCCGCTGCACAAAGCAGCAATATGGGTCCAAATTTGATTTCAAGGTTGCTAAATGGAGCAGCAAAGCTGCAAATGGTGTTAGACACTCAAGGTAGCACTGTGTCAAGATGAAGTGCCAACCGTCACTCTGTAAAAAATGTGCCACCCAATAGCACCAAACAGTCAGGGAGCACTTCTTCATGTTACTAATCAAGGACCAGAATCCAAAAGAGTGCATTCGTCAAGTTCTCAGACCAGTTCATAAAAGAAAAGCACACAGAAACTCGAACAGAATGTGAATGAGTATTTGTTCCTGTGAGCTGCTGGCAGGGTGAGGTGAGGTATTAGGGTGTTAAAACGGGGCTCTAGTGTCCTGCGGTTACATAAAGCGAGTGAGAGAGTTATGTAACATGGGTCTTAAAAACTTTAATCCCGCAGAGACTGAAAGATTCAGAGACTAACAGGGCTAAAGATCTTAGCCAGCCTTTCACAAAGTTCCCTCCAGAATGATACTTAAAAGGATGTACCTTATGAACAAGATCATTCATTAAATTTTCACCTTGTGGCTGCTCTGTTGCTTCCAGGTTCAGGTTCGCTAGCAGGCCTTTATCGAGTTGCTTCCCTACTGCTTCAGTGTGTAAAACTCAGCGGAGCTGTGAACCTTCCTCATCATGCGATGTTAGTTTCTCTCCACAGAGTAAATGACATTTCATTTCAGTGGAGAATCCCACAGAGAGACAGAAACATGCTAACCTAACTAACTCTGGGGACCCGAATTCAAATCATCCACAAATGTCAAATGCAAATATATCTGTTAGTCAAATGTGGGAGAGGAACAGTGCCTGGCAGAGAGGACACAGTCTGACACTCCATGGCGGAGGGACATTTCGGAAGCTAAAACCCTCACAGGTCACAAGAGATGCTGCTAATTGCTTTGAGTGCAAATTAATGGGAATGAAAAATGTATTAGTGAGTTTTCATGACGCAGGCCGGTAAAGAAATATTAATGTCTTACTTGCTGTTCAGCCATTAGCATCTGATGGAAGTGTGGTGACCTTGGAACTTAGCAAGTCTCATCTGGGTCATGAAGAATCCTCTGTGATTCTCGCTGATATACATAGACTTGGACAGAAAATCTATCCCACTCTGCTTTTTAGGCCACCATTACTTACATGGCCATTTTTTTTCTTGTCAGAATCGAAAAATGGAATTCCAGAGTGATGGTGAGGGCACCACTATCACCCACAATCCACAGCTGAAGGCACTACCTAACATCATTTTCAGTGTTTTCAGGATAATAACACAGAAACAGACCCTTTGCTACTAGTTACTAAACACAGCTGATGCGATGCTATTACAGGGACCCCATTATGCTTGCCTGAGTTTTGCCATTTGTAAAGTATCTTACTTAGATTTTTGTACATAAGAACAGTGTGCATAGTTGCTATGGACACAGGACCCAAAAAAGAAGAATAGTAGAAGTATAGTAAGGATAGAAACTCCTGTCCTTCACCTGAGATGCTTCACTGGCTACACAGCATGTCTTCTTTATAATCTAAAGGATTATTCTATTCTATGCTATTCTATTTCAACTTCAGCTCCACCATACCTGTACTGGCCCAATCTCCAACTCACTGACCATCCTCCTTCCTCCATGGGTGACACAGTGAACCACAAAGTGTCCTCAGCATTTCACCCATAAACACATACAATTTGCACCAGTGAGCAGCCATATCCAGCATCCGGGGAGCAGTGATAGGGACATTACCTTGCTCAAGGGTACCTCAGGACACCCTAATGTCTCCAATTCAAACCCGCAACTTTCCGATCCTTTAGAGACAGGCTGAGATTTATTCTGTTAACTTAGCTTTCACCTAAAGCTGTGTGGACATGTGGCATATTCAGGCTGAGTTTACATGGGTTTATATGCAAATGTGCTTGTTCAAAAGTATGTGGGGAGAAAAGAAGCAGAATGTAGGCGCTGGAAAGCTGGCCAATCACACTGGCTTGTGGTTGAGCACCTTCATAGGGAAGCGGGAGAACATAAATAAGCAGCAGCCCTGGGGCTGGCAGAAAAAAAAGGACTTTAGAAAATGTGTCTTAAGTGAAATGATCCGAGTGCTCAAAGCAGGTAATCAACCAGTTCAACTCATTTCCCTGCAGTTGGCAAAAAAAACATTGTTTATTTACACATTTAACAAAATGATAACTATTTTAATGAATGAGTTCTTTAATTGAATACCAAAATGAAGAACCATCATAACTCACTTTTTGGCGATACAGACCCTGCTTGCTAAAGTGAACTTCGAAAGCTTTCTGTTCTTGACCTGCGTATGCTCATGTCAAGCTTAAAAATTTGGATATAAAAATATTCCACTGTGGAAAAGAGCCTGCATCCCGGGTGGTAAACAAAGGAGGAACCATAATGCATTCCAGGAACCATCTTGGCACAAGAATAACTCTGCCATGGCTCGGGGTTTGCACAACAATATCATCTATTTTTAAAGAGGAGCTGCAGTGGCTGCTTTATGGCCGTCCTCCCCGATGCCAGGTTTTATGGGAGTGCTGTGGCTCTCCTCCACCTCGTGTCCTCTTCCTCTAAATGAAACCATTACTGCAGACAATGCTGAGGCGCCACCCCTTAACTATTCATAGAGGGCTAAGGGCTGATTAAACAGTTCTTCTGCTGCTTTTGCTCAAATTCTAAAGCCACAGCAGTTCTACTGTGTAAGGGCAGGTTTTACTCCCACCGGTTCCCATAGAAAACTCACTGAAGCACCAGAACAAGAAAAACATGACATTGTACATTTTGATTTTTCATAACATAGAATGGATATTGTAACTGAATCACAATAAGACATGGCAGGAGTGATCTGTGAAAGACAGGTCCAACAAGAGTAAAAGAAAAGGTTTACAGCAGGGTAGTGAGACCAGCTATGCTGTAGAGGTTGGAGATGGTGGTGCTGATGAAAAGAAAGGCAGCAAAGCTGGAGGTATCAGAGTTAAAGATGCTGAGATTTGTGCTGGGTGTGACGAGAACGAACAGGATTAGAAAGAGTATTTTTGAGGGACAGCTCGGGTTGGACGAAAGTTTGAGAAGCAAGATTGCGTTGGTTTGGACATGTTCAGAGGAGAGAGGAGGATAATATCAGGAGAAGGATACTGAGGATGGAGCTGCCAGGAAAGAGGAAAAGAGGAAGACCTAAGGTTTATGGATGTGGTGAAGGAGGACATGCAGGGGGTCGGTGTGAATAAGGAAGATGCAGAGGACCGTAGTGAATGGAAATGGATTGTTCGCTGTGGCAGCCACTAAACGAGAGCAGCCAGAAAACGATGGTGATGCTGAATGATGAGCTGCTGGAACCACTTGTCTTAAACATTTGTTACTTTTTTAAACTTAATCTACTCAATATCTGTCACATCTGTCACTTTTGCAACTAATGGCGTGAGTGTATCTACCGATGTGAGTGTAAAAGATCCTAATCTGCTTTGTCCCCTTATGAGAGCATACACATGTTTGTTAATAGTGTCATTATGTATCATTATGTAGGCACTGTGCAATACAGAGCAATGACCTATAGTGTGACAGAGTGTGTAAGAGCATTTTCCTCCACCTGACTGACCAAATATGAATATTAGTGAATATTATTACTACCATTAGTATTATTACTACTTCAGCCCTGGTAGCAAACTGTCAGTCATGTGTAGCTTAAGAAGAAGCTTTGTACGAATGACTGACATGTAATTGCTACAGCTATGTATGTCACTCGCTCACTCATTTTCGAAGCTGATGGTGACGGGGGGGGGGGGGGTGGGGGGCTGGAGTCAATCCCAGCTCTCACAGGGCAAAAGGCAGGACAAGTCGCTAGTCCATCGCAGGGCAGACACACACACACCTACGGCAATTTAGCATCTCCAGTTACACCTGATGTCGCTGGACAGTTGGAAGAAACTAACATCTGGAGGAAACCCATGCAGACATGAGTACATGCCAACTCCACCTGCACCGTCCCATCAGGGAATTGAATCCAGGACCTTCTCGTTGTGAGGTTACAGCACTACCCACTGCTCCACCATCCTGCTCAGCTATGTATTATATAAATTGATGTTAATATAGAAATAAGGCAATTTATAGACATTTACTGGGTAATCGAAAGTGAAAGTGACAACCCTTGTCATTGCGAGGTCACAGCACAGCAGACAGTGAACCACAACGATATTGGACCTCTGCATTTAACCCATGCACACTCAAACACCGTGCAGCTATTGAAAGCACCTGGGGAGCAGTGACGGGGACGGTACCTTGCTCAAGGGTACCTCAGGGCAACCTACTTGTGAGGGAATCGAACCAACAATCTGCCGATGCGAGGGCAACTCCCTAACCACTAGGCCACCGCTGCCCTATTAACAAATTAATTAATTAACTAATTGATTAATTAGTTAATTGATAACAATACAAAAATGAATAAACAAGTACAAAATTGTCAAAAACAAATAACTATAGTATCAACAATATTAGAGAGTAGAGAAGCAAACAGTTTCTTTTTGAATGAACCAGAGAAGAGCCCACTCTCTTTTAGAGATAGCACAGAAATCCCAACTGTTTGGCCCCCTGTCCTGCCCTAGTGAGGGCTGCCACTCTGCCCCTAAAGCTAAGCTGCAGGAACATCCCAGAGTGCAAACACAAATCTGTTCATCTCTCTACAGAAAGAAAAAGGCAGGAAGACTCAGCAGCGCTCTGTAGTTAACCCCATTAAAGAGCGCTCCACACAGCAGGTGGCAGGTCTGTCCTGTTCCATCCGTTGGGTGATGGACAGATAAACTGCAGCATCTGACCAGCATTTATGAGCGAGTGCTCAGACTGGGTAATAGTGAGTGATTTAGCCAGGCAGAGCCTGAACCACAGCTTATTGAACAGTCTACACAAAGGCTTGAACCCAGACATTGGAAACAAATTGCACCCTACTACACCTTAGCAGCCTGTACCCTGTTATTGACCTAAATCTCTACCCATAGGCTAAACAACACAGTGAATTGAGCATAAAACTGGTGCCCAAACACAAAAGCAAACCTGAGCCATACCAGCAGGCCCAAGTGGTGCTGCTAAATTTTAAACTCAAACCAGCAGCAGCACAGCTATCACCTGACCTCAGAATTCACTTTAAAGTACAAAAAAAATCTGACATAAATGCTTATATTATGCAAAACACTCCAACATTAGGACAAGAAATTTAATTCTCCTTTACTTACTGAGTTGTTTATTGCTTGAATTTTGTTTTCTGCAGTGTATGCTGAATGTGAACAGAGTGCTTTTATCTGATGTAACAACCAGGTCATAATGTTTTTACAATGAAGATGCCCCTGACTCACTTAGAATTTTAAACAGCCCCCATGTAGTGAGCTGTCTTGTTTATTTTCTCCATGTCAAAAATCTAGCAATCTAGCATGCTGCAACATTAATCTAGAGAGAGAGCAGGGCACAAAGATATAAAATATTATGGTAAGAAAGAATAAAAGGAAAAAATATAAACTCTAAAAAAAAAAAAATATATATATATATATATATATATATATATATATATATATATATATATATATAAATAATGAGTGAAATGCATATAATGACTGAAAACTTTGAATATGTGGAATGAATGTCTGAATGTGTGGGAACGAATGAAAGGCTGAGTATGTAGAATAAGGTACGTAAAGTAAGTCATGACAGTCTGAATATATGAAAAAAGGTCTGAATATCAGTGGCACAGTAGGTAGTGCATTAGCCTACAATGGTCACCTGCGAAGGTCCTGGGTTCAATTCCCAAGCAGGGCAGTGTGGGTGGAGTCTGACACTGTGACAGCTGGGAGAGGCTCCAGCACTGCCACATATGAGGAATAGAAGTTAAAATATACATGGAACCCAGTCAGAAAATATACAATAATCTCTGAATGAATTTAAAAATATGGAGTGAGGTCTGAATGGGTCATGATGATGTCAGAATCCTTATATATATTCAGAATTTCATAAATTCAGACTTTTATTCAATATATTCAGACGTTCATTCCATGTATTCAAGCTAACCTGATTAAACATATCAATTATTAAATCCTTATAAACTGACAATCGCAGGATCAAACAGCTGAGAAGAAAGAGCCTTTAGATCTTATCTTTTGTGGAATCTATTGTCAATAATCAGAACAAGTCATCCTATCATAGTTAAGCGGGTGGGGTAGCAAAGTGAAAGTGACTACCCTTGTCATTGTGAAACACAGCACAGCACAGAAATTAAACTGTGGTTCACCCAGGGGCACCTATTTAGACGCCCGTGGAGCAGTGGCCGAAGATGATACCTTGCTCAAAAAAAGGTACTTCAGGGCAACCTCTGTTGAGGAGTGAACCCGAAATCTGCTGATCCAGGGCCAACTCCCTAAACACCAGACCACCGCTGCCCCAGCGCTCCTTCCCTCTCTGCACACTTCTCTGTCTAAGAGCAGTAAGCTCTTAGGCTCTTAGATAAATGCTATAGGGGCAGCGGTGGCCTAGTGGTTAGGGAGTTGCCCCAGCATCGGAAGATTGTGGGTGCGATTCCCTCACAAATGGTTAACACAGGGGTACCCCTGAGCAGAATTACCGTCCCGTCCTACTTGGCGGCTGTGCTACCCACTGCTGCATGGTGTTTGTGTGCATGGGTTGTAAAAGCAGAGGTCCAATTTCGTTGTGGTTCACGCTTGCTGTGTATGACCTCACAATGACAAGGAGTTTTTGCTTTACTTTCATATTTCTACACACATGTAGAAAATACACCTATAGCATGGAAAACACATCTAATCTTTAATATCATTTTTATCAAAATTTGCAAAGGAAAAGAAAAAAGGTTGAAAAAGAGAAAGAGTGAAAAGAAAGAGGAAGAGAGAGAAACATTGTTTTAGTAGCTGTGCCACAACTTTCATTTTGCTATCGATCTGCCCAACAGCCTCTATAAATCACACAAACAAATACAAACACACACGCACACACACACACGCACATACACACACACACACACACACACACACACACACACACACACACACACACACACACACACACACACACACAAATTTCGAAAAACAATGGCTTTTAAACTGAAGGAAAATACATAGAGGCATGGAACTCAAATTATTGCATACACTGCACACAAACACACCCACACACACGTAGTTACCCCCACACACACACACACACACACACACACACACACACACACACACATATAGAATAGTCACTTTCAGGTCCACATGTTTCAGAATCTTCAGACAGAGAGCAGGAAACTGTAAAGATGAATCAGGCTGCTGGAAGAAAAGCCAGCAGAGAGAGTATATAAATGACCAAAGTGAAAGAAATGGAAAGTGAGAGAAAGAGAGTTTTTATGCTTATTTTCTTCCTCGATAAAGGAGCAAATGCAGAATAAATGAAAACACAAACACACAAGCTTGCCCAGGGGCAGACAAAGAATTTTTTCAGAAAGCTGACTTCTAATAGTCCAATAATCTTTCTTACACAAACACACACTCACACACACACACACACACACACACACACACACACACACACACACACACACACACACACGCACGCACAGCTTATACTCTGTTTCTGATCACCTCAGTGATAAACACAAACAGCACAGCGGGATGCTGTAATGACGGTAAATTAGCGTCTGTCTCCAAACAGAGCTGCTGTAATTTGTAGTGTGATTTAAAGCTGGGTCTGCTGGAGGACTGAGATATGGAGGATATGAGATATGGAGGACTGAGAATCTCATGCAGCTTGAGGTTTAGACCACATACACCCATCAGCCAAAACATAAAAACTACCTTCAAAGCCTCATGTTGTATATTGTGTCCCACATGCTGTCAAAACAGCTCTGATCCATATATGAGATATAGAAACTTACACACATATACACTGTACCCAAAGTTTTAGGCAGGTGTGAAAAAATGTAAACAAGAATGCTTTCAGAAATGGAAGTGTTAATCATTTATTTTCATCAATCAACAAAATGCAGTGAATGAACAAAATAGAAATCTAAATCAAATCAATATTTGGTGTGACCACCCTTTGCCTTCAAAACAGCATCAGTTCTTCTAGGTACACTTGTACACAGATTTTGAAGGAACTCGGCTGGTAGGTTGTTCCAAACATGACATGAAACATCTTGTTTCATCTCTCCCACTGCAAGACCATCTGCACCGCTAATCACTTATGATCAAGCTCCCTACCTAGAAATTCTCTTCTAATTATGAAGGGCTGAAAACCATGTAGTGCACACCCACCTGTGATTTCTTTAAGATCAAACAGCAATTTAGAAATACTTTGGGCTTCATTATAGTACTTTCCCTGGTATTTTTTCAACTAAGTAATAATCTGAAAAGTCTGAAAAGGGTCAAATGTGTTGGGTGTGACACTCTTCCTAACCTCTTAATGGGTGGAACTATAACTATAGCTCCCGTTTAGGGTACACCACAGTGGATCAACCGTCTCCATTTCTTCCAGTCACACCCAAACGAAAACCTCAGCATCTTTAACAGCATCTTTGACACCTCCAGCTCCTGTCTTTTCATCAGTGCCACCTTCTCCAACCCATACAACATAGCCGGATCTCACTACTGTCCTGTAAACCTTCCCTTTCACTCTAGCTGGTACCATCTATTACAGATCACTCAAGCTTTCTTCTCCACCCATTCCAACCTGCCTGCACTATTCCAGCTCTCTTCCACACTCGCCATTTACACTGAACTGTTGATCCCAAGTGTTTGAAACTCCTCCCACCTTTGTCACCCCTCTGCTCCCTGCATCTAACCCTCCACTTTCCTCAGTTCATTCACACTCATATATTCTGTCTTTGACCTACTCACTTTCATTCCTTTCCTCTCTAGAGCAGATCTCCACATCTCTCAGGGTCTCCTCAAGCTGCTCCCTATTCTCACAGCAGATCACAATATCATCAACAAACATCATCATCCTGAGACTCCTGCCTAACCTTGTCCGTCAACCTGTCCATTACTAATGCAAACAAGAATGGGCTCATCGGTGATCCTTAATGTAATCCAACCTCTACCTTAAATGCATCCATCACTCCCACTGCAGATCTCACCACTGTTACACTGCCATCATACATATACTGAACTACTCTCACATACTTCTCTGTAACACCAGACTTCCTCATACAAAACCACAACTCCTCTCTAGGCACCCTGTCACTTCTTTCTCCAAGTCCTAGCAGCACAA
>CM029373.1:21496342-21513842 GCA_017165825.1 Hepsetus odoe | reverse complement strand
AAAGGGAGCCGCAAAGGATGGTCTTGCAGGAAACGAGGGTGAGATTAAACACTAGAGACATCAGCGTCACTTTTGGAACAACAGGCCCACCTGCCTGCATCACACTGAAGGGTGAATACATGCATGCAGTTCCAGTTACACTGAACTTGTCAAAATAATGTCTTACAGGCAACAGCTCTAAATCTGGGGTTGGAAACCTGCAGCTCTGGAGCCACATGTGTCTCTTCAGCCCTTCTGAAGTGGCTCTTCTCTGTAGCTTTGACAAAAACGTAGTTGAAATAAATCATGTCTATTTCTTTATTTTTGTTTATATATTTATTTCTTTTGTCACAGTTGTCTTCCAGTTGTTTGAAGTGATGCTGTGACACTGAAAACAAGTATCAATACTTTGTCAACTAAAATATACACCACAAATAATGTCTCTGTCCAGGCACTTTCACTTTCACCTGCAGGTGGCTAATCAAGTTTCCGACTCCCGCCCTCAGTTAGCTAGTCATGGAAAAATCCAAAAAAATATTTTTTTTCACTGCCAATGATGCTGGCTTGCTTGTGTGCTTTTTACTTTGTTCATTCTCTGCGAACATGGAGGGGACTCAAATAGGCCTGCATAGTTCTGTATTTCATTAATTTCATTTATTTATATGCCAGTGTTTTTTCTCCTCTTCATAAGAGTTTGGCGTTTTCCTTTGTCACAACAGATAAAGATAGAAAAAGATAACGGCGATGTGTTTGTGGGTGGCGTTTTTTGAAAGAGGCTCTTTTGGTTATCAGACCCCCCCCTATCAGGCTCTACATGCTCCTCCATCCATCCCGCACATATAAAACTCTGGGGAAAGGTTAGGTAATGTAAGCGTAGTCATTACTCGACTTTTTTTTGGAAATGAATCTACGCTAAGTCAATAAGGCTAATTCTAACCGTATACTGTCGCATCCCTCTGGAGTTGGTTACACTCCCTTCTCATCTGATTCATTTTCTAGCATGACAAATCTCAAAAACCACAATAAAACATTAATCTCTTTAAGCTCTCACAGTGTGTGAGCATTCACAGCATGTAAACAACAAGCTAACCCTGCCAATATGGCAGAGTGATTCTATAATGCAGCGCAACATGAAGCTGATACCCAAGCCATTTCACAGATGAAGCTATGCTGTCTGAGCTGAGCATGTGATGAACAAAGCGACAGTAACTCAGCTAACTAAAGTTGTGTCGACTTCACGGACTGATGGCTAAATTTCTATCCTTGTAAAAACACTATGATACTGGTGTTGTGGTAGTCAGTATATAATCTAGGCATCCTGGAAATGTCCCTTAATTTACCCACATAGAAGGAGATTTTCACTGCACTGGGACCTTTCAGAAAACTGAATTCCCCATTAATCAGGCACTATAGCACTAAAAGAAGCACATGTGTGTAAGTATGTGTTTGTCGTGGTTAAAAGAACATCCACACACATCCTTCTTTTAACCACACTGCAGATCTCGGCTGTTAGGTTAAAAAAAGTGAAAGATGAAAGTGAAAGTGACAACTTGTCATTGTGAAACTTGGCAAAGCACACAGTGGAACACAACCAAATGAAGCCTCAGCTTTTCACCCATACACACACATGCAGCAGTGTGCAGTCAGACCCAGTGCCCATCAAGCGGTGATGGGGACAGTACCTTGCACAAGGGTGCCTCAGGACAACCGACTGATCTGGGTCTTGAATCCAAGATGAATACTGGGGCCTGTTTCCTAAACACTAGGCCACCGCTGCACCACAGCAGCTACAGTCAGCAATCTTTAATCACATGGGACTGAAAACATCTGCGTTTGCATGAACATTTAAAGATCAGAAAAAAATCTCAGTTAAATACTTAAACCAACACACTTTAGAGCCCTTAACAAATGTAATTCACTCAAAATGTGAATCTGAGACTGTTAGGCATCCATTTATAAGTAATCATCCAACTAAATGGCTGTATTCTGTCATGACCGCCATGGCCAACTCATTTGGCAGAGAAATAAAATCATTACTTTTATTTGCAATCCTAAAAAACAGCACTTTCAATCTCTAATCAAAATATAACGTGCAGTGAAAAGCATCATTACAGACTATTCTGTGGAACCAACATCTCAAAAACTGGTCAGAAAAATCTGAAATGAAAAAGTGCAGAAAAAGGAGTGAAAAAGAACAATATATGGTCACATCATTTATGAAATTTTTAAATAAATAATGCACTTCCAATTTTGGATCACATATTATTCTGTAATTTAGAAATAGGTGGAATAGGGCTTTTGTCAGCGTTCTTGCAGCTTGTCCAACCTAGCAACAGCTGCTGTGAGACAAGGCGATTTTGGGTGGAGCTGGCTTCGATCATTTCCAATGACAGCTATCTTTGAACTTCAACCACTTACATATTTTTCCCCTTCAGAAAGTTCTGTGCTCGCTCAATTTTTAGTGAGTGTGCACACAAAGTCTAAGCCCAAAAGTTGGCTGACAAAAATATTCATGCGTTAGTGTTGATTATATATGTTCCCCTAGTGTCTTCAGGGCTGTTTTGATCAGTATTTCGGCCAGCCTATTGGCAGTTGAAGCTATATGGGGAGTTTGTCCCCTGTGTGTTACGGCTATATTCAGCTTTTCCTACAATAATATTCTTACCCTGGCACTGCCAGGAAACACTGCAGCCTCACTTCTGCAGACAGGGGCTTGGAAAAGGACACAGCCATCGATCCTGAACCATTTCTCAGACATTTGGTATTTTTCTTTTGTCTATTCCCATTGGTCTGTATGGGATGGAGTTTACAGAGAGAGCACTCAGTTCAATCAAATCTCCAGGAAGACCCTGTCGTGCTGGATTAACCCTTAAATGCATCTGTGTTACTTCAACGGTTCTTACACACTAATGTGTGCCCTGAGAGTTCCTGTCTAACGTAAACACTTTTGAATGGTGCATTTGCTTTTTAGGCCCTACTCTTTATGATCTACGTTAGTAAACTAATGGGGATTGTTTTGTGAAAATCACTCTCTGGATTTTTGCATTTAATAATGCACAATAGACACTTTTTGCATCCATCACTGGCCTGATCATTTGTTCAAGTCCCAGGCCTGTAGGTTACCCTGAGGTACCCTTAAGTAAGGTGCCGTCGCCCAACACCGCTTCCTGGGCTGTGGATATATGGCTGTCCACTGCTCTAGTTGGTTAAAAGCAGAGACATGTTATTGTAGTGTATCGAAAGATGTGGTGTGTTCATATTGGCCTATAGTCACTTTCACTTTGCTTTCACTTATCATTATTTGGGCTACTTGGCTGACTGCTGACCTCATTTCTTTATACTTTCCTAGGAATACCCTCGTTGGTGTAAACATACTATTTTATGCTTGTCAGACTGTCTTTGGCATGCTGAGTATATTAAATTAAAGAAATGGGAACAAATGTTTCACTGCGCCAGGCTGTGACAAGTGCCTAAAGATACAAAGAGCTTAGAAAATGGGTTCCAGCCACTCAGCATTCAGCTTCACCGGTAAATTAATCACAGGCCTGATCACTTGTAATTATCTGCTCCTGATTTTTCACTGCTTCATGCCTTTGTATTCTAACAGACAGCTTAGCCTTCATATACTGACTTCATGGATAGAAATAAATGGTTCAATTTGAAACGCTGTTAAAATACTTTATACAGCCCATAGCTCTTCTCCATTGTGTAAACATATCATGAGGATTGTTTACTTGTAATGCCGTCTGGCTGAGGAATTAGGTCCATATTGTGTGGTCCTGAGTAAAAGGAGAGAGAAAGAGAGAGAACCAGCCAGATTTAGACAGACATAAAAGAGGCCAAGAGACTCTCCTCAGTTCTCTTAATATATTTGAATCAGGGAATCTGAGAATTGCTCTCATTTCTCTAACTTGGCTTTAATGCCACGCTGTCATGCTGAATTCAGTCTCCTGACAAATCAGGAGCTTCTAACGTTCCGTTCCATCACAAATGCCTTCACTGCAGACTTTCAGCATCAGAGACGGACTGCGTCCTTCTGCATGGATGCCATTTTATGTTTGTGTGTGTGTGTGTGTGTGTGTGTGTGTGTGTGTGTGTCTGGGGACAGCAGCCCAGCATCAGTCCAACACCCCCCCCCCCATGAAAAAAGACAGCGTTGAAGAGAGCGAGAGAGAGAGAGAGCGATGGTAGGATGGAGAGGAAATGCCACAGCCCAAAAAAGGGCACAGAAGCTGCATTTATTCTAAAACGAACAGTTTATCACTCACACGCCTACACACACAAAAACACATAAACACGGAAAATGAAGACTGTATATGTTTCTCTGTGAAATACATTTCTGTTTGAGTCATACCCATTTAAGAAAAAGTTCAATATTGTAAACTTTATTCATTTGTCAGATATGTAAAGTTTCATTTTGTGTAAAAAATGGGAAAATAAAGGAAGGAGGTACATTTAAAAGAGAATATGGCAAGTGGTACCGCAGCACAGCTGGGCATTATAATGCCCTGTTAATGCCTTTATTAAACTTCGTCAAACTATTAGCTGCTATTTAATTTAAGTATTTAGTTTTTAGTCTTTATTAGTGCGCTTTAAACAAATACATGTTATTGTTTAATAAAGTAGAACTGGAAAGTCAGTTAATTAACAGATACTGGCTTAATAACTTAAATGAATAGCTTTATCACTATATGGGTTAGACTCCCACACACACACACACACACTATTATGCATTGCCAAATTTTTTAAACCTAAAAACGTATTGCCTTTTACACTTTCCGTTGATCATGTTTATTTTCTGTTACTCATCATGTTCAATACATAGTTTAGCGATCTGAAACGTATCAATCAACATATACCAAAAAAATGGAGGTTTACAAGGTTTCTGAGGACACCCACAGTACAGTATTAGGCACTGTGCTCTGAAATCCCACCCAAGCCAACTCGATTCCTGAATGAGTGTGGCCCTAGTATAGGACACCTCATTAACATGTAAATGCATGACTAATTTATAAAGCCTTTTAATTGGTGGGCTGGCCTGGGCTCTCTCTAAAGTCCATTCAGGCGGGGCTGTCAGCACTTTGGCTGTAATTGTATTCATCAGTGCAGATCATTATAAGAGTCTCCGGTCTTAAGAGCTAATGAGGGAGCAGAGAGCTCCATGCTGTTTCTCAGGGAAGCTAAGTGGACCTGCATCACTTACTTCCTCCACAGAGAGAAAACAGCACCTCCTCTCCAATTACTCTCTCTATCTCTCTCCCCTTCCACTTGCATGCCTCATCCTTTATTTTTTTTTACTGTGGGGGATCATTCTCTTTCAGAGTTACCAGCCTCTATGTGGTTCCACCTCTTTGATCTTGGTTTCATTTTTAAGAACTGCCACAACATCAGTTTAGCGACTGCAGCTTCTTCCCACGGGCCACCTAGTGGTGGAGAAATATGACATTTAAGCCCTAATGGTGGCTCACTTTAAATCGCAGCCCAATTTTAAAGCTTGTCTATTTGGTAACCCTTCTAGATTGAAGATGTTGTGCACAACATCAAAGGCATATGTGTACAATAAACTAAATATCTTTAAAAGACAGACATAGTTTTTTTATGGCCAGAAAAGTCGCATTGTGTTTTTTCAATAAGGGCGCTATCATATCCCTTTCAAAAGTTTTGTAATCCAGCTTTGAACTGCACTGAGACTTTGTGAAATGAATCCATAATGATCACTGAATGCAAAAAAACCTCAGCAAGTGAAGTGTAGTGTGGTAAGACAGATATGGAATGATGCTTATTGGGACACATGCATGGTTGATGCAGAGAATGATGAGGTAAATGTTGCACCAGTGATAGCAGAATGTCAGTCTTGCCAGACTGAGAGAATATGTAAGTTTATTAGTGCCATGGACTTTGGAAAAAGGCTGTTTTGCAACCTGTTTGTGCAAGTGCAGATCGTTCTGAAGTGCCTGCCTGATGGGAGGAGCTCAAGCAGATGGTGACCAGAATGGGTGATGTCTTTTAAGATGGTCCCAGTCCTCCTCATATAGTGAGAAATGTGAAGATGTTTTAGTGATGGCAGCTCTGGGCTGACAATGTCCGGTTCTGATTTCGTAACATGATGGAGGGCTTTTTTCTCAGCTTTGGTGTGAATGTTATACCAGGCTGTCATGCAGTTTGTTAGGATGCTCTCAGTGGTGCAGCTTTTGGGGGAGGCTTGCTCTTCATCACCTTCTTATAAAATAAAGGCATTGTTATGATTTGCCCACCCCTGTGGTGGTGCTGTCTACCCACGAGAGGTCCTTGGTGATGGTGAATCCTAGAAACCTGTAGCAGAGGAGGCTTCTACGTTGATGTGGACAGGACTGTGTGTCCCAAAATATATAATCATCTCCTTTTCTTGCTGGTGTGTAATACTAGGTTATTGCTGACGCACTGCATCTTAACTCTCTGAACTCTCTTTTTTAGGAAGGATATAGAAAGAACTTGTGCTAGATGATCAGCACAGGCCTGGATTACATGCCCTCGGCCAGCATCCAGCCCAGGCCTTTGGGTCTCCCTGTAGCTTGAGACTAACTGGTAGTTGGCTATTGTCTTTATTGTTTTTGTCAAACCAACTAAAGATGTTTTTATCTTCTGCTAGTTTTGGTTGATGACTGGTGTGTGCTGTGTGTGTCCTTTGTAATCAGTTATGGACTGGATGAATTGCCATGAATGCCAGCTGTTGAAGTCCTTCTCTGTGCTACCGCTGACATTTTGACATGAAGGGACATGAAGTGCACATCTCCAGGTCTGTCTGATGGGCAAATATATTACATTTTTTTGTGTTCAAACAGTTCTGGAGTTGGGACACTATCTCTGACTGTCCTGCAGGTAGGCTTAGCACTGTGAGCAAGGGCTTGGGATAGTGAACAAAGTGAAGTGGCTTGACTGCCCAAGGTTGTTGCAGAACAAAAGTAACATTGGTCAGGGGAAGCAACCTTCAAGAAAGACGAGAAAGTCGAAAAGCCATCAAAACTAAGGAGGCAAACTTCACACACTTGGGTCTAGATGAGGTAAGGGGAACATTTTGGAAACTGGATTTTTTGGATGTTCTTTGTGTACATAGAAGTGCTCTGATCCTTTTGCTAAAGGCAGACAAGCATGAAGTACCCATAGGTATAGTCATTTTTACCAGCAGGCACCACAGGCATATTATGAAAACAGATTTAGCCGTCTTTGCTAGGATCGCACTGCGATTTTAATGACTGGCTAATAAAACCATGATAAATTTGCCCTGAATGGCTGACAGACGTGATTCAGCAGACATTAGTGAAACTGGCAGTGCCACATTCACATTCTTTCAGAAGAGGGATGAGGGGATGGCAGAGCGAGAGGGGAAAGGATAAAACTCAAGGAGATATCACATTATCCTGTGTGTGTGTGTAAGTGTGTGTGTGCGTGTGTGTGTGAGAGTGATTTTGCTGAGATTTCAGCTTCATGCAGTGCGACAGTCTATGTGTGTTGCAGTCTGTGCTGTAGCCGGCGGTGAACAGTTGTTTTTGTTTATTCCCTTCTTCAATAAGCAGATTTCTCTCACATGGTGCAGCGTCAGCCTGCACAATCTGTCTGGATAGAGAGCGATCAGGAGCTCTGTTTCAGCTCAAGTGTGCCCTGACGACCAGTCACACACACCACACACACACACACGCGCGCACACATACACACGCGCACACACACACCGTAAAATGGACTTCCCTGCTCTGCAAATGTAGATCTCAGATATTATGCAAAACATAATGGACAGTGGAGACTGAAAAACAAAGAGAATAATAATGTCTTCTCTCTGTGACTCACTCTTTCCTTCTCTCGTTCTCTCTTTCACCCATTATTTCTTTGTCTTTCATTCTCCTTTCCTCTCTCGTCATTTCTCTTTCTCCTTTTTTGCTCCTCTTCACTTCTCCTCTTCTTCCTGTCTGTCTTTATTTTGTCATTGTTTTCTCATCACCTTTTTCATCATTTCTTTTCTTCTGGCCTTTCTTCTGGTCATCTTCTGGTTCATTATTTCTCCTTTCCGTTTTCTTTGCTCCATCTATCTTTCATCTCTATTTCTCTTTCTCCCTCGGTTAATCTTTCTCTCCATTTCTCTCTTCCTCTCTTTCTAATAGCTTTTACTTCTCCGACTCTCCCCTTCTCTATCATCTTTTTCTTTGTCTCTCTCCCTTCTTTCTCTCTGTATCCCGTTATCCCTCTCATTTTCTTTCTCTTCTCATTCTCTTAAATTCTCTCTATTGCTTTATCTCTTTAAATTCTTTTTCTCTCTTTATTTTCTTATTATTCTCTTATTCATTTGACTCACTCCCTCTCTTTCTCTCATCTCATTTTCTTAGTTACTTTCAGTCTTGATCCCTTTCCTCCCTTCGTTCTCCCTGTTTCCTTTCTCCCTCTTTTTGTCTTTCTCTCCAGCATTCTGTGCATTTACTCTGCATTTCTCTCTCCTATCTTTGTCTGTATTATTCATCATGCCCCCCCCTCTCTCTCTCTCTCTCTGTCTCTCTCAGCCCAGTGTGAGTATTTAATGTTAAAGTCGGATTAGGCAGAAGGAAAGAGGATTAGTATTTTTGTAGCATTAATGTTTTATTTAAACTTATAATGTGAAAGGACTAGTAAAAATAAACCTGGCTTAAGCATATTTGTGTCACACATTTCATGCCACCATGGCATATTTAGTCTCACTTTTTCCCCTCGTCATTATCCTTGCTTTTTTTTCCCACCTCTTATTTCCATCACTCTTAGTTTACCTGCCAAAAGCAGATCAACGTGTGGCTCTCAGAGGAGCTCCAGATGGAGGTGTACGCAGTGCAGTGTAATCTGGTAATCTGTTAAAATGGGCCGACCCAGAGCATATGCTGAGATTATTGAAGTCTTTTAGGGGCGAAAAAGAGAGGCATCTGCAGATCTGCCCACTGACAGGGCAGGAGAAAATGGAAAGATTAATGCAGAACGAGTGGAGAAAAGGAAAATCTGCCAGACTAGCACTTTGCCCCACCCAGCCTATGCCATCCCCAGCATTAATTACAGGATATCAGGCCAGCGAAGAGCAGATCATCCATCAATGAGTGACACGCAGAGCATCTGGAATATTAAACACGTGCTATCTGTTAAAAAACTCTGTGCTAAATATTCGCCTCAAAAAAGAGTGAAAAAGTCTCTCCTATAAAACCTGCTCTTCTATAAAGCGCCCTGCACTGAGCTGAGTCTCTGGTGCACACCGACTGCATCCGAACTACAAAGACACATAAAGACATCACACGTGTGGCCTCTTAGGGAAGCAGTTCCATGCATTAGCTGTGCAGGCTGACAGAAAGAAGGTTATCTCATATGCTTTTAAATGTCAGGCTCCAGCCAGCAGGGGACCAGAGCAGAGATGAGAACTTATGAAAGTGGGCTTCTGAAGGTCCACCAGGTGATTTCAGCCCCTTTTCCAATAATGCAGAGGTCAGGATTGCAGCGCTCTTCCTCTCTGACCCTACATCTACCCAGCTAGCTCCCAGCACTGTCGGCAAACACTCGACTCCTGTGCAAATATTCCAAAGTTTCCTTTGTGCATGATTCTCCAAACCAAATCCACAGCATGCCATACCAGCACAGGCCAGAGAAAAATATACAGAGCGATATTTTAATCCAGTGCAGTCAGGAAACCCTAAATAAAAGGTCCAGTTTAGCAAACTGTTACAAAAATTGAAATAGATAAATTGCATGATCCCTCAACTGGTAAAAAATGTGTCCAATTAAATGGGTTGCATCCAATTTCTGCATTTTTTGTGCTGAAAAAAAAAACTCCTTGAAAAAGTACATTTAATTTAGCACAATTAATGTGGGGGTTTCGGTGTGAAATACTTCTACTCTAAAGTACGTGGTCAATAATTTAAATTATATATTATATTACAATTCAAAATATTACAAATACCATAACTATATACTATTTCCGTTGCACTTTAAAGATCAGGATGCATTTAAAATTCTACATTTTGAATAGTAATTTTATCCGATTTTTTTATTCTCCATGTAATTCTGCTTATCTATAGAAAATGTAAAAATATGTATATTTTTTCACTATTGTATTGGTTTCTTTTATTTTTGAGAAGCTATGAAATTGCATTAAGACTAGCATAGTAGTTTATCTTATACATCCGTAAAATCTACTTTTAAATGAACGCTAGCATTGATTCCGAAATTTTGAACAGTGATTGTAAAGATTAAAACAGTGAATCAACGTTTTTAAACGGTAAAAATGTATAGCTTTTTAACAGGATTTCTAAATGTCTGATCTGAACAGTGATTTTAATGTTCTGGACTGCAGGGTATTTCCATTTATTTCACATCATTCATAAAGACCTACAACCAGCAGTAGATGCACTCCCGTGCATCTCATTAACGCATGATGTTTTGTCGATCAGGGTTATTTCAAATTCTAATGTGATTCTGATCCCAGCTTGTCTCCAGCTCCAGTCTGAAATGGCACTCATCTCTCTCTGCCTTGTACTCGCTCTCTTTTTCTGCTCTCTCTCATCTTTTCTTAATTTCCCTGTTGTCATTCAGCCACTCGTCTAACGTTTACTTCTCACACTCCACTCTGTCGGCATGTCTGAAGATCTGCCATCTTGCTGGTTTCTCCCAGGTCCTGTGATGTGGGTCAACACTCTGAGGGAAGACTTGATGAAATCAGTGTGTGCATGTATGTTTGGGGAAGCAGGAGTAGTACATTTTGCTTTCTTTAATAAAAGAGTCATTACCGAAGAGTGTCTGCAAAATGTTTCCAGTTATTAGTTTGATATCAGGGGTTTTGGTGTGTTTTACTGCTTCACTGCAGTTTTTTTTGGTCATCTTTTAATAACAACTGATCTCAGTCACCTCACTGACATAAGTACACAGATTGTCTGAGGTCAACTGCTTGCAAAAATCACCACAGCTCTCAGAATCCCGTACACACTGGATCTGACTGTCCTTCACGTGTCTGACAGGAATCAAATGACTGTTCATCAGTCAAAATTAGTAGCAAGTGATTGTCCTTTGCACATCAATAAGTCAGAGTGGGACTTAATCCTAGCTGATGAACCAGAATGGAGAGCAGCTTTGGTTTGTTTGGATGTGGAAAATTAGAAGTTGGTACATTTAAAAAAAATGGAATTAAAGTATGAAAAGTGCCCGACCAGCTGTTGCTGTGGAAAACTGACCTCACACCACATTTACATTTTTCAATGATCATGAAACCATTAAAACCGAACAGAGTGAAAATAATCACTTTCCTCCAAGTCCCTATACCTTGACACAGATTCCACATTCAGTTGATGCCTTTTTCTGTTTCTTTTCCTTCATTTTTTTGGATATGTATATTTTGGATAAGTACATTTTTATTCCACCTGCATTACACACTTCTGCATGTTTATTTTAATCTCAATCTATTTTATTTTATTTTTATTCCTAATGTTGAGTGAGCTCGAGTGTGGAAGGGAGGTGAGGAAGAGAGTGCAGGCAGGTTGGAATGGGTAAAGAAGAGTGACAGAGTGACAGACGGGTACCAGGGAAGGGAAGGTTTACAGGACAGTAGTGAGACCAACTATATGGATTGGACATGGTGGCACTGACGAAAAGACAGGAGGTGGAACTGTAGGTCTCAAAGTTAAAGGTGCTGAGATTTTTCGTTGGGTGTGACGATGATGGGCAAGATTAGAAGTGAGCATTTTAGAGGGACAGCTCAGGTTAGACGTTTTGGAGATGAAGTTAGTGAAGCAAGGTTCCGTTGGTTTGGAGATACGAGGATTATACTGGGAGGAGGATGTTGAAAATGGAGCTGCAAGGAAAGAGGAAAAGAGGAAGACCAAAGAGGAGGTTTATGGACGTGGTGAGAGAGGACATGCAGGAGGTTGGTTTGAAGGAGGAAGATGCAGATGAAGTCAGGCAAACTGTTCTATCAGAGACGATGGCTCTGAAAACTTATTTACTGTCTGCCTTATGACATATGACCCCTTAAAAAAAGCACCTACTTCAGATAGTGTAATGTGATCAGCTTTTCAGTCGAGAACTAAAGCCATCTGTGTAATCTATTTAAAGTCCATGTCATTCTCCAGAGGGCAGTAAAGTTTGAAGGGACAGTTAACTTGCAGGACAAGGATGGAAAGCTAGGGGGGCACAATATCCCAAGTGAGGTGCCTTTGTCAGAGAGTTATTGTTGGTAGTGATGCTCATACTGAAAAAAAAAATGTACTGGACAAGCAAAATGAAACACTTTGACAATGACTGGACCGATGTCACATGGACTGATAGCATCAGGGTTGTTAATATAGTGCAAACTGACAGCTCAGAATAGATTTAATTTTTCCTTCTAGACAAAAAAATGCATAGTTCCTCTTAAATTTTGTATGTCTTAAATTGTGCATAAAAGAATAAAACCTATTCTAATTGGATTATTATCCTTAAAAGTAAATTGAAAGGTTGCCAGGGAGCGGTGATGGGTACAGTACCTTGCTCAAAGGTACCTCAGGGCAACCTACTGGTACAGAATTCGAGACTAGTCCCTAATTGCTAAATGCCTAAATTCACTGCGATGGCATGGAAGCCTGCCCAGGACCTTTCTGTCTTTTGCCCTGCTAGGGCTGGGACAAGCTCCAGCACTCAGCTACTATAGTTAGGATAAGCAGCTCAGATAATGGATGGATGGAGAAATTGACCGATTGCCCACTCAGTTCTACCATCATTGCTGTTTTGCTGAGCTTTCTCTTGTATTTGCTTGTTAAAGCTGTTTGGAAAACTAACTGACTTAAGTTCATTCATTCATCTTCTTCTTTCGGCTGCTCCCATTTAGGGGTGGCCACAGCAGATCATCTGTTTCCATTTCTTTCAGTCATCTGCATCTTCCTCATTCACACTAACCACCTGCATGTCCTCTCTCACCACATCCATAAACCTCCTCTTTGGCCTTCCTCTTTTCCTTTTTCTTGGTAGCTCTATCATCAACATCCTTCTTGCTTCTCTAACTTTGTCTCCAAAACATCTAACCTGAACTGTCCCTCTGATAATAATCCTGTCCATCTATGTCGAAAACTTTAGCATCTTTAACTCTGGTCTAGTGGTAGGATACTTGCCTATTGACCAAGCAGTCATAGGTTCGAATCCCAGTTCTAGCACTACCACCATTGGGTACCTGAGCAAAACCCTTAACCCTGAGTTGCTCCAGGGGGACTGTCCCTGTAGTTAGGAATTGGAAGTCGCTCTGAATAAGAGTGTCTGCTAAATGCCGCAAACGTAAATACTTCCTGTCTTTTTGTCAGTGCCATCTCCAATCCTAGCTGCCTAGCTAGCTGGTCTCACTACCATCCTGTTAACCTTCCCTTTCGCTCTCGTTGGTACCTGTCTGTCAAAGATCACTCTTGTCACTCTTCTCCACCCATTCAAACCTGCCGACACTCTCTTCTTCACCTCTCTTCAACACTCCCCATTATTATCTGAACTGTTGATCTGAAGTATTTAAATTCCTTTACCCTTGTCTACTCCCTCCATCCTAACCACTCCACTTTCCTCTCTTTCATTCACACTCATGTATTCTCCTATTCACCTTCATTCCTCTCCTCTCTAGATCATATCTCCATCTCTCCAGGTTGTTCTCAAGCTACTCCCTACTCTTGCCACAAATCACAATATCATCAGCAAACATCATCGTCCATGAGAACTCCTGTCTAACCTCTTCTGTCAACCTGTCTATTACAATTGCAAACATGCATGGGTGCAGCGTTGATCCTTGATGTATGATGAGCTATGCTTTAAGTGCATCTGTCACTCCTACTGCAGATTAAACCATTGTCACACTGCCCTCATACATATCCTGTACCACCCTGACAAACTTCTCTGCCACTCCTGACTCATACATATATATACATACACACACACACACACACACACACACACACACACACACACACACACACACACACATATATATATATATATTATTTTTTTTTTTTTTATAAGTTTATGTATATAGTGTATGTATATATATAGGCACCCTGTCATATGCATTCTCCAAGTCCAAGTCCACAAAGGCACAATGCAACTCCTTCTGACCTTCTCTGTACTTCTCCCTCAACACCCTCAGAACAATACTGCATCTGTAGTGCTATTTCTCGGCATGAAACCATACTGCTGTTCACCAATCATCACCTCTTTTCTTAACCTTGCTTCCCTTCCACGACTCTTTCCCATTACTTCATGCTGTGGCTGATCAACTTTATCCCTCTGTTGTTACTACAGCTCTGTGCATCACCCTTATTCTTGAAAATTGGTATCAGTACACTTTGTCTGCACTACTCAGGCATCCTCACGCTTTCAAAGATTGTGTTAACAAATCTGGTCTGAAACTCCACTAAACACCTCCATTCTGTGCACAAGCTAAAAATCTCTCCCTGCTTTACTTTTATGTGAAAAAGTAAAGTAGCAACTCAACCTGAATTTGTTTTGCAAAGTTTGGAAAGTGAAAGCAGTGAAGCAATCTGTCTCTTGACTTTTTCAAGTTAACTGAACATGGTTCAGTGATCATATGCTGACTGTCTTCCATCACCTAGATATATGATCTGCCTAGATATATGATCTGACCTATATATATATATATATATTTTTTTTTTTAATTATTATTATTATTTTTTTTACTTTTTGCAATATTTCAGATGCAATTTCCAGGCTATATTTAAATTGAACAGAAAGTTACAGGCTGTTGAAATCCATGAGCAGATGGCGATATGTGACATAATTCTGATTTTATGAGATGTAAGATGTAACTTTGTCTCAGTGAGGCCAACAGTCTGGTCTCTGAATGCTCAAATAAAAACAATTTGGAGCATCATTATTTTTTCCTGCCTTTCCACTGACCATGCAGAAAAAATCTCTGAAATGAAGACTGCAATACTTTAGTAGATAGAAGAGAAGGAATACTGCAGTGCCAAACAATGGAAAAGATAATGCAAAACAGCTTATAAGATGCCATCATGTACACCTACATATCTACAAATCATTTGGGTGCATGTTGCAGTTTAACATTATAGACAAACTGTATAACTGTAATTCTGCTTCTATGCATAATTTGTTCCATTTATTACATTAATCAATGGTCAAGACTGGTATTAGGTATTATTTGATTGGTGGGTTTTCATTGCATCCCAGGGCTCCTGACCTGCAAGTGCCATGTTTGTTTGTTTGTATTTGTGTGTGTGTGTGTCGCTGTAAACATGAAACTCCAGCCATACGGTAGCTGGAACTGACTCAAAGCAGTTAAAATACTAGGCAGGTGTATTTTAGCTCCTATTTTAACAATTAAAATAAAATGGCATCTGTGTTTTTACCAAAATTTTGAAATTTCACCATCAAGATTTCATGATGAAAAAAAAAGATCAAGAATCAAACTTCTTTAAATTAACTTACATTTCAAGTAACAATTTTTTCTCCAATAAAGTTACCTTTTTGGAGATATGAAATTTCATTTCTGGGGTGGCAATATAAAGGGTGGCTTAAATCTGAGTAAAATGTCATCTAATAAAACCTAAAGACATAATTGCCCTCTATTTGCTAATGACTGAAGCTAATAAGTGCTGTAATACGACAGCAAATGGCATTAATAGGACGCTACAGACTCTCACTTCTTCCCAATTAGCAGAGAGAGTCTCCTTTTTACCTTGACGCAGAAGTAGGTTATGAAGCCCTTTGTCATTAGTACACACATCAGTGTTAGATCAGCATGAACTGCCGACTTACCGACTCCTAATTAGTTCTGTATCCGTGCACAAAGGTAGATGAATCTGTCAAATACTCAAGAATAGAGGTCAAACAGCTAATGAGCTGGACTCACGTGTTAAACGTGTCAGGTCTAAGAAGCACCTTGGCGAAGGGGATATTATTCCCACTCTATTGTCACTAAACTTCCTTCATGTTCGGAATGGTTATTAATTTACATGGAGCCTTTCATGAGCTGAGACCAAGTACTAAATTGTGTGATGCTCAGGGCCCCCAGGAGTGGCACTGAAGCCTGCCAGGAAAGCGTGAATTTGCAGAAAGAGCGATGCAAGCTCATGAAATGCAGCGATAAATGCTGAGAACCATCTGCTTAGAGGCTGACCTGAGCGATCTGCTGGAAAACACAGCTTCTGTTAGAAAACACAGTACTGCACGACTGCCATTTTTTGACAAAGACAGCACAGGAGCCATGGATAAATGCATACAACAAAGATTAAATGTAGTTTAGCCATTTTCCCTTGCTGTCACTGATTATAACGATATTATACTAATTTGCATATTAGGCATAGCTGTGTCAGACAAATTTAAAAGTCTGAGCAACATAGTTATTTTGACATACTGCCATGAGGGACTGCAGAATAAGGGTAATGACATTAGTGGAAGAATTAGAATGAAGACAGCAAAGTGGACATTGCAGGAAAATTATGAAAGTAATCTATAATTTAGGGGTGCATTAAATTGTCATTGTGACACACAGCGCAGCACACAGTGAAACACAACCTCTGCTTTTCACCCACACACAGGACAGCCATATCCAGCACCTGTGGAGCAGTGATGGGTACCTCAGGGCAACCTACTGATCTGGGATTCGAACCCACGACCTTCCGTTCCTCTGGCTTGGTCCACCTCTAGGCCACCTCTGCCCCATTGTCCATTTTCTCAGTGAGGGGAGCAGTGAGGGGAATGGTACCTTGCTAAATGTAATCGACTTGTCTGGAATTCAAACCAACTATCTTCTGATTATGGGGCCTAATCTCGAATTGCTAGGCCACCACTGACTATATAGATATTTCAAAAGCCGTTTTACTCTAGGGTTGATTTTTAATTAAAACTTTATTTTCTACACATTTCTATATCTCAATGTATATGTATATATATATACACATTTTCATGTGAGACCGATAACAGCTTTAGGCTGTAACACTGCATTGACAGACAAATGTGCCAAAAGTTAACCATGAGCCCATTAAAGTTGACTGTGTATTTGAGATGAAGCTAAACATCACTAATCGCTACACTGCACGCATTTAAAACGGCTCGACTTAACAGATAAATAAGCTGCTTTGAGGATAACATGCCAAAGTCAGTTACAAGCATTTTAAAGTCGTTGGCCCAGAGCCGACCTGCAGCAGAGCAGTAGATTCAACTGCTGGAGAGTGGAGTCACTACCATCAGCTCTGAGGTCACCAGTGATTGTGTCCCTAAATAAATTATTAAATCAATGCTGAAAAAATACATTCAAGTTTTAAACAAGTTCACAACCTTGCTAATAAGAATAAAAAGTTTGGTATGCCCAGTGGTTTAATTAAACTGAATCTTAATCTAAATGCTAATTGAAACAAAATAAGTTGGTGAATTAATTTAGCAGCATGCGTTTTTTTAGAGCTAATGTTTGTGCATGTGTGTGAGCATGAATGAATGAGAGCGAGAGAGAGAGAGAGAGAGAGAGAGAGAGAGAGAGAGAGAGAGAGAGCGAGAGAGAGAGAGAGAGAGAGAG
>CM029373.1:21469411-21493348 GCA_017165825.1 Hepsetus odoe | reverse complement strand
TCTCTCTCTCTCTCTCTCTCTCTCTCTCTCTCTCTCTCTCTCTCTCCACCCTCCCCCCACTCCCTCCCATCTCCTTCTCTGTCATTTCCCTCTCACCTCCTCTCCCCTCCCCGGAGTTATTGGTTTTATTGAGAAGACCCAACTCATAAACAATGACCTACACTTGTTATGCCATTACAGGTCATTCTGTGGGAGTGGGTGTGTATATGTGTGTGAGCGAAAGAGAGGAAGTGTATGTGTGAGTGTGTTTGTGAGGCGGGAGAGAGAGATAGAGAAACCCAGACAGGCTCTCACGTTGCTTTAAGATGTAGGGTAATTATCTGATTAGCTGATTATAACTCTGATTGGTTAACACTAACAGTTCAGCGAGTGCTCCTCCACACAGAAATCAGAGAGCAGCTGAGACACACGCCGAAACACACATGAGCACAAACAAATTGTAAACTTACTAATGAGGGGAATAAACAGCACATGTGAAAGTGACTATCTTTCATTGTGAAGCAGCACAGCACACAGTGAAATGCAACCACTGCATTTCACCCACACACAGCGTGCAGTAGCGGAAAGCTAATTAAAGCACCTGGGGAGCAATGATGTGAACGGTACCTTGCTCAAGGGCACCTATAGGAAACCTACTGGTATGGGATTTGAACCCAGGACTTTCTGATCCTGGGTCCAACTGGGCCACTGCTTCCCCAAATTCTTTGACCACTGCTGGGAATCGTACCCCTCGTGCACACACACACATACGCACACACACACACACACACACACACACACACACAAACTGTAAAAACAACATAGTAGTTGGGGATGAAGACCATAAGACTTTATTATCATATAAAATAACATTCAATAATACATGCAGTTCCCCATTTTTTTCCACAATAGATCCCATTCCTTTTATAATAAGCTAACGGCCAAAGTTATCATCCATTCAGCCGTGTTGAAATTTTCTTTCTCAATCGTATGCAAGTCAGCAGATTTGAAAAGCTGCTTTATCCCACTGCATAAATATTCACTACATTAGTTTACAGCCTGGTTTATAACCATTTGAAAAAGGCTCACGACTCAAATGCCAGGCTAAACGCTTGCTATCTGACCATGTGTTCTGTGAATGCTGGATTATCTACAGACCAGAACACAGCTCAGATAGAGCCTGAGGGACTGGATGCAAGTGCAGGATACTTTTAACAAAAGGCCAGGATATAAAACTGCAGCAAATCCAGGAAGAAGAAAGAAAACTAAACTGGTAAACAGACAAGAGGCAGCACACAGGGGTGTGAAGCAAAAATGAACTGAAAAAAATAGAAGAACAGAAGAACACTGGGTGCTAGAAAGGGTTAAAATAAGTTTTGGGTTTTCATTTCCATCCATTTTCTGCCGCTTGTCCCAAACAGGGTCGCGGGGGAGTGCTGGCGTCCAACCCAGCGCACACAGGGCGAGGACGGGGGACACACCCTGGACAGGTCGCCAGCCCATCGCAGGGAGGGTTTCCATTTGTATTTATTTATTTCTGTATGTATGTATGTATTTAGGTTAGGGCGTTGGCCCTACGATCGGTGGATCGGGGGTTCGAACCCCTTCCCAATAGATTGCCCTGAGGTACCCTTGAGCAAGGTGCCGTCCCCGTCCCGCTCCACCCTGCGATGGGCTGGCGACCTGTTCAGGGTGCGTCCCCCGTCCTCGCCCTGTGTGCGCTGGATTGGACACAGGCACTCCCCCGCGACCCCGTTTGGGACAAGCGGCAGATAATGGATGGATGGATGTATGTATTTATTTATTTTTTATCTTTTCTGAACTTCTTCATCACTGAAATAAGTGAACAATGTATTCGATTTTTTTAAGACACATATTATTTGGCAGTAGTTTATCATACAGTGAGGCCCCAGCATCTGAGGCCACATTGAAAATCTAGGAAATTTCCCTCTTACAGAAAGGAGATTTTAGATTTTATCTCATCTTTCTAGTTTTTTCTTTGATTAATGCAGGCCTGTAATGTGACCCATTCCTCTGACCACAGGATAGGACTTCCTACATTTAAGAAATGAGAAGCTGCTCACTGCATCCCTTAGAGTTGAAAAGCATTAAATAGCAGTTATTAGCTAATAACTGCAAACCAATTAAAACATCTTACCTGTTAAATCCAGGTGGTGATGTTGTTTTTGGCCGGTGAATAGTAAATAAGCAAATCAGTTCTGCTAGAATTAATAAATGATCAGTAGATCCCGCACTGGAACTCATATCAATAAATCCAAATGAAAAGTTTGGATTTTTTCTTTTCCTAAATCCAATTATGCATTTGCCAGCTACTTTATTCAGAGTGAATTATTATGTTCCTCAAAGTAAGTATGCACTACCGATCATTAGGTTATACTCAGAACTGCACATCAGTTAAGTAAATCGATATCTGCATCCACATTTACGAAAAAGACATTTTGGCCTACCTATGTGGGTGCGGTGTGAGGCCAGTGTCAGCCGACCCCAGAGGGACAGCAGGACCAGGGTCAACAGCAACAGCCAAGCACATACACTCTGCATGTCCCGCTCCCGCATCCTGAAACAAACAGACATGTCGAATGTTAAACAGAAATTCAAGCACAGACCAATGGATTATAGGATTACATTAGAGAACAGACATCAGAGGAACTGTTATCAGCAGTTGTTCCACAGTTTTGGGCAAACAGCAAAAGGGTCTGAAAGTATGCGCCAGTAGACAACATGAGATAAAACAAAAAAACCTCTTAGTAGCTGTGCTGGAAGAACACCATACATCCCATTTGGACTTTAAATCTGAAACTGAAACACGGTCTAGTGGTAGGATGCTCGCCTATAGCCCAAGAACTCCCAGGTTCAACCCCCAGCACTTCCACCATTGGGCTCCTGAGCAAAACCCTTAACCCCAAGTTGCTCCAGGCGGGCTGTCCCTGTAATCAGGAATTGGAAATCGATCTAGATAAGAGCGTCTGCTAAACACAGTAAATGAGCGGTGTTGTAAATGTTCTCGTTTCCTCAAATAACTGATGTTCTTGATTTCTGATCATTTAGTTCGGACCTGATGTTCCAGGCTAATGAACAGCTCTGATATTAAGATACACACGGTCAGGTTCATCCTATTCATGACACCAAGGAACGCTCAGTATCTGAAATGCTCTAAACTACATAATGAGTCATCAGGAAACCCCTGGGAGTGAAGAGACATCAAGTGTGCAAAAGTCTGGGCTTCCCTGTCATGAGTTCTGCTAATTACAAAGAAAAAAATTAAGTCATATTTTGAATATAATACAATTAAATAAAAAATATGAAATGTGAATTTCAAAATAGTGTTACTGTTATTTTTCATTTTTCCACCTTATCTATCATGTTTATTTCTGATATCTCATGATTTCTGATGCCCCCTTTTATTGTCTTTAAAAAAGCTGAGATTAAACTCCATTAAACAAAAAAATTAAAAAAAAAAAATCAGTTCAAGTTCAACATGTTAAACTCTTCAACAGAATCTTTTCAAAGTGAGTTAAAAGTGATGACAATATTCTTAGTTCAATTAAAAAAAGACTTGATTTGACCTGAATTGAAATAAATGAAAATAGATGTTGCTTACTGTGAATTCTCTATGTTTATGTTAAATGTATCATTTTATTTTGTTCATGTCTTAAAGGACTCATCTCCAATCAAAGAAATTAGCTGGCTTGCTATCCCTGCTTGAGTTTTATATTTACCGGAATATTTCCAACTTTCAAAAACTGATCTTAAAATAATTTTGCCTCTTTTTGCTTTAACATTGAATAAAATGAGTAATAGATTATCCTCAAACTCTTAAAATGGTCAGAAATCTACAAAAGTGCTGTTGAGACCTAAAGGGTGCCCATGGCTGGAGTGCGATGTCTGCTGATAAGTGTTGAATTGGCATACAGTCCCCTCTAAAAGCCTTGGAACGGCAAGGCCAATTTGATTTCGGGAACTGAAAACATTTGTGTTTGAGATCAGAAGGCGAATATGAGGTGAGAGAACAGATTCTCAGCTTTCATTCCCTGCAGTTTACAGCTAGACATGTCCAATTACAAGAACATGGCACCTTCTGTTCCTGACCACCCAGTTCTTCAGGTTAGCAAAAGTGCTTTAAATATTTAAATGCAAATAACAATTAAAGTTTGATTTGCAATTAATCCACCTCACCAGCCTCACCAGATCACTGGTTTCTTCCTTGGTTATGTTTTTCAGGTTTCTGATCTCTCATCCAATCATCTTCTGATATCAAACCCCAATGTTTTGCATGGTAAAAACAATCGTTCCAGTACTTTAGGAAGGGACTGGAGATCGCTGGAGTATATAAGTACACTGCAGTTATTGCTGTAATATACACCAGGACCAGGAGAGTGTGTGTATTTTTCCAATAAAAATGAATCTGTATTGCTAATCCATGGGAATGCAAACAGAAAGAAGCTGTTATGTTCGGAGAGCGTCTGATCTGAAGTGAAAGCGAATGTGATGAGAATTCACATGTGACTCGTTCCGTAAACTGATCATATGGAGAGACAGACCCCTTTTGTCAGACCCAAACAACTCTGTGCTTTCGGAAGCAGCCAAGATATTTTATTCCGTTTGGCAGTGAGTGCGTCTAGAATCAGCGAGCTCAATAACGGCTCCGCTGTCTCCTGCCTGGCTCAGGCCCCGGTGCTTTGACAGCCGTGCTCTTTGAAGAGGAGGCCACAGAGGAGCCCAGATTTACACACACTCATGTTTCACAACAACAACACAATGACACCCACATATAAACTCACACACAGACACACACACCAGCACACCACACCCTCAGAGAGAGAGAGAGAGAGATGGAGTCAGACGGACTCAAATAGAGAAAGACAGAAACACAGAGAGAGACAGTGAGAGAGACAGAGGGAGAACGAGAACGTGAGTGAGAGATTCAGACAGAGAAAAAGAGGAGGAAATGTAAAGCTAAGCTTGCACATTTTGAATGGAAGTGATTCTTTACACTCAGGGTGGTCTCTGCGTTACCATGAGAACATATGAAATTATGCAGATTTATTGTGGTAATTATCTCAGTATAAGACAGCCCAGAGGGTACAATCAGGAAATCGCACACACCATCTCTCTGGTATGTGTGTGGTCACGGGGCGGGAAACGGCTAAGCATGAAAATCCATACTCCAATTCAGTGTGCTTTCAGAGGATACTCTGAGATTAGTCTCAGTCTGAGAGCTTTTCCCATTCTAAAAGAAAAAATAAATAAATAACACGAAAGGTTAAAAAAGCAGCGCAAATAATTTCATAGGACTTACAGGTGAACAAGGAGATTAGAACCACAGACGAGAAAGGAAGGAAACTATAAAAACTACAGAGGAAAGAGAGGAGCAGGGAAGAGAGGGAAAAGGAAAGAGAGAGACAAAAGGATATCAAGGGTAGAAAAGGAGACGGTGTGTATAATAGAACTAATCCAGAGGTGAATGAAAGGAGAGAGGGAGGATAGGAGATCAGGGATTATTTAGAAGCGTCACAGCCAAACTACAAACCCAACCACATGCGCACACACACACACACACACACACACATCCATCAGCTCTATAATCTACCTATCCTCCACACCATCCAGAGTTACTAAAAACACCACATTATCAACTTCACACCCTCCATAATCAATACACAAGTCGAAAGCCAAACACCTGAGCAATGTGTTTTCCAGGATGTGTGATCGCAAGTAAAAGAGGAGATTTTAGTTTGACTTCAGTGAAAAGTTATTGCTTGTTGTTCATTTCTTGATCATCCAAGTAAATGTACCCTCAAAGGTACAACATTGCTAGAGGTCCAGCATTTCCCCAGGGGAGATTTCTACCTTTTTTAACCATCCATCCATCCATCCATTATCTTAACCACTCATCCTGGTGGGGGTCACAGGGGATGGAGGAGCATATCCCACCTCTCACTGGGCAAAACACATCCATCACGGGGCAGACGGATAAATACACTCACACCTAGGGGGGCCATTTAGAATCTCAAATCCACCTGAATGTGGGAGGAAATCAGAGCCCTTGGGAAATGCATGCAGACCAAGAAGAACGTGCGAACTCAGAAAGCACGCCGACTGCTCTGTCTGAGAATCAAATCTAGAACTTCTCTCTGAGAGGTGACTGTGCTAAATGCTGCACCAGCACGCCGAAACCCATTTTATGGCCTAATGTTTTAAATTAGAAAATGAAAACAGAAAGCATGAAGTAATGACAAATAGTCAGTACCTTAAAAAAAGAACTGCGATATGAAGGAATTATGGTTGCTAAGGTACGGGAGGCAAACCTATGAGAGTACCGCCCCAGTGATAGTTTAGTACCTTTTTTCGGGGAGTGTGCATTCATGGATTTAAAAGGGAAAGTAAATCACTGTGTAAGTGATTTATTTGTGCTTAAAGAATGATGTAACAGGCCGTGAATGAACAGCACAAAGAGAATAAAACGTTGGTGAACAGTATAGAATGGAAGGAGGGAGGAGATGAGTAGAGGTAGGAGTTCAGATCGACTGCAAGACTGAGTGCGAGAGGCACTGAGATCTTTCAGGCAGTGAGCACGGTGGCAGACGTTTGTTATCAGCTTCATTTCCTGCCTTACAGAGACTTCCTTGGAATTCCACTCTCGGCTGAATGATGGGAAGGGCACTTTGGATGCAGAGCTGCTGAAGGCTGATTAGAGTGTGTAAGATGAATGCAGTGAGTGGGATGCAACCCATGTGTGTGTGTGTGTGTGTGTGTGTGTGTGTGTGTGTGTGTGTGTGTGTGTGTGTGTGTAAAAGATGCCACTGGGTAAACTGGCAGTACTGGTTTAAGGGTAAAACAAATGCTGGTTGTTCATTAGCTCTGTTCACCCAGCAGCCCGTGCACTGCTAAGAGGTAAACAGGTGTAAATAACCAGAGGCAAATGCTGCCAACACACTGCAGCGCCGCGGCCCGGCACAATGACTGACCACACTTTCACTACTAACATCACTCTTCACACTCGTTTTGTTGACTTGCTATTGTGTTGCTGTTCTTTTGACTAAAAGTATGAATCTGAGAGAGAGACAAAGAGGAAGCTGAGAGAGAAACAGTGAGAAAAAAGGATGAGAGAAGAAGACTGTGAGAGAGAGAGAGAGAGAGAGAGAGAGAGAGAGAGAGAGAGAGAGAGAGAATGATACAAAGAAGAAGAGAGAGGGAAAAACAGAGGCGGGAGAGGTTATGATGAGGAATAAGATAAGTGCGGGTGAGAACAAGGAGTGCTAGATAGAAAAAGAGAGAGAACATGAATATTGGAAAAATAGAAAAGAGAGATGGGGAAGAGAAGAAGAGGGAAAGCGAGAGAGAAAAGAAAGGGAAAGTGAGTGAGAAACAGCAAATAAGATATATATGGGAAAAGGAGAGAGAGAGAGAGAGAGAGAGAGAGAGAGAGAGAGAGAGAGAGAGGGAGAGGAGGGTGATGGAGAGAATGATAGAAAGAGAATGGCAGAGGGAAAAAAGAGAGGGGAGTGAGGTTAAGATGAGCAAGAGAGATAAGAGGTGGGGGTGAGAGCGAGAAGTGCAACAGAGAAAAAGAAGAAGAGAAAAGTGAGTTGGGAAAGAGAAACAGGAAGAAAAGCGAAAAAGTAAATTAGAGTCAAATAATGAGAAACATGAGAAATAGTGAGAGAAACAGAAAAAGTGAAAGGGACTATTTGTCATTGGGAACACACCGCTCACTGAATCACAATGAAATATTTCCTCTGCATTAAACTCATTCAAGTAAAGCAGTGGGCAGCCATCCGTCCAGCACGCGAGGAACAGTGTTGGGGGACGGTACCTTGGGGTACCTAAGGGTAATCTGCTGGTCCAGGACTCAAACCAACAACCTTCCTATCATGGGGTCAAGTACCAAACCACGGAGCCTATCCTGGGTGGGAAAGAGAGATGGAGCAGTGAGAGAGCGAGAAAGACTATGAAAGACAAGGTGAGAGACAGAGAGAGAGAGAGAGAGACCGAGAGAGAGAGACAGAGAGAGAGACAGAGAGAGAGAGACAGAGAGACAGAGAGAGAGAGACAGAGAGAGAGAGAGAGAGAGAGAGAGAGAGAGAGAGAGAGAGAGAGAGAGAGAGGGAGAGAAGAGAGAGAGAGGGGGGAGAGAGAGAGAGGAATGAGGAGAGAGAGAGAGAGAGTGGAGCGAGAGAGGAGAGAGAGAGAGAGAGAGAGGAGAGAGAGAGAGGGAGGAGAGATGAGAGAGAGAGAGAGAGAGAGAGGGAGAGAGAGAGGAGAGAGAGGAGAGAGAGAGAGAGAGATGGAGAGAGAGAGATGGAGAGGGAGGGAGTAGAGAGAGAGACATACACACAAATCAATTTCCTTGTTAGAAGCATGCAGCTTTATCTGGCTGATCCAGGTTGATCGATACCACAGCAAAGCACTTGACCTACATCACACTGACAGAACACACAAACACACACACACACACACACACACACACACACACACACACACACACACACACACACACACACACACTACACACAATACACACAAACTCTCAGTTGTCTCAACAAAGCCAAGTAGGCAGTAATACTTATCTACAGTTAAAGCAAAGTGCAAACACACACTGTGGAGTATTTTATTAGCAAAGCAGCAATTTTACATCAGCTCTCAAAATCTCTCTCACACACATCCATCCTCAAATGAATGGTCTGAAGAGGCTTTCATAAAAATATCGCTTAGCTTCAGACGCATTTTTTTCATTTGAAAAGTGAGAGCAGACACTAAAATAGAGGTCAGCATTTCTTGGCTGTGGTGTGTATATATAGCAGAATTGCATCAAAGCAGACGTGAAATATCTGCTGCTCCACTTTGCTGGTGGTGAAAAGTGCAGCGCGTAAGGCTGCTGGTAACAGGGCTTGCAGGCCCAGCACCCTGACTCCAACAATAAGATCCATCAACTTCCGTTTCTTGGCAAACTCCAAAATCTGGTTGGTGAAATGTTTAAGAAACTGAATTTATAAAAACTGACGGTTGCAGTGCACTGCCTTCACAGGTGGGATGGCAGATTTTTCCCTTGTTGCTTATTAAAAGAATGATATTTGATGTTGCCACCGCGATGTACTGTTCATTCTAACTGGCGTTCACATCACACTTTGTTACTGGTGTGTAAATGCCTGGCAAATACTTTTAACCATTTGAATAGCCACATTTCAATGAAGCTGCCGCACGATGATAACGCAGACATGTTAAATACACGGTGTTTCATAATGTCATAAATAAACAATAAACAATAAAAACGCAGTTCTGGCAGTCCTTTACTGCAAAGTTGATCAGTGGGATCGTAAATTGATCTTTCAGTGATTTATTGATTTATCTTTGTCTCTGGTTGTGTGTGATTGACGCCACTTAATGTCTGTTGACTTGGTTAGAATAAGTTAAATTTAGTGAATTGTTATCGTTTACATACATGTGTCCCTTTGGTGAGAAATAATTCTATATTGCCAACAATGAACACTGTATCGCTGTCAATCATCTCTGCAGGTTAACAATGCATGCTCACTGGTTTACATTCTATGTCAAAAACTACATCTCCAGGGCCCTGGGCAAAGAAATAAAAATAAAATAAATGCTCAGGCCTTGGTCTTATCCTGGGAAATTGTGAATTGACCTTTTAAGCTCTCAGCTTTATGTATTGCAGAAGCCCAAGAGAGCACTATTGGCTTTGCTCTGTTTGGGTGAATTAGATGTATTCCTCTCTCCTCCATCACTCAGATCATATAAACGGGTTAAAAACCGAGTCAATTCGTTATAGTGTGCTCACTGGGACAAATGCTCACTTTATTTCCCATTAGCTTTCAGTTTTAGTAAAAAAATGTTTTTGGGTTTTATAGTTGCTGCAAATATTTTGACATAATTCCAAGACACTGTGCTGTAAAAGCAATGCCCACACACATCACAGTTACATCACTCAATAAATGGCACGCTAGGCATTAAATGTGTGACAGAGTGCATATCTATATCAGCTCCTAAGTTAAAAACTTTTTTCTCTTAGCATTTGTATTTGCAATTGTCCATTTGAATAAAAGGCAATTTCGCCAAGACATATTCTCCGTACATGCAAGTGCACTTGGCTAGTAATGTGTTTCTGAAGGAGGCACGGTTTATTAAAAGTTGGCAGAACAAAGCACACTTAGCACACTTTCATTCTGTTTCTGAACACAAGAGCAACTACATCACACTTATTTACTGCAGAGAGATATGAGAGAGAGGAGAGGCAGGTAGAGGAGAGAGAAGAGAGAGAGAGAGAGAGAGAGAGAGAGAGAGAGGCACACTCTATTTGTTTAATTAATCCCGCGAACTGGTGTGCCTTCTTTGCAGATTACAGTTCATCACACAGATTTTGCTTCATTTCTTTCACTGACTGGAGAACATTCACATCAACCCCTCCTTCTCTCTGTCTTCTCGTCTCAACTTTGTCATTATCTCTCCTCTCTCTCTCTCTCTCTCTCTCTCTCTCTCTCTCTCTCTCTCTCTCCCTCTCTCTGTGTCCACTGAGACACTCCCTCTCCAGTGCCTGGCTGTAAGCATGTGAAAGTTTTTATAAGTATGCACATCTGCTGTCTCTAATGGAAATGAATATTGGATCTTAAAAATGGAGCATTCTCTCTTCTTACTGTAAACCAGTAGTTCTCAATCCAGTCACCAGGGACCCCCAGACTGGTCCATATTTATTATTCAACCCAACTAACAACGCAAAGGGACTGAGGGAAAATTTCAACCATCTGGGCATCCCTGAGAACCAGTTTGAAAAGCAGAGCTGGAAACTTCCAATCAAAATGAGAGCAAATCAATAAACAAAATGACAACTCAGGAACTGTCAGCCTGTCGTATCAAAACCAGCCGTTCTCTTGCTGAGAGGTTGAGAGAGTCTAGTTTAAGGAGAGTTGGCATGACGCCATCATATACTGAGCCTAACTTCAGTCTGCTGTAGATCATAATTATATATCTTATTAAAAACTTCAATTTATTAAGCAATGACTATAAAATGTGGTACAACAATAAGTCTATATATTAGAAACAGTGACAGATGAAGGGAATTGCATTGATTATCTTGTACAAAAGCTCACGGCATTTAACAGACACCCTTAACCAGGGTGACTTCCCATTTCTAATCACAGGGGCAGTCCTCCTGGAGCAAGTTGGGATTAAGAGTTTTGCTCAGGAACCCATCGGTGGTAGTGTTGGAGGTGGGATTTGAACGTTTTTGTTTGACCTTTTGGTCCAAAGACGGGTATCCTACCACTAGACCACCACTACTCTCTCGCTTCAGGTAGGTGGGTGTAGCCAAACCTCAGTTCCCCTAGGGAGTTTGGTCTAACCCATCTTTTTTGACACCCCAGATGATCTACTGAAGCACAAAATGGTGAGAAATGTGATGCTGGCTATGATAGAAAATGGTCAAATAGACAAAGTGTATAGAAAGTTGCTGTGTTTTTGGGCTGCCTGTCAGGGTGCCCAGTCAGTCCACCATTGAAAGCACACACAATGAGGACCAAAGCATCAAAACTGAATCAAGGATTTGCTGCTTGGTACCAAATCCCACAGCACACAAAGGTCTTGTGGAGTCCATGCTTTACAACTTACTACCACTTTTCTTGCTCTTTCAACAAGAATATAGACCTCCAGGCTATCACATACATCTACGTGCAAGTAAAAAGGTGTAAGTAGTCAATATCTGAGAAGGTAGAGAAAGTAGTCGATAAGTGTATGTGGTTGTCTGTCTGTTCATGTCATTCCATTATCAGTTGACCCACCTCACATCCTCACAGCAGGGTAGAAAACTGTCAAAAAATAAAAAATAAAATAAGATATATACATCATGGCTCCCTCTGGATGAAACACAACACTGAAAAGCAGTGGATTTTCTCACTTGTGGGCTTTCAGCGGTGTTCAACCTTAAAATGTTAACTCAGTTTCTGATTGCGATAGGAATTCAAGAAGCCATACTTTTAGAGAAACCTAAAAAAGTCCAGAAAGTCAAAATTCTCACAGTGACAGCAGAAGAGGTTGATGATTCAGTGCAGGAACACTGTGGCTATAACCTGAGAACTTATTTCTGGAGACTTTGTTTAACTCCTGAATTATAATGAATTAGCAAACCCAACTTCTAAGTCTCATTAAAAGGTATTTTCTTGAAGTTACTTCATAAAATGTTTAACAAAATGATGTTTGTTTCAGAGAAAACCATTTGGTAGCACAGCTGATGATTCAGTGCACGAAGGACTGTAGAACACAATGATGGATCCCTCTCAGTTTGGGGTATTTTTCCTCACACTGGTGTTGAGTATGTGCTCACTGATGGGACCAAAACCTGAGAAGAGTGAATCTTAGGCACTTAGGCAGGAGTAATCACATAATCTGCAAGCAATTTGAAGAAAGCATCTTTGAAGAAACACTTATCTGAATCAGAAGATTTTTGGTTTTTGATATTTTTGAGAAGAATACTGGCAGGAATTCAAGTCTCAACACAAAGAACTTGGGCAACCTAATGGGGCCACTTAAGGCAGCTTTCTCCCTTCAAAGTTACCGAGGAGGTATCTGAATCATTCTGGCCTAATTTAACCCTGCTACATAACCCCTATAATCTCGCTTGAATGCAGCGGACTTCGAAATGTGACAGAGAAAGAACAAGAGACAGGGATACACTCTAAACATGGAAAGCTAATGCAGGCTGTATTTTTGGCTCAGGCTGGTGTTCTCCTTCCAGTGATAGGTGTCCATGTTTGCAGTGCTGTGGGGGCAGAGAGAGAGAAAGAGAGTTAAAGCGAGAGGGAGAGAATTAAAGAGAGAGAGAGAGAGAGAGAGAGAGAGAGAGAGAGAGAGAAAATAAGCTGGCGTGTGCTCTGTGGGACAGCGCAGGTTTCTGGCAGCTCACAGGCTCAGGCGTCAGTAGATGTAAAGCTGAAGAGGCTGGGCATGCGCTCTGGTGCGCACTGCGACAGCTAACCTGGCCGGCTGCACACACACGACAGCTTACATCAGCCCGCTGCTCCTGCCAAGCTCGTACCTGAGCCCAGTCACCAATCACACGCTGGCACCACACATGACAGCCAATTAAAACACACTCTGACAATCCAGACGGCAATGGGGGTGGCTTACAAATAAGGAGTGCCTATTAGGTGCCTATTAGTAGCTGGTCTTTGTAGTGAATTCATGCTTACACTCCCTTATTATGTGACAACAGCTTCAGTCAACTTCAGTCTCTTACACACAAACTTGGGCTTAACATCAGAAGAAGACTTTCTTTAAAGAACTTGTTGTTTTCGTAATTCGTCTAGTTTAGGCTACTCATAGCTGTGGGTTAGGGGACAGTACTGTCATGACTAACGCATGTAGACATTTAAGAGCAATGGTGACATTTGTAAAATTCTCTACAAAAGCTCTTAAGAGATTATTAATGTAGTGCATGCAGTGCTGTGCAAAAGTCTTGGGCCACCCTTCATTTCTGTTTTGCTCTGAAAGAGCCAGACTTGTATTTTTCTAATGCATTACATTGGAATAGATCTCAAGGCATCCTGAAGGTCAAAGTGTTTGGCTCTCATCTTCACTCCTATCTCTCTGTCTGACCCGTTTCAGTGGCAGAACCGGTGTGAGATCATCTTGACAGAGAAGAGAGTTGACATCCAAAAAAAGAGCTAGGAGAAGCCTGGAGAACTATTCCTGAATGAAGAAATTCCAAGAATGCTTTCCTAAGAGAGTTCAGGCTGTGCTGAAGAATAGCGGTGGTCATGTATTCACTTTAAGGCTGGTTAGAATTTTACAGACCCCCTTTGTTCTATACTGTTTGCACATGTTGCAGTAAATCACTGCACTTAGTGTCTCATTTTTCTGGCAAAATACAAAGAAATAAGGGGTGACTGGAGACTTTTGCACAGTACTGTATGTGCTTTCATTTGCTTCCATTATCAGTCAGGCAGTGTCTCAGCGGATCAGCAAAAGCCAGAGTTCAGCTGTGTTGGCCTTGTACTGCAGCCAGAGCTCTGCTTTTTTCACCCATCAGCACCCAGCTGTGCACACTGACTCTACAGCATTCTTCACTGAAGCTGTGGTACTGAATCATCTACAGGACCAGTACAATACCCGAGTATCAGCACCTTCTAGAGGTTTAATGCAATGACACAAAGCGTAGGTGTCTCTATTCAATGCAGAAAATGTGCCTTACAGTAAATTTAAATGTTCCAATATCAGTTTATTAGAACATTTATACATAGATCCTAGATTTATGGGTAATGTAGTCCTCTACTGCCTTTGTAACGCATCTTCCTACTGCTCGACTAACAAGGTTTCTCATTCTTATTCTTCTTATCAGCTCAAGTTTACACTAAACCTTAGCTCAGCGTACAATTCCCAGCAAAATGTGAATGGAACATAACTTAATCCTCATCTAGTAGGTTTTATTTTTTTTGTAGTTTGTACATATTGTACAGCTCGTTTTAATCAGTTTCATATTTAGTTTGTGTTGCTGTTGTATTTTATGTTGACTGTCTTGCTTCTGCCCTGTATTCTGAGCATCTGTCTGCTAAAGAACGCACTCAGGAAGGAGTTTTATTGTACTTGCGTCTGAACGCTGAACGTATGACTATAAACCTTGAATCCAGATCAATAATATAAGGCCTCTAAACTCACTGGAAAAGCAGTGCCTAGTGGCCAAACAGCCAGATGGGTTTATTCGATTTTGGTTTATTTATTCATTCAAGTATAATTTCAAAGTGTTTAAGATGTTACCATACATACACAATATGCTCTGTGTGTGCTGGGATCCACTGCAGCACCATCCATCGCCTTATTCACGATAAACACATCCCATAAGAAAAGAACGAATGAATGAATGAACAAATGAATGAACAAATGAATGAACAAATGAATGAATGAATAAATGAATGAATGGACCAAAATATGGGAAACAGTGTGGGTTTTAGTGTATAATAAAAAATAATAATTGGGAAAAATAATAATTGGTAAAAAATTTAAATGAGTTTAACTAAGATATTAAATAAATGTAAAACCATTACAATAACAATTAATATACTGTATATATACTGCAGTAGTAGTAGTAGTGTAATAATAATAATAATAACAATAACAATAATAATAACTATAATAATAATAATAATAAGAAGAAGAATATCAACTATAATAATAATAATAATAATAATAATAATAATAATAACAATAAATATATGTTCTTTTTCACCCAGGAAATCAATTTTACAGTATCAATTTTACAATTCCTCTTTTATATATTATGCACATTACTCATAATATTATATATAACATTTAAAATTAAAATATGCAGTTAAAATATAACTAAATATAACCTGCTTTTATATGAGCAAGTTTTATTTTTCTTTGAGATTATAAACGATTTAACTGACATATATACAAAAACATATATTTTGTTAGGTGTCGAAATCACTTTTATTTTTTCTCTCTCTCTCTCTAAGATTTCCACTTTCTCAGTATGTCACCAATTTGCATTTCCTCTGCAGAGACAGAGAAACACCCCGGACAGGTTGCCAGTCCATCGCAGGGCAGACACACGCAGTCACACCCAGGGGCAATTTAGTAGATGAAGAAATGTGAATCTCTAAAAGAGGGATGAGGCTGCACTGCCACAGCTCATCCTACGGCCTCCACAGTTCTTCAAACATGATTCATATTCTTGAGCGGTAAGCACAAAGCTTCAGAGTGCAAAGAGCCTGGAGGAAGAATTCGAGAGGTAAACAAAAGTTTTTAAATGATTTTGTCCAGAACACTCTGACACCGTGAGTCATGCACACATACACACTCCCATGTTTTTACAGCTTGTCAATGCACGGAATCATACTATACAGCCTAATGTGGCCATTATGGACATGTCTCTGGCAGGGCAGGTAATTATAGATTTTTCTGCTAAACTTTTACTGCAGGGCTGTGCTCATAAGGCTACACGACAATTTATTGACACAGTATTTATTCTAAAAAGCATCATTTTCCAAAAAGGTTCAACAAGGTTACTTGGTGCTTTATGATGCTTGTGTTTTAAGCTTAATACAGGCTAGTTATTAGGAACAGAGTGTGCATGTGTGTGTGCTTTGTAATTTGATCTTAGCGCAGCTGATAAATAATTTGCAAAAGCAGGATTCGGCCCAAGTGAAGAACACGGCTGCTCTAATATTAAGCAGTCTTTCTAACACTGCAGCTTCATTATGTCACGCTGGTGCTGCACGCATGTCAGTTGCAGAAACTCACATGGCTAAGATGAGAAAGTTATCATTAATGAGGCTGCCATATAGGTCACGTATGTCCCTCGTATGCTTGGGCTGCGTGATCGTTATCAGAATATCTGCTCTTGCAGTACAATATTTGAATGAGCCCTTTAATGTGCTTTATGGTGTGTCATGAGGTCCCTGAACAATCCTGGACCCCCAGATGGGGCAATCAGTGGAATTAAGTAAATTATATAAGGGCTTCTTCAGTGCATTTTTAATTGCAAAGCATTTTGCTATGTGCACCAAAAAAATCTAAACCTAACATCAATTGAAGACTGAATTTCAAATTTCTTTTTAAAGCTTATGTATAACTAATCAAATACACAACCTTGAGGTATTATTTCTTTTTTTCAGTTTTACCCTGTTTTACCCTCTTCAGGCAATCACGTTTAGTTTCACTGGTGGTTGAAATTATGAAAGTGAAAGTGACTACCCTTGTCATTGTGAAACGCAGCACAGCACAACACAACGAATGCGATTGAAAGCGCCTGGGGAGCAGTGACGGGGACAGTGCCTTGCTCAAGGGTACCTCAGGCAATCTAATGGTGAGGAAATCGAACCCACAATCTTCTGATCTGTTAAGAATCCTGAGCCTGTACGTTTCTCCATAATGGACAAACCTGAACGTATATGACTGAATCACAGTCACTGAAATGCAGTTTTGGGGGATTTTTTTTTCCTTTCCTTTTTCAACATCAGAAGCTGGAAAGGTTTCTGTATCACTAAGGTTGCTTGTTTTTCTTCTGGATTTTTTATGCCTCAGAAATATGATCTAGAGTGTTAACCTGCTTTATAGGCTGTTTGGTAACGAGGGTGTATGGGTGTGTCTGGTTCAGCAAGTTCAACAATGTGCCTCACTAAGCCTCGCTCAGATGTCACTGCCAGACCAGAGGCATGAGTGATAAAGAAGCCGACAATACCTGTCTGAGGGTATCTCATCCAATACGCACACACACACACACACACACACACACACACACACACACACACACACACACACACACACACACACACTCAAATACACACAATGTACATTCAAAAGTCCCTGTCTGAAAGTATCTCATCTTGTCCTACAGAGAAGAGGTACAGAACTGGGGTTATAACCTCTAAACACACACACACACACACACACACACACACACACACACACACACTCACACAAACACACTCACACAAACACATAATAACTCAGCAGAGTTTTAAACTTGCACAGTCTTTGCAGTTTGTTTTTCAATTCTTGCTGACTCACAGCAAAGCCTGAACTGAAGACATGCAAGTGTGCTCTCCCATACACACACACACACACACACACACACACACACACACACACACACACACACACACACACAGATAAACACCACATACACCCTACAGTCCAGACATAACACTTCTCAATCTAAGAAGGGGGGGAGTTTTACATAACTTGAGAGCATAAGCTGGATAAAAAAGTGCAAAATAAGATCAAAGTCATGCGTGAAGGCAAACCCTGTGTCTTCATATTCATGTTGCAATTTTTTAAATTTATTTTTTTATGAGGCGGAAAAAATCCTACAAACGCTTTGAACCCAATAAACCAGGGCAGAATTGGTTCCGGGACGCATTTGGGAATTTAAGGAATATATCAGAAATGCAAATAGACATGCTAGGAGGCCTTTGAAACACAATCAGTGTGTGAGGAGTTGGGGGTGTGTGATGGTGAAGGAGAGCCCTGCACTATCTGGTTTACTCAGCAGCCCCGCACACTCCCTAATCCAGTTTAAGCCTGGATTGTGTTCACACTTGGTCCCACTGATGCAAAAAGGATTGACCTGCTGTATTTTCTGGACTCAGTGTGCGTCTTTGCCCAAATTGCAATTCTTTCCAGTGGCCTTCAGTCTGCTTGTAATGACCGAAACAGCTTGGGTGCTTCACGGCACATTCTCCGTCTTTTTTTTTCCTTTTTTTTTCCTCTCTGCACTTCTGAATGATCATTTTTTTATTGAATCCTCCTCTCTATCCACATGTGTTTCTGTTTTTGCCTTCTTTCTCTTTTCTCAGTCAGGGCCCTGATGATGGGCCGTAAGGATCTCGGTCAGACGCAGAAAAGCCCACATGGACAAATTAATCACTTTAAAACAGAGCCAACAGGAGCTTCACGAGCAGTAATGCGAGATTTGGAGCACCACACACTCACGCTAAATCCTCTCTGAAAAAAAAAAAAATAGTAAATAGCAGCAACATGAAGGAAGTTACTGCAGGCTGCCTACAGAACTGAAATGTATTCATGATGATGAAAAGTGGTTCCCAGCTGGAAACCACCCAACAGACAGAAAATATTAATTCCACTCTTAAAGAAATACTGCAGCATTTTCAACCTTTGTGGTAATTTATTTCCAGTGTGGGGCTTCAGGCTGATAGTTCACAGATTCCTCACATCCTTCACAAACGGCAGAAAAGCCCTGGGAGAACCTAAAGTAATGCAGGAAATGCTCTGGTAAGACATTTAGGCAAAACCTTTATTGTTAGAGTGTAACAGTTATACCTTCAACCTACAGGTATTTTAAAACGCACAGAACTCAGAGCCTGCCTTTCACTTCTACTGACTATATAATATATAGTTTCATACAAATAATATTTAGATATGCAAATGGCTGTTGTCTTCATAAATATGCAGATATTTGCATATATTTAAATGCAAAAGTCCAGCCTTTGGATTATCTTAAGTACAAAAACATTTATTTCAAACTGCAGCGAAGGGATTTTACAGAACGGAATATTAAAATCTCACTGTTTTATTGTTAATGAAATCAATGTTCAAACTGTTGTATTAATGTGGAAACAAACCCTTGTTATTTTAGTACAATACTGATTCTGAACTGAACCCTGAGTTATATATTAGTAAAGTGAGAAAAGCTGCTTTTGAAAAAACAAGTTGGAAAAACTGATCTCAGAACTGCATTGATCGGAGAGATCTCAGAGAGCATGCTCAGTTTGTGTGAATGCTGTCATCGGTGCAATTTAAAATGAAAAAATAAGGTTTACCACTGATATTTGGCATCAAATGATTGTCAAATTTGGCCATTTTTATGATACCAAATGAAAAAAGAAAACAGAATGCCATTCATCTACACATTGATACATTGATGGAGGGAGCAAATCTGTTATCTTGGCCTGCATTGCCTTTAAAAGGCTTATGAGCGATTTGGTTTTCTTACCTTTCTGATAGAAAGCTAATGCTTTGAAATGATCGTTTGTGGTAATACAAGTGCAGAGGATAGAGATGATGTTGAAGAATGCTGGAATACGTCTTTAGCTGCATGTCACCGTTAATGCAGCAATAAGAGAGAATTCATTTAAGCACCTCTGAAAACAAATCTGAGGTTCCCCTACTAAAGACGCAGAGCCATGAGCACACAGGTGTATTAAAAGCATAGAAAACTCCCCCTGCTGGGTATCGTTTAGGTGCGTAAATGGTCAGACAGCACAAGATGTCACAAATTTAGTAAAACAGAAGTTAAAGTGGAGAACATGCAGCTCTCCTGGCTTTAAAAGCTAAGGTTGGGATATAGGGGATGGGAGAGTGCTGTGTGCATATGAGTGTGTGTGTTTGTTAGTGTGTGGCAACGGTGCATGCATGCTTAATCATTAATGTTTTAGCTGCACAGCAGCAGTTTCTGGGGAAGTATAAAAAAAATAAAAAAAAACTTTGCACGCTGTTATGAATTATTGACGGCAGAGAGGAGCATCCCACAGGGAGAATGTTTCCATTCTGACCACACAGAGAGGAGAGGAGGAGAGGAGGAGAGGAGGAGAGAGGAGAGGAGAGAGAGAGATTAATGTAGCCCCTGCCCATAGACTAATTATACTGCATAATTATACACAACACTAACTGCCTTCATTCATTCTGATGGCAGCAGCGCACAGTACAGCACAACAGACTGCAAGCACAAACTGCAGAAACAAAGGTGGGCCAAGTCTTCCCATAGACCCATGTACTTCCGTTGTGTGTGCTGCAATTATGGTCCAAATTCCAATTTGTCAGTATGGTCAGACAAACTTCAGTCCAAACACATCCCAGTCCAGCCCACAGTGAGGCTATTCAAGTTATCCTATAAAATGTTTTTCAATTTTGTTGTGTTTCAGTGCAATCTGAATGACCACCATGTGCCTCGTTCTCCTTACTGACTGCAAACAAGTCTGTAGTTGAAACAGAGATTGAACATCGGTTGGCAGATATTACTGGCTGTTACTGATGACTTACACCGTTATGTTTACATGAACTGAATCTGATTTAGGAGCACATTTGTTCTTTTACAGTTAGGAAAACACATGCAATTAAAATAAATCGGAAATCACATTTAATAAGTCGCATCATGGCACCAACAGAAGCCTGGGATGCACTGGAGATGGCAGTGGGGAGAAATGTTTGTTTACTTAAACTGGAGACTATTATCACCTGGCAACAGTGGCCTAGTGGTTAGGGGAGTTGGCCACAGGATTGGAAGATTGTGGGTTCAAACCCCTTACCAGTAGGTTGTCCTGAGGTGCTCTTAAACAAGGTACCGTCCCTATCGCAGCTACCTGGGCAGCTTTCATAGCTGCATGGTGGTGGGTTAAATGCAGGAGTCCAGTTTTGTTGTGGTTCACTGTGTGCTGTGCAATGACAAGAATAGTCACTTTCACTTTCAACTGGGCGCTACTAAGCATTGACTTGGGCGGTGCAGTGGGTCATCTTACAGCAGGAAGGTCCTGGGTTTGAGGGTAGCCTGCATACTTTCCTGTGTGGAATTTCCATAATAATAATAAAGACATAATAATAAAGGACAAGCGGCTAAGAAAAAGAGCGAGTGAGAAAGTTTTGACTGGTTGGTAGCTATACAGACAACATTAATGAATTTGCCAACTACTCATTGGTTCCTTAGAGATCTAGAAAACATGAGATTTTTGTAGTTAACCACCAGAATTCATGCATTCTCCCAGCAGGAAGCGAAATGGGTGTGATACTCAAAAGCTAATATGAGTAAACTTCAGCCAGAACTCAGAATCTGAACACAAAACCCCATCAAGGTTCGATATGAATAATAGTTTCATTGTTAAGTTGCAAAATAAACTGAAACTAAAATAACAATAACCGACAACTAAAGACTAATAACTAATGATATGCAAAATTTAATTGTTACATTCTCTTCATAAAATAACTAAATTAAAATAAAAATCTTTGAATGGTTCTGTTCTTTCAGCTTTTAACAAGCAGGGTAAACATCAACTTCATTTAAAGCTGTGAAAAAAAAAAACATATTTGTATTACACTCACAAAATCCACAAACTTTTGTCAAACAGTGCATGAAGATACAACAGAAGAGGAAACAACCAACAAGAGCTGAAAAAGAACAATTTTGCTGAATAAATGTAAATGTTATTTATGCTTGTGAAGAACATCAGATAAACTTTCATTTGATCATCAAAAATGACCCCAGATGAGTGTGGACAGCTCTTGTGAGAGGACACTTCCTCCAGAGAGCACAGGCCTGGCCCTTGGATTCAAAGCCATCTCACGTATTCCTCATCAAAGCCATCAGCCATGAGACTCGTCAGTGTTTGTGCTGTAAGATCCACCAGGGAGCAGTAATTTATAGAGCTGTAGCAACAGCTCCTGACTTGAGAAGCAGAGGGAGACTAGAAATCCTCCCAAATTACAGTACCATGCCTATCACCTTCTGTTTCTATAAATCATTATCCTTTCTCCGTACAGGTACGAAATTAGCAACTGAGTGTGTGTGTGAAGTGTGACAGAGAGACGTTATGGGTGTGTTAATAAGCAGTGAAAACTAGTGGGAGGATATGGTTAAGATAATGTGATTAAACACTGTGCTTAAAAAAGCTTGTGTTCACGCCCTAAGGTTCTCTAAAGGCAGCTGTTGCAGGCATCGCTGAAAGGGAGGAAACTGGCATGGAATTGCCAGCAGGTTAATGAAAGTGAAAAAGTGAAAGTGACTACCCTTGTCATTGTGAAAAGCAGCACAACACAACGAAATTCAACCTCTGCGTTTCACCCATACACACACGTGCAGCAGGGGGCAGCTATTGAAAGCGCCTGGGGAGCAGTGACGGGGACGGTACCTTGCTCAAGGGTACCTCAAGGCAACCTAATGGTGAGGAACTCGAACCCACGATCTTCCGAGCCGAGGGCCGACTCCTTAACCACTAGGCCCCGGTGAAACAGGAACTTTTTAGAAAACGTCCTGGAGATCTGAGACAGTTCCTCTGAATTTTACCCTGATTTCACCTATATGCGAGTGGCCCAGTTCACCTTGATTATTGCCTTAGCCAAGAACATCGGTGTGGTAATCAGAGTCTATGGGTGTGCAACTGAACATAATTGCCAAGTATGTGAATGTGGAAGCGAGCATAATTGCCGAATATAAAGTGAAAGTGACTATTCTTGTCACTGTGAGAACACACAGCACAGCACACAGTGAACCACAATGAAATTGGGCTTCTGCATTTATCCCATGCACAAACACACACCGTGCAGCAGTGGGCAGCTATGAAAGCGCCTGGGGAGCAGTGACAGGGACGGTACCTTGCTCAAGGGTACCTCAGGGCAACCTACTGGTAAGAGGTTTGAACTCACAATATTCCGAGCCTGTGGTCAATTCCCTAACCACTAGGCCACAGCTGCCCCTGATGAATAGTTCATCTCCAAATTATGCGCTGAATGTGAAGGTGATTTCTCCGAGAGGCAGTCGTGTGGGTGTGGCATTTAGAGTGTGTGGGTGATTTATAATCTACTGTAGAGCCCTGGCTGGAAGGAAATGTATTCCTCTGTACCATCACTGCAAATAATTCCATTTCCTGCTGCCCAAAGATATGAGCGCGTGCCAAAGAACCCCCGTTTACCAGAAGAGTTCACCTAAATATAACACGTCCCAATCCATCAGTATCCTTTATGGCCGAGTAGTTCCTCAATGGACGCAGCAACAGTGTAACAACAGCTGCATATATTATCATACATGTTAATCGCTGCGATTCACACAAATACTAATTGCATCCTAATGTAAATGCATGCAATTATATGAGTAAAAAATTATGCATTTGTATTACATAAGCTGCACAACGGTAATCCAAATACGGTGATACATCAGCACATACGTTGTTGCATGCATTATTAAGCTGTTCTTACACATTAGGCACTTGAGGCCAAATTTAGAAAACTGCATTCAGAATCATCTAAAAAGATGAGGCATGAGGTGCAAACACACTATGCAACATGAGTCATCCATGTACAGTAATGTCACCCATGTCTATGTGCCTCTTTCTTTTCTCTCTCTCACCACACCTACAGCTCTTTCTATAATGAATCTTCAGAGGAATTGCATGCACCATTTTCCCTTACAAGCACTTAAAATTTCTCAGTTTAATAAACGCTGCAGCACTGGTGAAATGGAGGATGCTACGTGTGCAGCATCATATTGTACGGCAGCTATGATGCACATAAATGAACTACAGCTCTTACATACAAAACAGATATTAATACATTATAGAAGCCACAAATATTGCCCAAGAGGCTCCTATTAACCTACAGGCAGAAGAGATTTGCGGTGCCTTTCACCGGTAACCCACTCAGCACAGCAATCAATGCTGTAACACCACAGAAAAGCTCAGGCCAAAG
>CM029373.1:21443148-21467553 GCA_017165825.1 Hepsetus odoe | reverse complement strand
CTCTCTCTCTCTCTCTCTCTCTCTCTCTCTCTCTCTCTCTCTCTCTCTCTCCCTTGCTCTTTCCTCCCCCCCTCTCTCTCTTAGCTGAATTCTCAGCCTTAGTGATTAACTTCATTGTGCCACCGACTGTCTGCCTCCTCAACAATTTATAGCCACTCGCTCACTTAGACACTAGTGTCCACCAATGAAAGAAAAAAACAGTCCAACTGAGGGAAAAAAAATACATGTATTGCCCATTATTAATTACTGCCTCATTTGCATGGCAATTATGAAGATAATAGCTGTGCTATAATGGTAAATGCAAAACTATAATTGATATCACATTTCACTTAATGTAAAGTAATTTAATGCGTTTGTAAGTGCCTCATTAACAGATTGTGGAGGTGTGTAATCTCAGTGCATTGAATAACTGCCGCCAGGTAAGATCAATTGTTTAATATACCAGAGCTTTATTACCCTGCACGTAAAGCTACTCTTTTTGTGTAGCTAAATCCAAATCCCTTTTTGAAAATAAAACGTTACGACTCAACCAGAAAGTGTCCACATCAGTTCCGGTTACAGTGATTTTACCACAAATAACTAGGAATTTACAATTATTTATAGTATGATTATTATCATTTTACATTTTTGGAGTTGTTCTTATCACTCTTGATATATTTATTGTGACTATTTGTTTCTTCTTCTTCCATGAACAGATGGACGGATGGATGGATGGATGGACGGATGGATGGACAGTCAGTCAGACAGACTACTGCAGACGAACTCATGTCAAAGATTCAATTCATAGCATTAATCCAGTTTATCCTGGGATTGTCATCAAGTTGTCAAAACAATGTTGTACTAATTTGACACCACAATACAGATTTAATTAAGTGTGTGTGTGTGTGTGTGTGTGTGTGTGTGTGTGTGCATGTGTGTTGTTTGTTGGCTTGTTTCTGCAACAGAATGGACGTTCTGAATCATACACCTTTGTAACTGTGATCAGGATAAATCTTACAAAGAAGGAGCAGCTCGGTGCCAGTTCAGAACAAGAGCGGCGCAGAATTAGTCACAGTCCCCTCACGCACAGCGCTCCCATTCACTCCTTCTCAAGCACTTCTGCCCCCTCGCCATATTTTCATCTCCATTAAGATGATGCGATTGCGTCAAAAAATATTTTGGCATTATAATTAGGCTCCTCTCCAGATCCACCACTTTCCCACAAGCATTTCCGTGTTGTGTGGTGCCAAAGCCGATGTTTTGCAATGTTGACAGTGGTCCAGCTCCAAAACGCCTAGTGAGCTCATGGCTAGGCCAAGCTTTGTTTGTTAACAAAATAATAAATAATAACAGCCATATAAAAAATAAAAAAAAATCTTGTAAATTAAAAATACACACACACACACACACACACACACACACACACACACACACACACACACACACACACACACACACACACACACATTTTAATGATCGGGGGAAGTAAGTTTAGACCTTCACTCTAGAGTCCCAATTAAAGTCATAGACAAAAACACAGAAACAGCACAATGTGATCTGAGGCACAAGACCGCCTTTTATTTACTTTTTTTTCCCTTAAAAATAAATTTATACTGGCTGAAATGTACTGAACCGTTCTCTAGCCAGTAGAGGTGTAAACATCTGAAGCTCATAGTTCATGCATCTTGAAATTTCCCTGCGGTTTCAATTATTCACTGTGTATTTATTAAAACAAAAACATAAAGGAAGCCTTTTTAAGAACTTTGACATTAAATATAGTATGTAAAATAATAGTGTTTGGTAATTAAGCTAATGGGGGGCAGAGAGAGAGAGGGGGGNTCTCCCTCATCACAGTACTGTAGAGAATCACAGCATCATGGTAACCTGCAACATAATCATTAAGAACCTGGGAAGGAAAGGAAGAGAGAGAGAGAGAGAGAGAGAGAGAGAGAGAGAGAGAGAGAGAGAGAGAGAGAGAGAGCATTTAAACTGCAATTAAACTGTAAGGAACTGAGATGGGCTTAGTAATATTTTGTGATGAATGATGTCAAATCTAAATATTCAAATCATATCAAAGTATCTATAATGGATTATTCATAGACAATGCTGTCCTTTGAAGTGCCTTGAACACATGCAACATGCAAACGTTGCTTTGATCAATTCTAAAACCTAAACATCACAGGTGATCATTTTTACTGATATAGTTCTAACTACATTTCCAAAGCAGCATTTTTATTTTCACATTTAGTCAGGGGTTCAGACATTTGACTGGTGCCGCTAAGTCATGTAAGGTTCACTTCACAGCATGATGAGTCTAGATGGACAGTGTGTAAGGAGCACTCAGCGGAGGTCTGGGAGTTGCAGTTCACCTTTGTCCAGAGTACAGAGTAAGTAATACTTTTTTTTTTCTTACAGCACCTTCTGGCCCATGGGGCAACAATGAATTATCGCATTTCTGAGACCTACAAGGCCCCTGACTCCAGGAAGGCAAGTGCAGAGTTCTTGGTGAAGAGGACTGAGAAGAAAATGGTGATGCAAGTGTGTTTGTGTGTGTGTGTGTGTGTTTGTGTGTGTGGTAGTTTAGAGTGGCTGTGAGCTGGTCGAAAGACGTCCTCTCCCACCTTGACAATCTCGTAGTTTTGCTAAAAATAGAACACATACTCATGTCATCTGCCAGCAAGCTCTTCCATAAAAATCAGGTCTTAAAGAAATACCCCAGCATTTCTCAACCAATTCTCTTTTACGACGCATCGTTTCTGTGATGTACCCAATAACGTTAATGCACATTCCTTAAAAAAGATCTTGCACAACAAAATTCAGCCTCTGCTCGGCTATAGAAAGCTGCCCAGGGAGCGGTGATGGGGACAATACTTCAGAGTAACCTACTGGTAAGGGGTTTGAACCCACAGTCTTCCAATCCGGGGCCAACGCCCTAACCACTAGGCCACTGCTACCTCAGGAACTCAAATGTGGTATGCTGGGGGTGGAATTTGAACCTGTGATCTCTCTGTCCTTAGGCAAGTATCCTACCATTAGACCACCAAAACTTTGCTTTGCTGTGTCTTCACAATGACAAATAGTCCATTTCGCTTTCACTTCATGGAACAAGTTTCCATGGCACAGAAGATGCACACAAGCATCACGCTACGAAGCACCATTAGCTTCCCACAAAAGTGGAAGCTGTTAAAGCTGCAAGTGGAGGAGAATATTAATTCCCCAGGTGTTAAGAATGGGATATAATAAAAGGTCCTGTAGATATAAAAGCTGCGTCCCAAAGTGTTTTGTCCTGATATTGTATATATTGCATCAAAGCCTTAGTTCTTCCCAAGAGCCAGCAGCTTTTCTGATCTTCTCTAAGAGAATAATTTATAAAAGATATTTTAGAGATCTGATTGAAAGTTTCCTATGCTTCCACAACTCCAGCACAAGCTCCCTCGACTCCTTTCTGTGCACTAGCCTTATCCTACACAAACACACACATCCACACACACACACATAAACAGAACCACACACACACTATCTGTCATAGAGGTATGCCTGTAGTGAAGGTGTCAGTAGTGATCAGGCCTGTTTGCTCTGTGGCTAATGGAGGTCACTCTCCTGTCATCTGCCCGTTTTACCAGTTACCACGGTGATATACAACACAGAACAGGAGAAGGCTTTTAGATACAGAGAGGTCTCTGACATCACCGTGGCTGATAGCCAAGCTCACACACACACCCAGACAGACGGATGACATCATCACTGTGACTTTGACTGAGGCCTGCTAATGGAACATGCTGTATGTTGTTTTAAGAGGAGAAAGGGTGAGAGACACAGAGAGATAGAGAAAGAGAGATAGATAGATAGATAGATAGAGAGAGAGAGAGAGAGAGAGAGGGGGGGGGGGGGGGGGGGGGTCTGTCCAGCATTGCTGATTGCAGAGCTGCACACAGATGTGTACTAAAGTTAATTCTCCTAATAACAGATTTAAATAGGCAGCCTGACACACACACACACACACACACACACACACACACACACACACACACACACACTCTACCAGCCTAAGTCAATATCAATTTGATTTATAGTAACATTATCATTTTTTACTTCTTTTAAGCCTAACTACAAGAATAACACTAAGTATTATTATAAACAGAAAGATAGATAGATAGATAGATAGATAGATAGATAGATAGATAGATAGATAGATAGATAGATAGATAGATGGATGGACAGACAGACGGATGGACAGACCGACAGACAGACAGACAGATAGATAGATAGATAGATAGATAGATAGATAGATAGATAGACACACAGACAGACAGACAGATAGATAGATAGATAGATAGATAGATAGATAGATAGATAGATAGATAGATAGATGGAGGAAGGGAGGGATGGACAGACAGACGGATGGACACACAGACAGACAGACAGATTGATCGATAGATAGATAGATAGATAGACACACAGACAGACAGACAGATTGATCGATAGATAGATAGATAGATAGACACACAGACAGACAGACAGATTGATCGATAGATAGATGTGAAGCACCTTTTGTGTCTGACCAGCCAGTTTTTCATGTTAGTAAAAGTGCTGGATCGTGAGAGGCCTGCAGGTGTGTGTTGTTACCCAGATGTGCCCTGTTTGAAAGATTGTTTAAACTATTAATAGCTCTTGAATCCACACTCAGTCGAAGCTTTGGATTCCACTTGCAAAGACTGCAAATTTTGCTAAAAGAGGGACACTGACATGAAGACATGTCTTTTTGAAACTGAGAAAAGATGGAAATTCCATTAGAAGCATCCCACAAACATTAAGCATGGCCAGTACAGTAATTTAAAATGCACTGAAAAAAAGGAAACCAATGATGTACTGAACAACAGGCATCAAATCAACCAGTCAAGGAAAATAACCATATGAGCAGCTTCCACTGCAGATGGGTGGAGGTATCAGTGTTTAAAGAAAACTTTGATGGAAGAAATATAGAGGCCACACCAGCACATGCAACACTTGAATTAGCAATGAGAATCTGAAATCCAAAAAAGTTCAAAATGAGCTGCAACATTTCTGGAACAAAGTTTTAGGAACTGTTGAGACAAAGCAATGGAAAGGCCAAAGTGAAATAAAGGGAAAAAAAGAACATGTTCACGTTTGAAAGCATACAGTCTCATTTGTTATGCATGCATGAATTAATGCGGCAGAATGAAGTCTGAAATATGCAAAAATATTTTGTTTGCCAATTTGCAGAGAAATGCATGCAAACTCCTGAAAGACAGCAAGACAATGATCCAAACCACACTGCCAAGTTTTATTATTAACCTTACGAACAATATTCACACTAAGACGCACATATAAGGTCAAATAAAGTAAAAAAGCTGGTCTCAATAGTATGTCCTGCAGCAACCCTGCAAGATCTGCCTTTGATATTTTTCTTTAATAATTAGTGCTTGTTTTAAGTCAGTCTGTTGCCTTTCTCGTTTTCTGAAGAATTCTGATGCGGGTACCCTATGCAACAAGAGGGTGGTATTACTCTGCACGGTGTGTGGGGGCAGGGTTGATAGGTCCATAGCTTAAATCATAATAAGGGATTTGCAGGAGCACAAGTGTGCATCCAGACAAAATGGAGAGAGAGTCAGATCCACTGCATTTGATCATCCTTTTAAAGCACATGCTGGTCTGGGCAGAGGCCAAGCCATTCTTAGAACCGTCTCATTTGCATGTTATTTACATAAGTGAGAGCTTATGTCCAGAACAACTCTAATCTGTTTTGTGTGGTCAGAAAGAGGCTGAGAGGGAGAAAAAGTGCTTTAAAAACACGGACAGTGTTCCATTCACTATTCAAAGACCAAGGTCACATTCAGTGCTGAAGCAGAAATCAAACACATAGTGCGTCAAAGCTCAGGACCCATTATCAAAAACGCATTAGTACTTTGCCTTCTCCTGCACACTTCATTCATACCCTCAGCTAATCAGTGGGCAATCGGTAGTTACATTTATTGAAATATATGAGTTTCGTCCTCTGAGTGTTATGAAAGGAGGACACTTTTGCACACTTCCACTCAAATAGTGTCAAATAGATTTCTGTCCCCAGAAGAACACCAACCACAAAGAATCTGACAAGTGATGATTCAGTGTGAACTGTGCTTGTTTATGCAAGGTGTAAAAAAAAACATTGCAGTTCAACCTCCAAAAATATTAAGGTTCATCCTAGAACCCCATGTCCCAGCCAAGAATAATTTAAGAACCCATATCTTACCCGATTTAGGAACCCAAAACTTTTTCAATGCATAAACAAGAGGATCAGCTAAACTGGACACCAGCCATCCAGGATGGTGGAAACCACTCTAATAGACATTCACTTTACAGTGGCTGAAAGGTTCAGCGATATTTTTCGAATATATCTAAAGTGAGGGAACATTCTCTTCTTTGACCATTTGACCAAAAATATACAAAAGCTCAACTCAACTAATAATAGTTCGACTAGTTTTAGACTCTAAAACTCAACCCTAAGTGCTGTTTAAGGCCTTGTAGTACTTCTCAGTCCCCACATGCTGGGGACTTCATCAACATGCAGACCTAGAAGGCAAGCACCAGGGCGTTAAATCTGATTGGCAGATGCACTTGAGACCCCTTGAGAGCTTCAACTGCTTGGAGGTCAACTGTTGCTTAAACTGTTGGTGGGTCTCTAGAAAAATGATTCTGTGTTTATTGTTTTATGCAAACAGACACTGGGCATTCATCCATTCATGTTTTGGTTGGAGCCACGTATTATAGCCAGGGTTGTGGGAGATGCTGGAACCAATCTCGAGGCTCACAGGTTGAAAGGTGAAGTAACACCCTATACAGGTTCCTAGACCTTCTCAGACAATAGGCACTTATTTTTGGAAAAATAAATAAATAAATAATCCTTTTAAATTCATAATGTACACAGAACATACCTAAGAAACGCGGGTCTATTGAGCCCCACTCAAACACATTTTTTTCATAGGTGCTTTTTTACCTTTGCTTTCATCATTATTTCATTGAAGTGGCAGCACTTTATACTGGAGTATGGTTTTAGGCTGCTCTACACACCTCTGTTTCTGCAGGATTACAGCTGTGTACTTCTCCTTCACGCGTATTTCAGTACTGGGCTGTTATATTGGATGTTGCAACTATTGTATCAGTGTAAAAGAAAGAGTCCAGACCTTTCTGTCTGTCACGTCTCCTGCCTTTGACAAACTGACAGGCAGACGGACACATGCAGACGCCACAAACTATTACAGCATTGAAATGAATCAGTCAATCTACAAACATGACAAAAAGTTGCGGCAGCCAATTTCCAGCCCTTCGTACCCTCCGCTGAGAGATCTGATCTGATTCCATGTGGGGGGAAAATAAATGTAAAATTCTAGAGTGCAAATGTGACAACGGGGAAACATGTGCCCTGAGCCACTTGCACGTTTACGCGACTATGCGTGTTTACTCTATGTGTGTATTATACTCCATTGAAGTGTGTGCACGGATCTTATGCATGTGTGTTGTTCGCCACTTCGCTTCTTGGTTTCTTATTCGAGTTTTGTTATCTTCACCACGATCTGGGAAATCGTTTTCCCACCCAGCTGCCCCCCCCCCCCCCACCTCCCTCATCCTATATTTTTTATCTCCAGCATCTCCCTCAATGTGGCTGCGGCCTACGGGCCAATTTAAAACAATCTCGCAAGAGCATCGATGAGTTGTGAATATATGAATACCCTGTGCAAAAACACATCCTGAAAACAGAGAAATCTTGCCTTGAGGAATTAAACAACTGCAGGAGCACAAAACAAAAACAAGGCAGAGAAGAATCATGTCTCCAGATCTGTGTGTTTCATAATGTATGAAAAACTAAGAATTAGTGGATGGTAGATGTTAGGTTTTGGGTGCACAAAGGTCCTTTTCTGTATGTCTAACAATCCCTGTAGGTTTTATGTTTACCCAAGTCTTTTCTGTCCATCTAACTGTCCCTATTAGGTAAGAGGATTTTTTAAGGCATAAATTGCAGACATGACAGGCAGTACTGGACATCCAGTTCTGTTTCTGGTCTCCGTGTCATATCTGGGATGGGACGGGAGCTGCGGATTTTTACTGTGAAGTTCTTTCTGCGTTGTGTCATGTTAGGATTTGTGTTTTTATAGGTTAAGCTTCTGTTCTCATATCAGTCCATGTACGGTGTTATTCTTCACTGAACGTTCCCCCTCTTTCTTGCCGACACTATTTCAATGCTGATGTTTCTCTAATAAACTCAGAGCTTTAATACTCTCACTGAATGTGTATCAGTAACTGTTCAAGACGAGCGTCAGGAACAAGATGAGGAGGTGGCGAACCGAACACTAAAAGTAGGGCTACAGCTTCAATATTCAAATGGAATTATGTGAGAAGTGAAAACAGTGATATGAAAAGGTTTTTGCTCTCCTTCCGATAAATTCATTCTAATCGGCAAAAAATATATAGATATAGCCCTGAGTAACCAGGGCTCAAACAGACCTGCCATGCCCAAGACTGATTGCTGTCAGTCTTTCAAACTTAAAGAAGGATCTGTTGAAAATTTGCTAAGGAGTGTTTGGGCAGCAAAATTACAGGCACAGAAAAATCAAGAACATCTAAGGAACAGCAGACCTCTTTTAATGCTTTAGGGTTAGTATTCATACATTGGAGACCATAGAAAACCACTTCAAAGCCACATGGAACATAAATATATGGACATTTGGACTCAAAAATGGACCTTTTCAAAAGACATTATGGCTGGCAGGGGGCAGCGGTGGCCTAGCGGTTAGGGCGTTGGCTGCGTGATCGGAGGTTCGGGGGTTCAAACCTTCTCAATAGGTTGCCCTGAGTTACCCTTGAGCAAGGTACCGTCCCTGTCACGCTTCTCCCTGTGATGGGCTGGTGACCTGTCCAGGGTGTGTCCCCTGTCCTTCACCCTGTGTGAGCTGGGATGGACTCCAGCTCTTCTCCATGACCCTGCTTGGGACAAGCAGCAGAAAATGAATGAATGTCCACAGACAAACATGATTTTACTCAGGTTGGATATATATATATCCAAGCAAAATACTTTTGTCCACACACACGCACACATAAAAATATTATTTTATGCCTGTCCAACTGTTTTACCTTTAGCATACTAAGAAGCTTTCATTAATTAAAAGGGAACGACACTGTGAAAGACTGCAAGGTGCATAAAATTACAAGGTTTTCTGGATAAAGTGGTTCGTACCACTCAGTGTTCCGCATCAGCAGCAAACTAACCACCAGCCTGATCATCTGGAATCATCTGCACCTGCTTCTTCACTGCTTCATGCTTCAGGTTAGATGCCTAGAGGTACATATCTACAATAGTTTCTTTTTGAAAATGTCAAATTTTGTTTTTCATTCGGCAAAATCCAGACCTCTGGACATATCACTCACCACATTGCAATATCTGGCAATATAATTGCAACACAAGTATAATGTCCATATCATGAAGCCTCGGTGAGCATGTGGGTGTATGTGTGTATTTTGAGAGTCGGCCATCACTCCGCATTCTGGTTGAGTTTTTGCGAGCTTTAATTACGCACTGTGGAAAAATAGAGGGAGGGAGAGAGAGAGACAGCGACAGAGAGACATACAGCGAGAGAGAGAGAGAAAGAGGGAGAGATACTCAAGAGTTCTTTTTCTTTCTGTATCATCCTCTGTGTCTCTCTCATTAGCATCTGATGAGCTCTAATTAAACACTGAACGTTACCCAAGTGTGATGTGCAACGGCACCCCAGTGGAAAATGAGTCAAAACATCAGCAGTGTCCCCTCTATACACACACACACACACACATGCACGTGCATGCACACATGCACGCACACACGCCTGCACTCATGCACGCACACACACACACACACATGCACACACACAAACATCTTCCAAAACAAACATTCGCCAGGGGCTGAAGTCTAATACAATAAGCCAATCAACCAATGAGGTTCTTCTAACACACAGGCTCTGTGTTCTAATAGAGGATCAAATGCTTGTAATTTCTGAAGAATGTTAGGATATCCCCAGGTCAAACAGCATGTTACTAATGTGTTCTTAATGAGCAAGGAGCATCCTGCTATGTGTAAATGTTTAACATTTATCACTGAAGACGAATGGCCAAAAGTTCATTTGCGCTGAATCTTTATGAATCCTTCAAACACTGGAGAATTCCTTCCTAAAACTTCATTTCATTATTTCTTAATGTGAAGGCAGATCGCTTTTCACACTCCTCATATTCCTCGGTAGATGGAAAAGGGAATAATTGTGAATTACAGGGCATGTGTTTGAGGATAAAGCAGTGACCCTCCCCAACCTTGCGTCAGTTTTCCTGCCCTGTGCCCGCTGAATCTTATTTATTTAAAACCTGGACTTTGGCCTGATACTCTGTGAAAAAAGGACCAATAGGCCGCATTCTCAAAACTATCTCTGACCAGCCAACATTAATGGAATTAAGAACAGCTGATAATTCAGCAGCTCTCAGCTTGAACATACTGGACTTATTAGATGCTTCACTGAATTTCACACATTAAGGCAAATGGAGAGTAAATAATTTTAGCGCTTTTTCGCCCAAAGGGAAGAAATCTGAATGGAACGCAGCCATCTTTGAAAATGGCCTAATTTCCCTCCGTCTGTGAAAAGGCAATTAGAAACAAAGCAACGGAAATGTAAAAAAAGCCACAATAGCTTTCTAATGTCAGACAATTAGCTCTGTTGACTCAGTCACACACTAGAAATAGCCTTTTAAATGCTTATAGTGCTTATAGTATTTGAATGCAGTGCCAATCTGGCTGAAATCAGACTTCAGTTACTAATGTGTGTACAAGCGTGTTTTGTGGTGTCTGTGAGCTGCATTTTTGTTGCAAGAAACCCAAACACAAAATGAACTTGTCGGTATCTGTAAGTACATTAGCATTCTACAGGCACTCATCACTCACAGTATTATATATTATACCTCACTGCACCATGCTTTCATTCTGGCCCACATAGCTTCTATGTTCCCTCTACTGTGGGGTAACATGGCCTTGGGCTGCTCAATCATGGGAAAAATCATGATCCTGATCAGTTTGCTAGGGAATGTCCTATATACGTGGCCTGGTGTTAAGGGACTAGGACCCAGGATCAGACGGTTGTGGGTTTGAATCCCAGACTAGTAGATTGCCCTGCATTTCCCTTGATTAAGGTACTGTCCCCATCACTTCTCCCTAGATGATGGATATGGCTGCTCACTGCTGCACATGTGTATGGGTTAATATGCAGAGAATGCTTTTTGCTGTGTGTTCACAATAACATATAGTCACTTGCACTTTTGATCAATATTTAGATTATGATTTTTTTAAAACTCTGAAACATCATGCATGGTAAACTGCATTTAAAATAGGCCTATTTTCGTTCTTTTTATTTAAATGTTAATTTAATTGATTTTTTAATTCAATTGAAACCAGTATCATAGATATCATATTGTAGTGGGATAGACAGGACGTAAATGTGGACATGGGATTATGGAAAGGGCTTTTATTAAACAAACGCAAAACAGACAAGCATGAACCAAACACAGTACTCATGCAAACCATCAAACAAAAGCCACAATGACACAAAGGATGAACACTGACCAATGACTGCCCGCAAATCCCGCAAATCATTGCAATAGTACGTATACATTAATGTTATTTGAATACATTTCCTAAAAATAAATATGGTGAATTATATGCACTACAGGCTATTAAAAATGTATTAAGTAATCTTAAGGGTTTTAAGGCAGAAACATCACCCTGGTCTGGTTCAGAGATGAGCACATGCAGGTAATAACGTTCCACCTGTGCTGAAGCTTCTCTCTGAAGTGACTGGGATAGCCAGATATTTTTGCTAGATAGGAAAGCCACATGAAAAGCTTCTGAGTTTGCCTTAGCCACTCTTCTCCATCCTTCTCAACTTCAGCAGATTTCTCCACTACATTTACATATACATTTATAACCTAGTCACTAGGGATGAACATGCCAGTGTATTTCTTTGTGCTGGTCCCAAGGCCCAATAAATGGGGAGAAATTATGCCCCTCAAGTTGCTTGTAAGATGGAGCAAGAAAAGAAACTCTGGGGAGAGTTAGATGATGTGATAGAGTGTACTCAGGGAAGAGAGATTGGTGATTCGTGCAGATTTTAATGGACATGATGGTGAAGGGAACAGAGGTGATGGGGAGGTGATGGGTAAAAAGATTTTAATGGCTATAGAAAACACTTATTTTATGAAGAGTTTTAAGAAGGGCCTTGTGACATACAAGAGTGAAGGAAGATGCACACAGATGGATTATGTTCTTTGCAGGCGGGTCAGTCTGAAGGAGACTGGAGACTGCAAAGTAGTGACAGGGGAGAGTGTAGCTTAACAGCATATGATTGTGGTCTGTAGGATGTCCTTGCAGGTCAAGAAGAGGAGGAAAGTGAGGGCCGAGTCGACGATGGAAGTTAAAGAAAGAAGACAGCCGGAATTAACATGTTTACTGGGAGGTAGTAAAGAATTAGCAGATTATTGGGCAACTGCCACCAAAGTAGTAAGGGAGACAGCTAGGAAGACATTGGTGTGATATCTGGAGGAAACCTGGTGGTGGAACCCAGAAGTCCAGGAGTCTATACAGAAGAAAAGGCAGATATAGAAGGAATGGGATGGTCAGGGAGATGAAGAAAGTAGACATGAGTACAAGGAGCTAAAGCACAGGGTGAAGGAAGCAGTGGTGAAGACCAAAGGAAAGGTGTATGGTGCAAGGAGGGAGAAAAGGACCTATACCAATTAGCTAGACAGAGAGAATGAGCTTGGAAAGATGTGCAGCAGATTAGGGCAATAAAGGATAGAAATGGAAACAATGGAGTACAAACGAGTGGAGCGTGTTGAGCAGATGGAAAGAATATTTTGAGGGCATGATGAATGAAGTGAAGTGAAAGTGACAACTTGTCATTGTGAAACATAGCACAACACACAGTGAACCATAATGAAATACAGCCTCTGAATTTATCCCATAAACACAAATGCAGTATGGGGCAGCGATTAAAAGCACCCAGAGAGCAGTGATCATGATAGAACTTTGCTCAAGGGTACCTCAGGGCAGCCTACTGGTCTGGAACAATTGACCTTCCAACCTGGTCAAGCAGAAGCTGTACTGTACAGCATAGCAAGGAGTTACACACTCTGTGGCAAATGCGGGCATCAATCCCACTACCTCTCACATGCTAAGAGAATGCTCTACCACTTGAGCGAATTCCCCTCCCAGTGAAGAGAACAAGAGAGAGAAAAGAATGGATGATGTGAGGATAGTGAATCAGTAAGTGCAGCAAATTAGCAAGATGGAAATAAAGGCAGTGATGAAAAGGATTAAGAGTGGAAAGGCCGTTGGTCGAGAAGACATTCTGGTGGAAGCATTGTTTAACACAATCTTGGAAAGTGAGAAGATGCCTGAGGAGTGAAGGAGAAGTGAACTGGTAACGATTTTCAAGAAGGGCGATGCACACAACTGTAGTAACTCAGTCAGTCATTCATTTTCAGTACAGAGAAGGTCAGAAAGAGTTGCGTTGTGCCTTTGTGGACTTGGAGAAAGCATATGACTGTATTTGATTCTGTATGAGGAAGTCATGTGTTGCAGAGTCAGATGTCAGAGTAGTATAGGATATGTATGAGGGCAGTATAACAGTGGTGAGGTCTGTAGTAGGAGTGACATATACATTTGAAAAGGAGGTTAGATTACATCTGTAAGCTGTATCAGCGGTGAGCCAATTCTTGTTTGCAATGATAATAGACAGGTTGACGAGCGAGCTTAGACAGTGTGGACTATGATGTTTGCTGATGATATTGTGATCCGTAGCAAGAGAAAGGAGCAGCTTGAGGAGAACGTGAAGAGGTGGAGATATGCTCTAGAGAGGAGAAGCATGAAAATGAGTAGGAGAAAGACAGAGTACATGAGTGTGTATAAAAGAGAGGAAAGTGGAGTTTTTAGGATGTAGGGATCATGATATCATCATAATAAGAGGTTATATACTTTGATTAGAACACTTATTAGAAACTATTTATGTTGTATGCGTGTGCACCAAGGACGAAACTGTGACATTTGATTTAAAATGTACTTTCACACATTCAGCTTTTAATGAATTTGCAATTTTTATTTGTAAACTTTACTGTCAGAATGAATAAATACCAAAAGATTTGACACAAAAGACAAAAAGGTTTTTGGAACCTTCCATGTAACGTAACAACAGTAAGAAAGATTTCTCATTAGCCTGAAACTGTGTGTTTCACTAATGCTAATGCTGGAGTTTTGCCAAAAAAATCGAGTTTTGCCCACTGCTCCTGGTTTGAGGGTGGCGGTGGTCTAGTGGTAGGGTACTTGCCTCTGGATCAAGAGGTTCCCGGTTCGATTCCCACCTCTAACACTACCACCACTGGGTCCCTGAGCAAGACCCTTAACCCTGGGTTGCTCCAGGGGGACTGTCCCTGTAATTAGGACATGGAAGTCGCTCTGGATAAGAGCGTCTGCTAAATGTAAATGTTTTGTGTTCATTTCTAGCGTCTCTGGAATGAGATAAATACTCCATGTGCACAGTGTATTTGTTTGTGCAAGCACAGTAATGCCATTTATCCATTTTTCTTATTTTGCTATACTAAAACTGCCTCACTGATCCTAAAGTTTTTGGGATTGTTTTGCCCCTTTTTCCTCCTAATTGAGTCACCACCAAATCCCAGTCACTGCTTTGATCTCTCACCATCACACAATACTAATAACTGAAAGGTGAAGGCCAGCAAGTGATCTTACGTGAAGTGCCATCTTGCAACTTCATTAAAAAGCTCAAGCTTGGAGGAAAATACTGCCGATTCTGCCAAATACCTGCCAACAGCTGATGAACTCCCATATCGGCAAACATCTTGCTGAGTGATAAGGGTGAAGGTGGGACAGTGAATTATGCTCTCCTGGATAGCCGCCCATGGCTGAATGTCCTAATGCTCTAGTCTTATTTGCATTTCAATTACAACAATCTCACCAACTCCAAAAAATCTTTCTCCTACTCTCTTTGTCTTCCTAATTTGCTTCAGCTATCTTGCTTGTGCTTACACCACCTGAGGTGTCTCCTGACAAACACCTCACTGTATCTAATGATGCCGGTCTCACTTCCACTAATGCTGTCTCTTTCTCCTGCTGTCTCACTGCCAGCACTGTCTTATTGTCTGCCCCCTTTCTCCATGCTCCTTTCTGTCTCACCGAGCTGATGTCAGGCTGCTCTGGGAGCATATGAGGCTGCAGATCAAAGCGCTGTGATTATTATGATCCCATACTCCACAGGCCTGAACCAGAGGGCTGACAGGAGCTCCATTCATGTTTATCACACGCCAGCGGTGCTGTAGCTTACAGCATGGCCATAGAGACTTGTGCATGACAGATCCATGCAACAGTCACTCAAGTTTCATAGAAGTTTACCCAATTTTAAAAACACTGTGCAAACTCCATGTCTCAATTATCACAAACCTTCCTTAAATTGCAAACCGTTTAAATGAATATTTCATGCTTTATCGAGGGAAACAAAACACAAATAGGTCGTTATTTGTGCTGATTAATCAATCAAAATTCAATATATCAGTCTAACTGTGGCTTTTAAATATATAGAGCAGAAGAACAGATCAAATTATTGCAGATAAAGAATGTAAAATAGATGTTCTAAACAACTTTATTAAAAGTTTTACTGTACTGATTTTAAATAAAACTTAAAATGTCTTACAACTATACTGAGGCATAGAATAGCAACGAAGTAAGCAATGCAGAAAAAGCAGGTGGCTTGTGCTATTATAAGCTTGTCCAAACAGCAGAGCTGCTGTCAGTGATACTCAATAAATAAATCAAATAGTGATAGAATGATATATTTTAAGATGAATTATGTAGATTATATGCATAGGCAGCTATATAACATTGCAGTTTTGTTAGCAGCGTCCATTTCATTTTACAACATATTAGTCTAATAATGCTTTTTTTTCTGCTCTAGATGAGCTGTGTGTCAACAGGATGAGATGGTGCTTTGTCAGAATACCAGCATGAAGGGAAAGCTACGTGTACTGAATGTTTCGCTGCTTCAGGATCAATATGACAGTGTTTTCTTTGGCAGAAGGTTATGCTGTGCTTCTGTGGAATTCTAAGTCAGAGATATATCGCATGAGGCTTTTCCATTTTAAATGCTCCCCTTACTTAATTTCGAGCTTTCAACCACAAATTGTCTTCGAATTATGCTCAGCCCTAAAGGTAAATCGCTGCCTTCATAAATTCACTGTAGTCACTTTAATGGAAGTAACTGTATTTTCACTGTAGTCAGTGAAATGGAAATATTTCTTAGTTCTGTAATGTTGCTATTGCTTCAGTCTAAGTGCTTTTTTGACATACTTTTGCCCATAAAAATGGACAAACCGGACACAATTATTCATTTTCATACTGTCAGAAGTGATATGACAAATCAATGTGGTGCTCATGCAGTTTGCACAATGCTTATTTAGGCTATCAAGTTTAGATAATCTGCCTGTTATCAGCCTTGTGGCTCCAGTGGAAGATCTAAAAAAATAAACTCAAGCAAGTTTTGGCTGATATGGCTATATTTGGGAGAAAAACGGGAACTATCCCTTTAGCCCTCCTGGATATGCTTAGGAGCCATGTGGGAAGCCAGAACACAGAGACCGACAGTGATGTCATGAAGGGAACTCCTTGGAGTCACGCAGGAAGTGGAGTGGGAGTTGAACAGAACGTTGAGCTGCATCAGAATCAGCTGAAGCTTTGGTGCAATAGGGACGTCCTTTAGAATCTCATTATATCTCGAGCTCCAGCTTCTGCTCTATGCTCCATGGCTAAATTGGTAAATTTACATCACTGTGGAGGCTGAAGGTCCTCTGGAAGGGTGGCGAAGCACGCCAGGCTGCATGACCCAAAAGCCTCGGCTCCCTCCAGTTTTAACCAGCACATGCGGTGAATAATTAAAGTTGTTCCAATTCCCTCAGCAGTGCATAGTGGCATTTGTGAAATGTTGCTCCGACAAAAAAAAAAAAAAAAAAAAAAGGAAAGAAATGATGCAACACCCAGAAACTTCTCCATATTTGACATGTTACTGAGTCATGTATAAACATACAGTATGATGCATTCGGATACTGAAAAATGTGTCCACATGATTGAAATGATAAGATTTAATATTAAGGATAAAAATTAAATAGAGAAAATCAATCAATTGGTAAGTACAGGAAAAGCAATAGTCTTTTCAGAGCTTCATTTCTTAAATTCGTTGAAAAAGAAACAGCCAGTCACAAAACGCATCATTTAAAAGCCATGATTAAACTTTGCTCAATTAAAAATACGAATCTGTCTAAAGCTACTGCAAGAAAGAAATGAGTCAGTAAAAGCAATTCAAAAATAGCCACCCTCAATGTCAAGAGTTGATTCTGAATGAATTATAGATGCAGGTCTGTTTAGGAGAGGCTGGGGTTCTCTCTTCTTCAGGTCTTTATCCATCAGTTTTATATTAGATGGATTAGATTCTTTGACAGATTAATCACTGAGTTTCCAGCGGAAAGTTCCACCCTTGTGAGCATGAGCTGCACGGCTCAATCAGAATCGAATGCACAGTCTGCTGATGCAGGGAGAACACTTGAGCGAATGACGTGCCACACACACTTGCTCAAGTACAAGATCACCTGAACGAGCCCAGTGGTTGAGAACACATTTCACATGAATCGTAAAAAACAAAAAAGTAAAATAAAAAACAGTGAATATATCACAAAAACTAAAAATGTAAATACAAGTATTTAACATTTAATAGACCTCTAGCAGAGATCAATTCCAAAAATAAGATAACAGTTCATCTCTAAAGTAACAAAAAACAACTCCTTATATGGAAGTTCCAGGGCTGTGCACTCAAAGCTTTTGAAACTGCATCTTAAAAAAACAACTTCCTATTCTTCTTCTTTCAGCTGCTCCCATTCAGGAGTCACCAACGCGTATCGTACAAAACTTACACTTACCAAAATACCTGCGTTTGAAACTGTCAGAAAGATTTAATGTGTGTGCATATGACAATTCACTCGCTCACTCATTTCCTTGTCCGCTTGTCCTCATCTGATCTTTGGTGATTCTAGAGCCTATCCTAGCTCTTGCAGGGTAAAAGGCAGGGACACACCCTGGAAAGGTTGCAAATCCATCGCAGGGCAGACACTGAGAAACACAAACACTCACAGCTTGGGGGACAATTTGACATCTAACATGCATGACTTCTGAAAGTGGAAAGAAACCGGAACAACTGGAGGAAACCCATACAGAGATCAGGAGAACATGCAAACTCCACACAGAAACAACCTGCACCATCCCACCTGGGAACTTATCCCAGGACCTGCTCTCTGAGGCAACACCACTGCATCACTGTGCCCAGTGTGACAACTATTTAATAAAAAAAAGACTGAAAGTGGATTTTCAAAATTCCTTTGCTCATTTTTGATGATGGTTTAATGAAAGTGACTATTTGTCATTGTGAAACAGAGCACAGCACACAGTGAAATACAACAAAATTCAGCCCCTGCTTTTCACCCACACGTGCAGCAGGGGGCAGCAATTTAAAGTGCCCGGAGAGCATTGATGAGGACAGTACCTTACTCAGGGCAACCTAATATGGGATTCAAACCCATGAATCTGATCCTGGGACCCCAGCCTTAACCAGCAGGCCACTGCTGCCACAATATAGTACAGCAAATAGTGCAGTAATGATGTTTACATACTTTCTTAAAGAGTGAAAAGGGGTTTTTCTGTGATACAGGCACAAAGTACACTTTTTTATCACCACAGTTAGAGATAGCTTGCATTTTACCATTAAGCCATGCAGCTCTCAGGGCAATTCCATTCATTTTTTTTTTAAATAACTAGTCCCTGCAATGACCTGGTGACCTGTCAAGGGCATTTCTCCATCGTTTCACCCTATGAGCACTGGGATAGGCTTCAGCACCCCCTGTAGCCCTAGTCTGGATCAGCAGTTAAGATGATCGATGGATGTATGAATGGAGGGATGGATGGGTGTAAGGATGATTGGTATCCTCCTCTTTTCATGTATCTGGTTAGCCCCTAAAAGCAACTGCATCATTAACAAGTAGCTTTATGCTTATGCCATGTGCTTACTTTTTCATCAGTATTTTACAAAATCCTGTTCAGTCACTAAATTGTTCTGGTGGTCTGGTTCTTGTCTGCACGTGTGTCTTGGGGCCACATGTTATCCCCAACTCCACACGGGCAAAATGTTATGCAGATAGGCACAGTAATCTTCCCCCCAAAGAGAAGGATTCACCACACCATGCAAACACACACACACACACACACACACACACACACACACACGCGCGCACACAGCTCAAACTCTCTGCAGACATGCTTAATCTTTCACACACTCACACCACCTGCACTCTCTGGCAACCCACATTCTATAGCAGATTCCCAATCTGGCAACCCAAAAGCCCCACACAGCTGGGCTTTGGTCTGCTTCAGCTTAGTGCAATATACTGAGTTTTACATCTGTTACAATGACCTGCTGCACCAATAATAACCATTAATGTAGTCACACACAAAGATACAAGCATACAAACACACACACACTCTCTCTCTCTCTCTCTCTCCCTCTCTCCTTCTCTACCACTAAACCAAGATTTGACCTTTGTTGCTGTATGCGCACATAAATCCATATTTGTGTTTTCACCAAACTGTTTCACAGTGAGTTGAACTCGAACATATGGTCAGGCTTGTTTCTGCTCTTGGCTGCTCCAAACTCCCTCGTGATGTTAAAGGAGGGGGATAATGCCAGGTGGCTGGAGGTAAGCCTGATACTCTTTGCACTTAGATTGGCTCTGTGACACATGACTCATGGGGATGATGCACACCCTCATGAATATTATACTGCTGTTAGGCTGGCCCATGATGACCTGATGAGCCCAGCAACTGGTCCTCTGCCGCAGATCAAACTGACGCACACGGCTTTCGCCACATCCGCATCTTAAATTAAATGTTTACGCAGAGACGGGCCTCCGTTCCCAAGGCCTTTTAACACAACTCTTAGAGCTGCCTTCCTCACCAAACATGCCCGACCCCAACTAATAAAATGTGTCATTGGTACAGGTTTTAGGAACCAACACACACGGACTACAACAGCTCTTCTCATGCTTTTGCTGACTGAAACGATGCCACTGAAACAAACACTGCCTATTCAATCACCGTGAGATGGAACTTGACTCTTTCAGAGAGCCTAAATGTTCTTCAGACGGAGTAAAAGGAATTTGCAAAAAACATTATCTACCTTTGATATGCATATGACTGGATGAGAGGGAGAAAAAGGTAAATGGTCTATAAATAGACCACAAAGCATCTTTAAAGACTCCCAGGTCACTAAAAATGGGAGGACTAAGTGACAGCTGGTTGCTGAATGTTAAACAAACAGTATGTATTAATTTGATCACTTTGCAATGCTGCTCTGAGTTTATTGTATAAATATCTTCTGAATATATTAATTACCTAGAGTTTTAAGGGGTGAAGCTGTAGCTACAGAGACATGGTCATTTTTGTCTGTGTGTGTGTGTGTGTGTGTGTGTGTGTGTGTGTGTGTGTGTGTGTGTGTGTTTTGCCAGTGGCTGTAATGCCATTGTCATTTAGCCTTTTGAACATGTCAGCAGTTTGTCTCTCTCTTTCTCTATCTCTATCACTCCCTCTCTCAGCTAAACGATGAAGGTTAGCCTCAGGCTAATATCATTCTCACGCTAGGCACTGTTCAGGCCTGGGGCTGGTTGGAAGAATATTTTTAGACCCCCCTCCTCCTCTCAGCCCTGCCCTCTAGGCTACAGGACAATGCAGATGTGGCCTTCGCCATCATGACCAGACAGTAGAGCATGTTCATGCCCTTCTTACGAGATTCTCAAGATAAACACTTCAGCAACATTACCTCAGCAAGTTTCTAGCCTCTGCTCTTTCATCTGCTCCTCCGAGCACAGTGATTGTGGTTCCCCTTCTGTTCGGTTAGTTTGTTTGTGAGGTATAATGAAATCTGGGTAGATTTTAAGGTCAGCATAATGGGGAATTGTAACACATGGCAAATCCAAGGTGGAATCAGGCAGAGCCTCTGCTTCAGCTAGCTGTTTCTCTCATGAAAGGTGGATAAGGAGGGATGAAACATGGTATTAATGGTTAGTATTCCCCGTCTCTCTGGTAAACAGCAATGTAACAAAAGATTAGAGGGCCTATTAGAGACAGGGTAAGATCACAGAAAAAGAGAGGTGGTGAAATGACATACATTCTGTACTTAAAAGGAAGTACAGATTACAACTTGCTAAAAGTAGAAGTTCTGATTCAGCTTCTTTACTCAAAAATTGAAAGTACCAGCTCTGAAATGTACTAAAAAATGGCTCTTTAGAAGACATTTCTGCTGACATTAATATAACACTACTACTAACACTTCTGCCATTAATATAACACTAAGGCAATTAACATCATTTTAACATCAAACACACTAAAACATCATCTACTGCAAAAAATCCGCATTAACTTCACTGCTTTACTTTCATCCATGTTTCTTCTTATAGCTGGCTGCATGATAAGCACCGATGGATTGTTATCTCAAGTTAATGTTGCAACTGCTCTTGATGTTCGGAAGCCATGCGAGTATACAGAATTAAAGTAGTGGATTATTCCTCTGAAATGCACATAGGCTAAAGTCAGTCTGTTTTAAAAATATAAGGACTAGAGAGTAGAGATATTTTTGTTATCAAGTAGGGAGTACAGGTAAAACCTCAGATATTAATCCTAATACTTCCACCATGCACAGGAAAGCTCAGTTTCAGAAGCTGACTATATTGTGCTAAAGGAAACAAAGCCAAAGTTCAGGACTGCATTAAACAGGTGACACTAAGATCACCAGCTAAAGAACGCACATTATCTCTTTAAATAATCTGGCTATTATCCTCAAGAAAACTTAAGACAACAAACGTAAGCCAGTTCTGCCTGGGACTTAGACATAATTTCATGGTTGGACCTTTCCGACTCACTGCCTTCACTTTTTCTTTCTAGCTTTTTCTCTTCTCTCTTCCTGTCTTGTGACCCGACTCTCTTAACGATGGCCTTTTCTCTCAGCACACCAACCTCTGAACAGCACATATAGTCTCCGGTCTTAGAAAGGGAAAAGTAGCACTTGGCACTTCTGTCTCCAAACCATCACTAATCAATCTTTTATGGCACATTCATGCCCAAAGCGCTTCGACTCTGAAAGGTGATTTCACTGAAGCTGCTATAAAGTTTGAGGGTCCATGGAGGTTAGAATAAAGAGAAGAGAGGAGAAATGAGAGAGACATATAATATATGAGAATAGATAATACAATGAAGAACAGAGAGAGAGGCAGGATGTTGTATACAGATATGAATCAGAATACTTATGCAACAGTCTAGATCACATGTAACACAAGAGATTAGATATGGTTACACAGACTGAGAGAGAGGCTCTTTTTCTTTTTAATGATACAGTTTATACACACTCATTACTATTAGCAGGCTTGGAGCATCAAACGTCTGAACCAGCCCAGCTGTCACACACACATGTCCATTATTGATCCATCCACCACAACATTGTCCATGCTAGCAACACTCTTCAGGTCCACTCACACTATCCTTCCACCACATCCAGCCACAACACATTGCATCAAATCAGGCACACACGTCCCAGCGTGCAACGACCTTAAAGGCCTTTCGGGCAGGTAACATCAGCTGCTTTACACTTTGTCCAAATCTGATTGAGCCAGAGGTCTTAATGCTACCTACGCCATTTCGAGGGGAACTTTTGTGTCGTCTCTGCGCCTGAAGCCCGAACAATGTGTCCTGAACTGAATCATATATAATCCATTTATATAATGATAATAATAATAATAATCATCATCATCATCATCATTTTACACAAGTGATCACATCTCTTCATTGATATAAACTTTATGTGATGTTAATCAGAGTGGGATACATTTGAGATGTTTATTACCTTGTAAAGGTTCTGGATTAACTAAAGTTAGTTTCACTCTCAGCAGCTCAAAGGCAAAGTTTAGCCATCTTCGTCTTTTTTTTTTAAATTTCTAAACATTTTCTACATTTAGACCATTTGTGAAAATGTAAAAAGCCTGGGCTTTAAAAGGAAACTCTTGTCACAGCTTATGTATCACAGCAAAATTGGACTTGCATTTAACCCACACCATGCAGCAGCTACTGAAAGCACCCAGGAGCAGACAGGACAGCACCTTGCCTAGGTACCTCAGGGCCACCTAATGAGCAAGGGGGCTTCTGAACCCACAATCTTCCGATGTTGTGGCTAGCTCAGACTACTAGGCCACTGCCCAGTGCAATGATGGCTTGTGTTTCATTCAGAACCTTTTTTTTAAATCAAAGAATCCAATAATTAGTTTTGCTTTTTAAACGCTTTACTCTAAAACAGTGAGAAAATTGGTTTCAAGATGATTTTAAGATTCATTATTAGGAATCTGCTATGAATCATTTATCAATTACTGTGACACTAGTGCATGTGAGTGTAGTTATGAGACTGAAGAGGAACTGAAGGTTAAATGAATTAAACTGTGTTCATGAAGAAATAATGAACGCCCTCCAGTAAAGAACTGGCCAGAGAAAGAGCTGTATTTATTTGAAGAAGCTACGAAAATCTCAAACTGGTGAGACAAACTCATTTAATAAAGGATTTGGAATGAAATTGTCAGAAATATGCAAGGAACATCAACCAACTCGGTTATTCCTGACCAAATTATTTAGTGGCTATATGAACATGCCTGCATGCTCTACCCAGGCGCTCTCACTCTAAAGCAATACAGACAATAATTCAGCACAAAGTATCGTGTCTGAAATGGAAAATCTGCTGCTGTGTCCCAAGAGCAAAGAGCAGCTCTGCACAAATACCACACCTGATTTCTCACACACTGTCTGGAGTTTCTATACAGAAACAGCTTTACAATTAACAGCGCATAGGGTACCAAATTTCTAATGCTTGGATCTTTTTCAAATCCATTTAAAAAGTAGCAAACATGCAAACTGAATTATCATCATATCACTTCTTAAAGATCACAATCAACTCTGTCTTCAAACATTCAACGTAATCTAATCGATGTCTTAAAGCACAGATTAAAGACCATCACGTCAATGAGCAACACTACTAATAAACTACACCTTCTGCCTCACATTTCAAAATCAGTTAAGGAAAACGAATGCTGATCAGCAATCTGGGAGAACTTAGTGGCCAGCAGTTCTTAACGTTTATGCTGTTCATCATGAGGGACATGTTTCCTTTCCGAAACTACAAGGTGCTCATGCTTGTCACTCTAGATGAGAACTTCTGCACAAGC